>OX402536.1:4019791-4285849 GCA_948098885.1 Drepanosiphum platanoidis
TTGAAACTATACTTAATTGTTTGGGAAATTCTTACGCAAAACGAGTTAAACATTTGGGCAAACACATTCAAACCGGATAAAATTTTCACAATATTATACGTACAAATAAAACGTAAAAACGTTACGACTGTTCTTTAAGTTCGGTTGCTTTCTCGTCGAGAAAACGTTGGAGATTTCTGGAAAAGAAATCGCACGACAGTAATATACAATATGTCCGGCGACTTTCGTTATTATCTCGGCAAAAGTTTTAAACTGCGATCAAAAGCCAATTTGTCAAACTTTTCCTCTTCGAAATCGCTGATATATTTTTTGAAAAACGAACGGATTACGAAGGGTCACAATAAGTTTATTAAAACGTCTTGCGGTGCCAGTGAACCATTACCGATGGGTCGATTTATCGCGGACGAAGCTTAATGAACAAAGAATCGTTGTTGTTCGTCAAACGTAATCCTTTTTTCGATGTACTTTGCCGTTTATACTCTGTTTATTGGATAGAAAAAAAACCACACACACACACAATAAATTCAATTGTTTTTCACGCTTTGCGTGAGCTATCGAAATTTAAAAAAAAACGAAAGCAAACGGGTATTTTCAAACTCGAGCCGCGTTGGAAAACGAGTCTGCGATATTCTGGGAAAAAATAAAATAAAAACTCAATCGATACCGATTTTCGGGTCGACCCACCGGCGAGTGGTGCGATTTCAATACTAAATAGCGAAAAAAAATATCATTTCGTTTGGTTTCTTTTTTATAAACGGCGAACATTATTGGCCAGCCTCGGGACAAAACAATATTGCGCGGACGAATTTCAAACACAAATAATATTGATAAAACCTCGAGAAAGAGAGGCAATGGGCACTATAGTGATTAGGTTTTCGATGTTTACGAGTAGGTATTCCGGATTCGACTTTGGTCAGTCCACGGGATTTTTTCAAAACGAGTGTTTTAATATTATATTTCGATATGACTTGTGAAAGACGCTCTCTATAGTAATCAAAACGATATTAAAAAATAGTAAATTTTGGTCGATTTCTATAAGGACCTCACGGTTGACAAAAAGGTTTGCTCCTCTAACGATAGCCAACGCCACATCGACGGATCGAAGATTATTATATTATTTATTAACCATGCGAATGAAAACTTTTTTCTTTTTTTTTTTCGATGTGCCGTAGTTTGTTTTACGATATTCTGTCGATCGACGACAGCATGAGAAATGTTTGAGAACTCTCCCCGGCTACACGTTTTTCAATCACATCGATCGAGTGGCTCGACGAGGACGCTTCTGTTTCGCGCGGTTCGATTGGCCGCGGGGCACGGCGGCGTGGCGGCGGCGAAAAGGAGAGAAAACGCGCGTAAAGTTTCGGTGTACACGTACTACAGGTCTCGCCAGCCGACGACGGCGAGAGGAGAAATATGAGGGGCTGCGGACGGGCGATAGGGTTACCAGTTTCGGAAGTTTGTTGTGCGCGCAGAGGCTAATCATCGACGGATATAACGACTCGCGTTCCGCCGGCCGTCGTCGTGGCGGACGGAGTGACGTGGAAAGTCGGCAGAGAAGGACCCCCGTAATATCGTTTGTCGAAGTCTCCGCGCGTTAATTTACCGAAACAACAAATCGGACACCGCGGCCGAATCCGACCCGAGGCCGCGATGATAAAATGCGCTCCGGCCGGCGAGAAATCCGACGAGGCCGACCCGCTCCTATTGTGTGCCCCCGCCCGGTATCGTAACGCCGACGACGGAGGACGATCGTTGTCGCGGCCCGCAGGACGTCTGCTCCGATCGGAGTGTACGGACATATCGTACGAGTACGGTTTCGAACGGGGGGGGGGGGAGGCAGAGGGATTCCGCGAGGTCTAACGATGACGGAAACAACGTCGAGCCATCATCAATCAGAAGGTCGTAAACGAACACGACCCGGATTTATGTTTTTTACGCATTTACGCATATTTTTATCGATTGGTCAACAAAGCAGCCATGTTTTTTTTTTTTTTTTGTAACGTTCGAATCTGGGGGCCTGGTGATTTATCGGGCAAAACTTTATTAGTAATGCATGTTTGGAACATTTTTAATCGTATTTTATTTTTTTATTTTTTGGAAATTTAGTGCGTATATTATACGTTTTATGTTTTCGATGAACTTTTGTTCACGAAACAATAGTGGTTGTTGACTGGCATATTATTTTCATCATTCGACGTAGACAATGCAGTATACGTTTATAATAATTAAAGGATAATAATGATCTTTCAGTTATATTTACTTTGAATTTATTTTTCTACAAATTCCCGAGCTTAATTCCAATTTAATTTTGCAAATGTTTTATGTATAATTTAGCGTATATTTTTGCAGTAATAATATGCACAGATGCATGAATTCGTGCGGTTCGTGCGCGAATTCATTTTTAAAATATTATACCGGGCTCTGGAAATGAAAAACGACGAGTCGATAATAACGGCAACACGGATGTTACGCGAGTATAATATACACTGTGCATCGATGCACAAATAACACGTTTCACGGGTTTCGCGTGAAATATATTCCCATCAGAATACGTACATTTTCGAACTCCTAGTGAAACACGAGGAGAGTATGGTTTTATAAAATTTATAAAAACTTTATCCACCAATCGAACAAACGGGAAGAGTGAAATGTTCCGATTATTGAGTCCCGAACAAGATTAATAATTATAATAATATTTAGCCTTACATTGCATTTTTAAGCTACGCGATAACGAATTTATACATTTTATCCAAACAAATTATACGAGCCACTGTTTGCAGAGACAAAAATTATTTCTTATTTATTTATTTCTAGTTATTTCTGCATATTATCAAAAGGATACCGAGAGAAATTACGATTTTAATCTACCTTCCGATTCGATTTAATAAATATCCTTCTACCCTCGTTGAATTATTAATAAACTAAAAATAACAAGTGGGTACAGTAAGAAGTGGTTTTACTTTTGATGTCGGTTGTCATATTTTTATTAGTGTTCCCGATAATTGTACGATTATGAATTCATGATGGTTATATTAACTACTGTCGGCGTAGTAATATTTGGCGAGAAAAAATGAAAACAGTATTGCAAACAGTAAACAAATTTACACGAAAATGATAATCTCGAGAGAAAGAAATAGTCACGAAAAGCGTATAACACTCATAGATTAAATATAGTCAACGACTATTTAGTCGTAGCCCAGAGGGTACAGAAAAGAAGATTTATTTGATGGATTGTAATGGGTTTTTTTAATTATTAATTCTATTCTAAATTACATTATTTTTTATGCTTAATTTAAATACTCGTACTAATTTTAATTCATGATTTATTTTTTTTTAAGTATTTTATACATTGTTATTGTTTACCTCGGAATTATGTCTTATAATGTTTGTGTTCTAAATAGACTTATAATCCTTCTGTTATTTGTTGGGTTTGGACTTGTTGTGATGTTTTCCAGGTTCAATTATTGAACATCTAGTTATGAGATATTCGACGGTGACAAGATTTGTATTGTATTGTTTGAATTTCAGATTTCTGAAATAATTTTATTTTTGGAATTTTGAGGTTTCTTATGAATGTTGGCTGTGGGTAATAAATTAAATTATTTAAGTTAATAGTAATTTAAGGTAATAAGTTAAATTATTACTAATAATCCACTGATAGTGTGTTTTATGACGTTGTATTAAAATGTGAACCAGTGCAGTCGTATGCAATAAATGCATGTGTGTGGTCACCTCATTGCACTACTATTATAGACAGTAAATGAATATATAATCGGTACCACTTACTGTAGAGGTGCGGTGTTCATGTTGGCTTGTGAAATAAAGTAAGTACAGTAACGGATACGAAAGTCACTCGATAAAAACACGATTTAAATAAAAAGAAACGAAAATCTAGTCACGATTTTAAGTCTGATTAGTAGTCGACGAGATAAATATAGTAACAACATTTGGCGACATTACACCGACTGTTACGGAGATAATATTTATATAATAAAATAAACAATGTTCCGTTATAACCGAGAAGAGCTTTCTGAACCGCTGTCGACACTATCCTGCAGGATAGTGCACTAGCTGCATCGGTAAGCTGCTGCTGTAGATTCGCGAGTCTCTCGATCGGCCGGGCTGCTCGCGCAAATCGGCCGTCATTGGTCGGGCGGAGCGAACAGCTTGGCTTTCATTTGCCGTGTCACCCGCCCAGTATTGAACTGATGACTCACCTGCAGTTATTCGTTTTATTACAATTGTTACACAATTATGTATTCATAACGAACTATTATTATATCATTACATAATATTAGGTAACTATATTATGTAATAACTGATTTGTTCGATTGTTATACGTTTCTGGTGCAAAAATCACGATTAATTTTCTCCTTAATTTTTAGTCAATACAGTTCCCCTCTCCCTCGTTAAAAAGAAAGAAAAAAAGTCCCCCCCTCAACATTTTCCCCGCTCTAACCCGTTGGATAAAGGTAACACGTAACTTGGCCGATTTGACATTTCTTAATCTACGGGTACACTATAGCGAGTAGTAAAAAACATATATTTATCACTACTCACAATGACGAAGCGAAAAAATGTTATAAAAGATTTCATAACCGACTAAATAACCATCCAAATAAACTATCATCCAACTAAACTTGGCCACTCCCACCATACCTGGTAATCCCCCGGGACGCCTGAAGCGTAAGTGGTGTCGCGATCTCTTAAGATAAATTAAACTTATTAAAAAAAAAAAAAAAACCACAGAAAGTGCCATCGTCGGGTGGCTTCTCGTATCGTCAAATTAATATATTTAATCTATGAGAACACTGCAGTCTACTAACTCTAATTAGTGATTTAATTATTTATGTCTGTGGCATAAAAACAACGTAAACGAAATACACACTGGTCCGGCATCTGTACGTTCGACTGTAGTATAGGGTATTGCGTACATTTTTCTTAATATTTCAATAATAAATTAATGACTTGAAACACTGTACTGTTAATACGGCGCGTAACATTATTAAGTTACGCGGTTGTATGATAATAAGAAGCTCAAATATCCGAGTGCTGCGACGGGGGCTTTTTTTTTTTCATTCATAATCACCACCACTATATCATCGGAGGCATTTTGAGGTAAAAGTATTTATTCCAGACGAACGGCGGCGTAAACTTAATAATTTTTTCTTTCTGTAACATAATTTTATACGTTTTATTGCACCGTGTAAAACGTTAAAATATATAAGATATTCATTGGATAGTAGGCGAATAGTGAGTAGTAAGAAGTTTTCAATTGCCCGTACGTTGTGTTTATTATGACAAACGAAATTACTTACAGAACCGCTGGGGAAAAAAAAGAAAAAAAGAAAAACCGTCGACGTTTTTTTAATAATCAATTAAAAACAAAATACTATAAGTAAATCACGATGTGAAAAAACTTAAACCAATAAAAATAAATAAAATTCACGTTCTCGTTCCCGCGCACACGATAATACGTCATAGAAAACAAAGCTAATTCACTGGTGACTGGGCAACTGATACACTAGCGAGAAAATATTACAACTATGATTATCGTTTTATTCTGTCACGACATACTGCAGCAGCTTCTCGGGTGCATAATCGCCGTGGGGGCGCAGTATGTGGCTCGACGCAGGTATGTGACGTGCAAACGATACGCAAAGATGCGCGCAGCACGTGAGTGCCATGTTTTATCCCTCAAAGAAATTCCTCCGTAACCTACACAGTTTGAATATTTAGTTTACACCGCTCGGCGAAACGGCCAATTTTCGATATATATATATATATTACGTTTTAATGTCATTAAATTCTAAGTAGGAATACCGAGCAAAATCAACGAACATTGTTTGATGACAAATTCACGTCTCGGCACCAAGGCGATAGTGTTATAGTACAGTGGCTCTGGTAAATAATATCAGAGAACTAATAATTATATTATAGCGTTGGTAAATTTATAAATTTCAAAACACCGTCGAAACTTAATTTTAAACATTTTAAACAACGACATTTATTTTAAACCGTTTAAGTATTATGAATGTTGACAAAGAAAATTTAAATTTCCGAAGAATCGCGCGCGTTCGAAAGAATATTGAAGTCTTTGTTTCAAAACAAATAGTGATTATTACTTTTATCAAACAATGAGTAACTTCTTTTGAATAAAGTTAATGCTTCATTAAATACGATTGAAAATACATTCGTATCGTTGAAAAATGCCATTATATCATATTGAGTTCTTTTTCGTATTGTGTACATAACGTTTATTTAATACATTTCTTAGGAATTGAAATCAAATTAAAGTTTTTATATTTTATTTCTGGTGTTTTAAATGATTAAATATTAATATTGTACAAGTCGAATGAATTTCACGAAATAAAAAAGTAAATTTTAATCAATAATTGTATTAGCAGTAGTATTAAAAGATAAAATATTAATAAAATGCAATTAAGGAAATTGATGTACTCGGAACTTGAAAGACATTCGGTTTGATTGAAATATTTAATTTTGCGAATCAAACTTAGAAGTATACGTATTTCGCAATTTCTTATTTTAAAATCGGCGCGTAGATTTATAATATTACTATATTTTGAACGACATGAATGCCACGGAATAAATATCGTCGTGCATTATTTTCAACCGATCAATTATTTTATTCTATATTGCGACAAATATTTAAATAATTCGAGTTGAATACACTTTTTAACCTATCGGAGATTATATTTCACACGATGTGCATACATTATTGGTTTACACGCATTATTGAAAATAAAATTATATCGTATACAATACAATATCAACTCAAAGACTGTAATTTAGTGTAAGCTTTTCTCGTTTATTTACCAAATGAAAAAAGAGCTGTATTCATTTCATTTCAATTATTTGTTTAATCACGTACACATATTATACGTATATAACGGGTCAAAATACACGCGACGAAAATGAAATTATTACCTTCATTCACGCAAACTTAATGTGTTTTGATGAATTATACCGTTTTTGATGAACTAATAATAATGCTAGATTTTTTTTCTCTCGTCGTTTTGAATCTTACACTTCGTTGTTAAATTCAAATCCAATAGGTTTATCAATATTTTGCTTATCGTTTGTCGTTGATCGCATTATTATTTAACGGAATTTCTTAATGTCCGTGTTTTATATCGGCTTTTTAATATTGTTGTGTATGAAAAAAAAAAAAAAAAATTATACATCACAAGAGAGTTTCAAAGTGTAATCCGTACCAGGCATATTTAAAAGCAAAAGCCAATGGCAATTAAAGTTTGTTAATTAGCTACCGGAGTTTTTGACATCTTCGAAGCCGATTAGTTTTCAGTCTAACGCACACGACAAAGTATGTTATTTTTTCTTCGAATTTTTACCCCAACAGACTGCCGGTTGTTTTTGAAATTATTATTATTATAAATTTAACTGCTCCTATGGGCGAATTTTACGATTCTGGTCAGAGGGAGTAATTAAAACGAATATCAAAGAGCTTTGGAATCAAAGCTTCGAAATCGTGTTTTTATAAGATTTAATTTTTTTTTTTTTTTTATAGAGAAAGGACTTATAATATAATATTATAGTGTTTGCAAGAAATCAAGAAAAAAGTGCAACTGCGGTGACCGAAAATAAATTATGATATTATTAAATTTTGAAATAAAACTCAACGATTTTCAAATAATTACAGGAATTTGAAAAAATATACACTTTGGTTTTCTGTTTCGATTGTCATTTATGTTCAAAAATCAATGTCGTAAACATCGTGGTTAATAATAATTTATAATTACGTTAAATAATTTTAGCAGAAAACATTTGAACTTTAGAAACGTTTTTATAGATTGTCTTTTTTGTGGTCAAGTAAAATTATAATCATATAATATTTAATTGATATTGTAAAATTATTACCATTGGGATGGAATAGAATTCAAAACAATAATTATTCGTCGATATAATTTGATTTTTGAGACTCCTCTGACATATTATTTATACTCTAACATTATTTGTTTCGAAATATCGATTTTAATATTTATTATTTATCCCGCGTGTTCCGACATTAAACTAAAAAACAAAGGTTTCGTTTCTTCCTTTAAATAATTCATTATTAAATGTACTTGAATTGTATCTTGAAGTTTTCCGAAAATCGATTTATTTAAAAAAACAGTTCATTAATCGGTCGAGAAAAAGAAAATTGTAATTGTACAATAGTTTAACGTGTAGTTTTTTTTGCTAATTTTTTTTATTTGTTAGGCAAGTGTAAATGTTACTCTTTACACGTTTTGTTAAATCCCATATTGCTTTCAAGTTTTAGTCAGCGTAAACGTTAAAACAAAGCACTTGTGTTTAACTCATTATATGGACTCTGATATTAAATTACATAAAATCAAATGCTCGTGTGAACCCTGACACTAAAACAAAATGTCCTTTTGACAACAACAAAAACAATATTATATTAACTCGTATGACATTTGACACAGTTACACACTCACGTGAATCGGTTGTTTTATAAGTTGATTTTTTCTAATATTTTATGGGATAATTCAAGTGAATATTATAATAAACAATACTAATGTTTATTATTGTAAAAGAAATTATATGTCTTATCATTATTAACCGAGTGGATGGAAATCGTCAACGTTTCTCTGTTTCGTTTTTCTAAAACAAGTGCGTACGATTGTTGGTTTTCACCGTGTTTTGGTTTTTATTTTTACGAAAAACGAATACGAAATTCAAATTTCGGTTTTTAAAAAAAGTAAAACTATAATGGTGAATTCACATCTGACGCCACGACGCGTAATTCTGACGTGTTCGATTGGTTACATAAAATTAAAAAAAAAAAAAAAAGCGTTCGAGTACAATGACGTCGGTACCTATGACCATTAATTATTATACCGACAGCATTCGTGTAATCCGCGGTCATACAAATGTGAAATATTTACGTATTTTCGAATCGACTGTACGACTCTCACTTGGATTAAAATTTCAAACGGTTAATTCTTGTGATTTTATAAACTTTGAAAATCGAAATAAACGTAAAAAACATTTTGTTACAAAAAATTTGTTCGCTCTGAAACATTATTTCGTGTTTGTATTCGTGATAATTTTTTATGTTCGTCAAATACGAATAAAAAATTATGCTCGATTTGAGCAGCCTCACTAGACTTAAAATTTCGCAATGAATTTTCACTTGACCTATTTTCAAAGTATCGTGTTCGATTAACTCGCCGAGAAAAAAAAAAACTATTCGAAAAGACTACCGCCTAACTAAAAACAATTGTATTTGTCCAGACACTTTTAAACTTTATATTTGTCAACTCTTTAAAAGGTTTTTATAAAAGTAAAATACGTGATTTCCCACGGGATATGCATGTACACACAACATTAGAATTATGGACTGGGTAAATATTTATTCCGAATATCCGTGCCGTTCTTATCCGGAAGTGGTGCACACGGGATGACCGTACGAAACGGAATGACGAGTTAAAAACGATACTAGTAAAGGGGGGGGGGGAGTATAGCCTTTTATTAAAACAAACATTATCTGATATATTTGTATTGTATAATTATAATATACGTTTTTTATAATTTTTTTTTTTTTTTTTGTTTTAAACATATTATCGAGCAACGTCCAATGGTCAAAAATAATGGTAGTGATGTGCTGGCATTAGAAATACGAGTGTATAAATTCCTAAAAAAAAAAAAAAAACTACTTACATAACAATATTATATATGTACGTGTATTTAGTGCTCTCGAAATCGCCGAATAATTTTAATTCGTACCGTAGATGGGTTTCGGCACGTCTGCGAGTAATTTTGGATTAGATTCTAATGTGTTTTATATTGCTCTTACAACGATTCGGGCTTAAATGTTTATAAACTATTATATTTAATGTAATACGATTATGAGTCGGTGCAGCGGTCCCGACCTGGGGGCCTTCGTGTTTTAGTCCAAGACGTTTTGTAGCGCGTAATTTCGTATCCGTCTGCAGGCTATTCCGTTTCGTACGATATTATACACCTTGCCGCCGCGCCGTAGAGAAACCTTCATAAATACATCTCTAGGTTTTAGAGTACTTAAAAAAAAAAAACACAACAGTTCATATTATCATTGCGAGATTTTATCGAGCTGTGATATAAACGTTCGCCTTCGTTTTAAATCATCGTTGCCGGAGTGTACTTTACTCGGAGCTCGGGACGATAAACTTTTATGAAAGTTCTTAGCACGAATGAGACCAACTCTATATGAATTCGAACATTAATATTCAATATACATATAGGATACAATAGTCCGTAAATAAACCGAGTTTGCGAGTTGTATGTATCGTTTCCTATTTGTAACTTATAATTTCTGTGTAATTTTCAAAGAGTTAGTAGTTGGAAATATATATATATAAGTTTTAAGGCTGCCGTATAATTATAATATACGTACATCAACGGTTACACACTCGGAGTTATTAATAAGATTATCATATCATTATTATAACATAATATAACCGCGTAATGTTCAAATGCATACACGGATCTACATTTCTCGTGGAATGATTATTGTTTTATAGGCTTTACCTGGAACAATCGAAATCGTCGATACGTCAGAAAATACTATTTTATATATTGTTGTTCGTATTTTAGAAAAAATATTTCATTTCCTCGTGACGAAAAGGAAAATTTGTTGGTTATTTTGAAAATATTTTTCTATTTCGATAGAGAACATAATAATATGTCGAAGATTGTATATTTTTTATTCGTTGCACTGAATTAATAATTGCGCGGCGAATTCCATATTATCGATGATAATTTATGTATTTATAATACATACCATTTATTGATTCATATCGGATAGCTGGCGAGACAATTTTGACGCTATTGCGTTTTCTCTCGATTGTCGTTCACATTGAGATGTGTCAATATTATGTTCAATTTTAAATTGAAAATGATTCGATTGAAAAAAAAATTCCATTTCTGACCGGTTTTCAGTTTGATTGGTTTTTCGACCCGTAAAGAGACCGGTCTCTGTTGTTTAGAAATAAAATGTCCCGTGTTCGGTTTAGACTGTTTGAAAATATTTAATTGGGTTCACGATGTTTTCTTTTCGGATTGTTTTTAGTTTCCCCCCCCCCCCCCACCCAGTCACTGCACTCGTATCCAGTGTACAGCAAAGCAAGTGGAAATATTTTGCATAGTTCGAACATTACACGAGAGTCGAGGCGAACCGCATATTAGTTTTATTGAGTTATAAATGGATTTTCGACAAAGGTTAGATTATAGGTACTTTGGCGCATACAGCAGCGCGAGTTTAACAATAAGTAAACAATGCGAATCAATTTTAATAAACAATAGCACAACGGTAACAGTCGTCGTTTTAATGTTTTAAATACTCGGATTAAAAGTCTTATTACAAACAACAATAACAAAAATCAGCGAAACGCCGTTTTGTTATTTAAACAACAATAATATAAACTGATAATAAATGACCTGTTCGTTGTTTTCATATATCGATACGATATTCGACATCAAATACGCGAAATAATAACGACGACCGGCGGCGGCGGTCAAATTAAAATAATAATTAATACCGGACGAATAAAAAGTCGTTTCAATAATAATACTTATTCACTGGTCGTGAAAACGATATTTTGATCATTTGACAATATATGAAAAAAAATTTTAAAAAACTAATAATAGAACTGTAAACATTTATTCTAAAACCGACGACGTTCACCTTTAAAATTAGAAAGAATTTATATTAAAAAAAAAAAACTACGAAATCAAATGACGTATTATGTGATATCAACAATGAAATATAGTCGTGGCATTTGCGCGATTAGAGGTGAGCATGACTGATTTCAAATTCCTAAGAGGCTTCGAAAAATTGATTATATTCGTGTGGACTGTAGACACAATTATTATAGTCATTATATTTGTTTACGAAATAATAAATTCATTTTTAACGCCGTCGATTAAATTTGTAAAAAACAATAATATGTTAGTAACTTACTTTCCCCAAAAAAGGTTTGTTAATTGAAATTGAATGATTTCTATTTTTATCGACAATCTAATATCTGGTATTATAAAAATCAATTACATTTCCGTCCATTATAAATTAGATTCGTATTATAATGTTTCATTTAAACTTATCTAAAAATACAGCCATCCGATATTTAATCTTTTCGGTGAAATCTTTTTATTAAGGTTTCGGTTTATAGCAAATATACCTATACGAGTATTAAAGTGATAAAAAATGAATTTTGTGTACTTTTCAGCAAAGCAACCTCTTATGAATTATTTAAATTAATCAATATGGAATACCTATCGAGTATAAATAATTCCGTTAGATATACGTTTATTCGATTTCTTTTTCTACTCTTCTTGTTCTCGCGAGTACGTCTAGAAAAAATAATTCGTTTCGTCGCCGTAGAACGATTTCGGTAGGATCAATCAAAAATTATCACCGAAACTTTTTATTTAATCTGAAGTTTAAAGGGAGAAAATTGATTTTTTCTGTTTGTTTTGGAAAGTAAGTCACCGAACTGTGAGACGGCGAACGGAAAGTAAGAAAAATCGCTCATTTAATGTGCAAACAAATTATTTTTCCCTTCTCATATAATAATGAACATTTTAAACCGCCGCCGTAGAAAACGAAAGTAAATCTTATTTAGTAGGTACTTCGCGGAACGAGACATTTCAGGTAAACAATAGTTTTTGGAAAAACATCGATTTTTTTTTTATTATTATTATTATTCTTTACGGTACGACTTATTTAATAAAGATTCGATAGAAAAAAATGGCGAATTGTCGTCCTGAAAACTCGAGACAAAACGGTGTTTTGCATTTTTGTTTTTTTTTTCTGGCAAAGAAAATGTTATTGTTTTAGAAACGGTAGTGGGGTCAAGTGTGGTAAATGGAAATTGGAACGAAAAAAAAAAAAATGAAAATGAAAAGGTCATATAAAATTAATTTAAAATGATTATGTGGAATTTATTATCAATGTAACACTATATAGTACGGATGAGATTTAATAGGGCGCGTAATCGATGATTTTCGTCTTTGATTGAATAATTAGAAACTGTAGTTGAATATGTTTTACGTAAGACGACGAAAAAAAAAATTGGAAATACGTAATGAAAAAATCTAAAAAAAAGTCGTAGAAAATGTAAATTTCATTTCCACTTGACCCTAGTGTAAAAGTGTCCCCGGCCAGTGACTTGAAACTATACCGTACAAAAATGTATGTGAGCCGACAGTAAAAAATAAATACGTAATAAAAAAAAAATTAAAAAAAAGTCGTAGAACATGTAAATTTCATGTCCACTTGACCCTAGTGTAATAGGGTCCCGGTCGGTGAGTCGTAGCCGTACCGTAGAAAAATTAATTCTCGTAGAATAATAATATAACAACGGACTTATACGACGGATTTTCGATGTTTCAAAAGAAAATACTAATCGAACAAAACAAAGTGCATTTGATTTATTCCATAAAAGTCGTATCGCATAAATAATTGGTAAAGTTAAAATCATTTACAATCGGCGTTTGATTTGAATAATAATAATAATTGTGCTTATACCGTTGTGGGAGCAGATGATTTTTCGGTACTAATCAAATCTCCGGCGGTCGAAAAAAAATCGACCGAAGAGTTAAATATACTGAAATGATATTGAAAACCGTCCTTCGCGAGCTCTAAGAAAATATACTATTGAAACTTCTCTAAAGGCGTACGACGTTTTATTTCAACTTGGTGAATTGCGAGAGAGTAACTGTGAAATAATAATATGTTTAAGTGTAGTGGAAATAATCGCATTAGGTTATATATTATTATATATATTTTTTTTTTTTACCTCTAGTGACTCACATGGGAAATGTCATTAGAAATAAGTACTACAAAGAATTAAAGTGAACTAATTTAAAATAATCTGCTTAAATATTTTTCCCACGGATAAAAATAATATACATAAGTGTACTGCGTATTTTACGGAAAAAAGTTAAATTCGATCGAAATCGTTAACTAGTAGGGACAAAAAGGGACATCGAAACGACGACGATTCTCCGGTTTAAGTAATAATTTTCATTACTTAGGATAGTAATTTTTTTTTTAAAACAATAATGTGTATTTTAACGGGGGGGAAAAAAAACATTGAACACTTAACATTTTGCACGGAGAATTTATTAAAATTAAATTAACGCCAGCTCGTTTCACGATTACGAATAAGAATGGATTTTTTTTTTTTTCGGAATTCAAATATGTTTAAAAAATGTCTGTTATTATAATATAATCTTGTTTTATCTTAGACACAATAGCGTCGTCGTTCTCCACAATATTGTCGAGACTTTTTATTTTTTATTCGAAAAAAGAACGCAAGTTCTCGTTGCTAACGTAAAACAATGTATGTATACTTACTTGAAATGCAATGTTTGGTTTTATTTTTTTATTTCGAATTCTGACTGAAACAATGAATATGTTGTAGTAATAAGTTAACAGTTATTTGTATTTGTAGTGAGTTTACAGCAAAAGTTTCGTGCTTTATCTCATTAGATCAGATACTCCGAGAGGAAAACACTTTTGACAGGTCGTTTTCCAATTTTCTAAGTAATCTCAAGTCATCTAAACGAAAGAAAGAACTAAAAAGACAAAAATAATAATAATAACGAATAAAAACAACGAAAACTAAATCGAATTTCTCCGAGCACAAGTATGTTTAATACAAATTAGTTTGGTTAGTTATAAATAAAGACTTAACAGATTCGCTTTTGAAAAGCTCGTATCGTCTACGAATCACAAGAAATTGTGTTGATAAATCGTGTATATCAATGGCGATAATTTTTCTCGTGAGCATTTATATGGTTTGAATTTCGGCTAACGTTTTTATTGACGGTGTTGTATTATGAATAATTTAAAGTCACTCGAATATTCAGAATAAATATTCGTTTGATGACTGTGACATTTCCATTAATGGGAGTTTTTATTATTATAAATAAATATGTTTGATAAAGCATGTCATAGTAACTAGTAAGGATGATATTAATGTCAACACGTAAAATAATATTAAAAAAAATGTTTTTGTTACATCGTCACGACATGCTCATGAAATTGTCGAGTTTGATTTCAGCTGAAAAATCTACACAGTCGATAAAATGTTATGAAATCTTCGAATGTATAAAAAAAAAATTAATCATAACTTACCGCTTATTTACAGTTAAAGTATGTTCGGGACACGAGTAGTACCAATTAAAGAGTTTTTGTGAATTTTCGAAATAACAATTTGCAAATGTTTCAGAATTCGAAATAGAATTGTATTTTCTAATAAATGCGGCGGTCGTGTTGTAAACTGTTTTTCATTTTTATACTTACTGGTTAACATTTAGTGTACTACAAATCGTCGGGGCAATAAAAAAAAAAAAAAAACGGTTCATTTTTCCCAACTAGGACGTTGAGATCTATTATTGTTGATGTGAACAACACACTACTTTTACAGCAGGTTCGTACGATTTGCGAAAATCTATTTTCCCGGAAAATGAAAACAGCTCGGCTCTTGCGCCGGAGAAAAATCACAAACAGTTTTAGCTCTTTGCGCGACAAAGGCCAGAAAGCGTTTATAAATGTCACATATTGTATGACGAGAAAATTTGGTGCACTGCTGCCGGTAATGATTTTCTTTGTGTCGTTTGAAAAATAAGGTATACGAACTTATAAAAACAGCAATAAAAGTAATAACGGCCTTTCAGTGTTATAGCCGATCAAAGGTGTGTTTGAGAGCAAACACAATTTCCACAGACTAAGTGTATTAATAAGGAGCCAATTGCACGAGTATTTAATGTCAAGAATGTTATCGTGTTAACATCGACGTGTTCGATGACATTAGTGACAGCGGCCAAGTAAACACACTCGAACGAGTTCGGTAGATAAATCGGAATGCGAAAAACAGGAGATTAGAGTTGATCACGAGGTTATTCGAGAAAATTCCTCTATTGCTTCGTAAGACCAAATGTTTAAGTGCATTACGACGGGAGTTATTCAAGTAGCGAAATGTATATTGTTATAGTGTACGAAAGTGAAAATGGTTTCAAAAAACATAATTCGCCGATTTCGATAGTAACGATAATGTTTGATTGGATTGACGAACTCTCTATTCGGTCGCTGAACTGGTATCTCATTAAAATGTACCGGAGGAGGGCAGGAGCAAAAAGCACTCATACCATTTACCATATACGTGCATTACGGGCGACCGCGTTAGATTCTCGCGAAACGTATATCATTTCATTAGAGGTCTTCGTGTGTAGGGGAAAATTAATTTTGTTTTTTTTTATTATTATTTTTTCGGTCTGTTCGGCGAGTACGATAAGTAGATACTATAACTCGTCTACGATAAGTCGTCCGGGTTGTTTTCTTCGGGTTCGACGGGAGTATAGCGGCGAATTTAGCGGCGCAACACACGCGCTTTGTTAGGCGTTGCGTTATTATAATAATATTTCATTCGGTCTCTTCCACTAGCCTTCGACCCTCTGCTCTAACCGCCCCGCCGCCGCCGCCGCCCATAATATCTTTCGGCTAAACACGCGCCGGACACGCGAGAGTAATACATCCAAAAATACGATTGTGTCCCGCACACTAGACGCGACGATCATTGTGATCGGGGGTACCTGTTGTTGTCTCGTGGGGGGGGAGGGGGTTGCCCGGATATGATTAACGATGACGACTGCGAGGCAAAATCGGCCGGGCCATTAATATCGACGGGACACGTTCCGCAGATGCTCCTAAACCAATTGATTTATGTATAGACGGTACGCGTTTGAACTTTGATTGAATGACAGCCACAAATCAGTGATACGCATTATTTTCGTCGAGAACTTTTTCGAACACGACACAAAACGCAGAATATTATTTAACGATCCGAAAAAAATATTTTCACAACTCCGGTAGTGAACCCTCCTCTCCGCCTTAGAATGACATCTCGATAAATCGTTTTTATCGAATTAAAAATATAGGAATCCGTCGAGTTGCAAACTACGTACTGATTCGTCGTTACCTATGATAATATTTGTATAGAAAACTAAATACATAATTAAAAAATCAAAATACGAAAACAATTCGTTTGAAAAATATGAACAAGATTACAATGAAAGTAATTGTGTGCGTGTGCGTGTGCGTGTTTCGAATGGTTAAACAATATCCGATTCGTGTGTTTTCAGAACACGAGGAATCATTTTCAGAACAAGCACCCTTATAGCCATAGCCCCTTCTATTTCTGGCAGTGTGAACATGAGGGGTAATTGAATTTCCTCTCGTCCGCGAACAACTTGCTCGGCAGGTCGCATACACGTTTAATTTAATAAATATAACGTTTCGCCGGAGAAATGGAAATTTTACAAACTAACACAGCACAGCCATTAGGCATGACCACAATATCACGCGAGAAAACAAAAATTGATTTTTATTTGTTAACGTACTAAAACGTACGTGTTATTTCGTCGGAATTTACCTGGAAATTTTTTTTAGCAAATCACTTACGCTGAAATAATTTCAATCGGCAGGAAAAATAATAAATGTACGACTCTCGACCACAAATAAGTGCCAAGAACAAACATACGTATTATAATTTATAACTAATAAGTACAATGCCGATTTTAATTAGTTACAAGTAATGTTTCTCATCAATGGACCTGTGTTATGGTTGAAATTTGCTTTTTATAATATTGTTTTGCGTGGGTTATTATTTTTACACCTCCGCAAAAATGTTTTTGTACACTCACAAAAGAAAATGTATTGAATATGTTGGTGAAATATTGCATTTAAATTAACTTTTTCCTTTTTAATCAAAGTTTTTAAGATATTTTATCGTTTTATATTTTACATTATTTTTCTATTCTGTGGAGCTTTTCATTGAGATTCCGTTTTATAACTTGATCAAAGGTTATTTCATCAACTCCATTAGGATCACGTTCTTATTATTTTACAGCTGGACTCGTAGAAAAATATCCTGATTTCGGGAAAATATTTTTGGTCAGTGAATAGATTGGGGGGGGGGGAAAGTAGTACCATAGTGAAACGTCCGTTTAATTAATATATTGTTCACAGTTCTTTTCTAATTATATATTTCGTTTCTAAATAATTGAAGCGACGATTAAATACAATATTTGTTGTAAAAACAAATGCAATATCCACTTGTATTGAAAACTATCGTTTGTGCATCGTTTGTGACGTACCTATTGGATATTTTATTTACATTAATTTACATATACGAAGTCTTTAATAATCATACACGATTATAATATCTTGGTTTCGGTGTCAACGTGGAAATCATTACCTATGCATTAGAAATCCCGACTAGGATAATAATTACCGGCGAAAGCATATTTTACAATTATAAAGTCTGTCGTAAATGTGTTTGTTATGATATTATTATTATTATTATTATAACACATTATTATGATAATAGCATATAATGACTCACTGTGTCCTCGTTAATATTCGCTTAAGCCTTGTATATGCTCGCGTCGCGTCGATTCGTTCTCCTTATTTTACAGTATCAACTCTAACGGATTGTATATCATAATAATTATTATCGTACTATAATAATTGTTCGCAGAGTTGAAATTTGACTACGACAAAAACGCACGCGTTAAAAACGGAAAAAAAAACCGACATATTTTTATATAATAATATATATTCACAAAACTCTGCGGATAATGATAATATAATATATTTGATATGAATATATTGCGCACATATACACGTATATTATCGTGTAAATAATATATACATTATAAATTTCAACGAGAGCAAAGTACCTACGCCGCCGCGCCGCCGCGAACCTGCGAGGAATGAAAACTATTATGAAATATTGATAGAAATTTATTTTCGGAACGCGGCGTTATTATTTATATATTCTCGAGTACCTAATAAATATGTACGCCGAGTATTTTTACGATACAATGAATAGACATTTTTCAATTTTTGTAATATGAATCTACACGCGAACCGTGGCGATTCATAAAACAAACGCGTCGTAATCCCTCCCGCCGCGCCCGCCGTTCGCCCCGCCATTCGTGTCGAGAAAATATTCGCCGTGTTTTAAACGCGCTCGTTTTCCGAAACAATAACGTCGACGAATAATTATTTCCATCTGCTAATTATTTCCATCGGAAATTGCCGAATTCACCGATTTCGGCAATATTATTTATTATTAATTTATTTTTTTCGTCGTACGTTTAAAAAAAAAAAACGAACAGTTTCAAAAGCGTATTTTACACGCACCTTCGTGATAAAACGCAAGAACGCTGGGGATTTTCGCCGCACACTGATGTCGTTGGAAAACGTACACTATTTTCACGCAATACGCACAGCACAACAAATAAAATAAACCGTATCACATAAATAACGCGCGTAATAGGTAATTATTCCGGTGTTTGTTTGCTGGCGATTTAGTTTTGTAATATTATAGGTGGTCCGTCGAAAAGTAGTCGGACAGGTGTTTAAAATATTAACGAATGGCCGAGTTAACACACGAAAAAAAAAATATATATTATATATATCGTATTTTAAACAAAGAAACTTTTAATTAAACTTCCTTTATTTGATATACATTTATTTATTATGTATAGTATATTCGCAGAAGTGAAAGTTTATCTTTACAAAAACCTTCTCCTAACTCATAGTATTAAATGGGTCATTGTTTACATTTTTGTTCCCGCCATGTACGTGCCATTCAAAAGTTTAAAGTGACAAGATATCGGGCGTGTACGTGTACCTACACACTCGTCACGACTTCGACGTTATGTGTCACTTTTATAAATGTAAAATTATCGATAAACTCGAGCGTTTTTCTACTTCAAAAGACGATAGATGTTGAAAAAATAACTTTACCGACACTATAAAGCCGAACATTTGAAACAATAACGGGTACCCGGGCGAACATACGTTTGTTCTTGGACGCGAGTGTCTAAAACGGGATTTTAGAGTTTTAACGATTGTATATATTTTGTTATGTTATATCGTCGTGGCGTACGGATTTATGTTTGCGCTAATAGTCGAACCATAATTATTTCGACCGTCAAAACTTTCACGATCGACTGTCATCTCCGCGATGGGTAAAAGTTACAGTGACAGTCGGATCATTTTTCGACTGCTCGAAACTGCGTTATTGCACAAAAGACAATTCGATACCTCCGTTTTTTTTTTTTTTCAAATCGTTTGTGGAAATGTACTATAAAAATATATTATATCACAACCGGCGGCGACGAGCTGAAATTAATTTTATAGGGTTATTTAACGCGAATATAGCGAGATACCTAAATGAAAAAAATACTTCATTTATTTACCGTGGACGTATATTTTTTTATACTCGTCTGTATAATAATAATGTTTATATAACAAAACATCGATATACTACGCACACGAAAAGTTGGTATTCGAATAGAGAGAGAGAGAGAGAGAGAGAGAAAACAGGATAAAATAATATTTAAATTGCAGCGGTACGAAACTTAATCCTTTCGCATATAAAATCAATTATTCTAACGTAAAACACGATATTTTTATAGTGTTATTTAAATTTTAATTAAACTCGATAGTTTCAATATTTGTCCGACGGAGATTTATAATATAATGTTGTGTGTGAAGAAAAAAAATAACGCATAATATTATGTACTGTTTTCAATAGTTTATTTTATAATTGAACATTCGAACGATGTAACGAAAGGCAAATACCGCATGTCTGCAATTGACATCTAATGCAGTGAAATATTTATAAAACGTTGTGATTTTCGGATGAACGGTAACAGCACAAAAAAATCATTTTTAGCCCGTAGAATTGAATCACTATAGTGAACGTGTATTGTAATCATTTTACGTTAAAACTCAAAATTACCATAGTTTTGAATAATATAATTTGTAAATGACCTCATTGTTTGTATATAAGGCTTTATAAATTGAATTTCGTAAATATATACAACTTTTTTTTTTGTAAAATAGTATAAAGATCTTGTATAACTTATTTATATAAATGACAACAAATTATTTTTTAATTTGCAAATGATTTCGGTTCATACATTATTTATATACTTTTGTAAAGTTTTTTTTTTTGTCAACTTAATATAACCCAAAACCAGAACAATATTTTATTTTTTATTTTTTTTTTAAAAAATATATATGAAAGGTTAAACGCTTATTACACATTTCATTTGAATAATATTTCATATATTATTTATAAGTTATTAAAAGTCAATTTAAAAGCAATTTATTTCTCAAAAAGATTAAAATTATTTTTTTTATAAGAAAAAACCACAGTGGAAATTAACCGAGTGGCTGTGTATTAACGAAAAAGAAAAATATTTGAAAAAAACATTAAGTTTCTAGAAAATATTGAATATAGTCCATCGGTGTGAATAACATTTATTCCTAGTGACTTTAAGTTGGAATAATCGCGCGCGATTTCAATATAATTAGAAAGCGGAATAATATTAGGTTTACTTGCTTTGAGAGGTGATACATTTCTATCGCCGGACTTCCAAAGTCAAAACGACTTTTGTAACAATACAATGATGAAATGTAATTTAGATATGTAATGTTTTAAAAACAAACAAAATCGATAGGTCGGGTTAAAAAAGAAAAACGCTGGCATATTCATGCAACGGCGGTGAAATCGACAAAATATTGCAGAAGACTATGCAGAACAAGACCGAAGCGATAAAAATTGAAAGGAGAAAGCTAATCATTTTCATCCGATTCGATTTCATTTGGTTTGTTTGTTTGAAATTTAAACACGACCACGTTTATTTCGACGTCATAATCGGTCAATTAATATAGTTTTATTCGATTATAAAAATACCTATTCTATTCACTCTTAAATATTGAATTAAAAGCGGAACGTCTTAAATTATAAGATAACCAACACGCCGTCGAAATAAAACGAAGAAAACAATGATAAATACATTTTTTTTGTTGTTTTTTCTATCGAACAGGGCGAATCGAAGTCCTATACATTTTTCCTCTCTTTTTTTTTATTACTTTATTCGACCGTCCGTTAAAAGTATATTTATGTATTCGATATTTATTATTGATGCTGCCGGGCCACAGCTGTGTACCTACTCTTGTCGTTGAAATAACAATAACAGAAAAAAAAAAAAAAAATTCGTGTCGATTATTTTCCCCCGGCGATTTGTTAGAAACGTAATTATTATGTTTTGTAGAAAAAAAAATATGAGTTCGTTTTCGCGCGTTCGTCTAATCAAACCGATCGGATTGAATTTATCCACCGCTGGGAGTCTCTATACTATAAAATATGGTTAACGCAATCACATTATGCTTTTTATAACGTTATGTCGTATATATACGTATATATTATCTAATCATTTTAAACGAATATTGGATATCGATTGTGTGGTGAAATTCAATGGACCGCGACCTCGTTTTTGTCACGATAACGATATTATCTCGCCGTGATTATATTGTACCAAAACATTCTTATGGAAATTTCCCGAGAACAGTTTGTTGCGTCGAGTTATGAACATCCCACCGTGGTGACCGATTTCGTCGAATCAACAACATCTCGCCGTACATTTACAACGCGACTATTTGTTTATTGATTTCAACAACACTCACGCCCAGACGTGTATACAATCATAATAACAATTAAAATTCTTTGACCGTTGAGCGCCGCCGTTATAATCGTTACTTTTTTGGTCACCATAAAAACGCCACTCGTTCATTACGAACGGAAAGAGTCATTTTATTCCTTTAAGCTTTGTTGTTCAATCGTTTTCACCAAGTCCAAATCCGCCATAGTCGATTGGCTGATGATTGCTTTATCGATCACATCTCGTCCTTCGTATATTAATCGTTATTACGGCACTTCTTTAATTGGATTTCGATTTGCTTGTGACTTTGGAAAACTTTAATTTATAAGAGTGCTTTTCAAAAAGAAGTTTTTCACATTTCATTATTTTCGTGTATTCTGTATTTGTCTACTTTCAAATGTATCTCAATCACAATATGTATTCCGTTTATCCGATTTGTCATTGATGAAATCGCGATGTCGTTGTGAAATCAAAAATACAATTTTTTCTCGTCTACCACAAACACAAAATAATTTTTTTGTCTCGCTTCGTATTGTTCCATAACTGTTTCCTATAATTGGCGACTAGTATAAGTCAATAATAGCCCAGTATTGTATATTATAATAGTGTGAAACGAAGAAGCTATTGGTTTTACCATAATATTGCTACCACAATATTTGCTACTAACCTGTTAAAATACAAATATGTATAAATCATTGCAGCATTGAATTAACGACATTTGAGTTTTGAGTTTAAATTATTGTTTAATTACAATATTAATATATTTAAATGACTTTGGTAGGAGGACGTAGTATAAAATCTTTGGTAAAGAGATTAAACGAATATATGACTTGAAATGTTTAAATTATCACAATAATATTTTCTTCCAATACAAACAGAACGTTTCATAATATAGCTGTTCCTGCAGTTATTTCATGTTTTTCGGCTTAAAACTGTTTTCAAATAAGACGTTGTTATAACGAATTCCTTAGAGTTTTGGTGCAGTCAGTGACTTCAATGCAACATGTGTTCACGGATATCACTTAATTAGTACGGCATTATAATATGTGAGATCGCCGCTTCGAGCTTTTAAAATATATTTCCGTCGAGAACATTGTTAAAAGTTTTGACATAACGGTTTGATACACTCGCAGGCTATATTAATTATTTTTAGATTATAATGGATTTGGGATTTCTCGCACGCGATACATTGCACATTTTATCCAGTCGAATACCTGTTATTATAACTTCAAACGACGCTTCACACGAACCGCTCATTTTTTTAATTATGAATCTTGGCTTATGGACTTGATATCATATAATATATTATACGTATAATATACTTACATAAACTCGATATTATACATACATATATCTTGTGCATATAATATAATATATTTTGTAGTATAAAAAATAACTGACATATCGTAAGTATGTGGGGACGCGGCGTCTATGATTGAAAGAGGAATGGAGCGCGCACGCACGCGATTTCGGTAAAAGTTATGTCATAATAATATATGACGTTGCAAAATCCATAACTTTTGGTAAACATCGTCGGGTTTTCGCTTTAATTGTATACGTCACGAGCTTATCGACCAATGACAATAGATTCGCCTGCGATCGTATTCGCCCGTCCAATGAAAAAAGTTCTATTGTTTATCGCACGCACGCAATTTCGCTAAAAGTTATGTAATAAATAATAATATGATATTGCAAAATCCGTACGTTTTGGTAAAAATCGTCGGGTATTTCGATGACATAACAATCTATTTCAATAAAATGCAAATTACCGCGCACTCGCTGCTGCAGATCGTTGCGTCTCAAAATCGCTAGCCCTTGATATGTTTTTCCCGGTATATGAGGGAGAAATAACGTTCTTCATTCTCAACCCCTTTAACCCCCTTAGGGGTCGAATTCTGAAAAATAAGTCAATAGATTTTTCATTACCGGAGAAAATATCACACACACGCACAGCGGACCGGTCTGCGCGCGACTTTGTGCACGCGGACTCCTCTGGCCAGGACGACGACGGGTATATTCAGGGCGAGTGTGCAGGATTGCGCGAAACAGCCGGCCGGCGGAATCGTCTCACCCCTGATTTCGGCGGCAAGAATATAGCACGGGGGGAGGGAAGGAGTGGATATTAATAGTGTTATTCGGGAACGGAACGATTACAATACGGACTGATGGGCACACAGACCATTAGCGTATGGGTAAAACGTCGGGCGGACGTGGAGCGCGGAGCCGAGGCGAAACGAATTTCCCACCTGATGCAGCAGTTTAACAGGTCAATTAGCCGGGCTTCCGATCCGTCAAACTCTGTGTCCATCATCGCGGCCGCGTATTCGACGTAAAGGATTTTTTTTTTAAATTTTTCACCGTCGCTAATTGATTTCCGACCGGCGCGCCGGCGAAACACGCGCGTTGTCGCGATTACGTTTCCACGGAGATAGCACCGCATCGATTGAGAACGATTACGATATTTCGCGACCCACACAATGGCACAACGGTGTCCGTCGTTTTCGTCTTTATTGTTGTCCGAGGGAGAACGACGCGTGTCCGTATACGAATCGATTTCACACGGCACAACGAACAAGCGCCAACCCTTGGTAGATTTCGAAACGAAATGAAAAAAAAATTATTAAATTAGTATTTTAAAGAATACAGTTTTATAAATTTACGCTTAATAATAATAAGTGTAAACGGTTCCTTCGAGGAAATAATATTACGTTTGCCTATACGTACATAATATATCCCAGCACTGCAGGCGGCGCGAATCACGCGAACGGCGGCGGCGTACCGCGCGGCACGTGAATTTTCCGTTTCCGATTAAAATTTAAAACGCGACGCGCGGCACGTGAATGTACCGCCGCCGTGGCCGTGTGGACGCGTGGCCGCCGTGATGGAACGACGACGACGTGGCCGCACGCTGCGGACAGCACTCTGGATACCGCGGTCGCGGTCGTCCGTCCGGAAGTCGTTTAAATAAACGACCGTTACAAATATAATCACTTTCCATGAATTCGTGAATAATTCTCATTGGCCGTTCGTTTTTTTAACCGTTTCGGCCGACGCGGGGATTTCCTTTCCGTTGTCCCTTCAGTCTTCGTCGGTTCGCGAGTATGTGGTGTGCTCATCCGCGCAGGTCCGTGTTTCGAGAATTTAATGCCGACCGCCATTGTCTCGTTTCTCGGTTTCAGAATTTCGTTTCGCGGCGATGGTAATAGTATTTATCGACGAATAATCGCACGTCTAACGGCGGTCGCGTGGGCGCAACCAAATTATTTCGTCGCATAAATACTACCGTACCGTCGATATTCGGTGTTCAACGTATTTTTCCTATCGTATCGCCGCCGCCGCCGTCGCGTCCGGTGCGCGCGATCCATTACGCGAGTGTAATGGCCGTCGCCTTCGGAGTTTCCACGACTCCGTCGAGGCTCGGACGACGTCTAATACAAGCCGGCAAAGGCTTCGAGTGTGCGATTATGACGTCGTCGTTGTTTCGTATCGTATCGCCGCCATCGTGTCCGGCGCGCGATCCATTACGCGAGTGTAATGGCCGTCGCCTTCGGAGTTTCCACGACTCCGTCGAGGCTCGGACGACGTCTAATACAAGCCGGTAAAGGCTTCGAGTGTGCGTTTTTTGACGTCGTCGTTTCGTATCGTACTCGCTGTGATCGATACTATCGATATTCGGTGTTAAGCATATTTTCCGTCTCAGTCGCGTTCGCGGTGCGCCGCCGCCGTTCGCCAAAACGGCTTGTGAATTTTACCGTCCGTCTAACGTATCATATAGTAATATCGTGGTTCGCGCGAGTAGTGAAATAATCGTTCCGTGGTGTGTTTGCCCGCGTCGTGGTGTTTTTATTCGAGTGTACCAGCACGAAATACGTCGTGAAATGTTTCGGACGTCGGACCCGCTGAATGAAAACGGTCGTCAATGCAGTCAATGGCGGCCCGAGGTTAGTGTTGATATATTATAATATTATAAAGATGTAATAAATAAGTACGACCCACCGACGCGTTATGCAAAACTTATTATTATTATATATTATTATTAAACCGCTGTTACACAACGCGCGTTGGAAATGATAAATTGCGCGTTGTCGTCAATACGATTTATGTTCCGCCGCGCCGCCGCCGTGGCCGTGTGGCCGCTAGGCCGCGGTCGCGCGTCCCGAAGTGAACTCCGGATACCATGGTAACGATTCTCGGTAAACAAAAAACCGTTACGAAAAAAATCACTCTCCATGATTCGTGAATAATTCTCATTGGCCGTTGGTTTTTTTAACCGTTTCGGCCGACGCGGGGTTAGTGGTTTTCTCTTCCGTTTCAGTCTTCGTCGGTTCGCGCGTATGTCCGAACGTGTCCGTGTTTCGAGATTTTTATGCCGTCCGCCATCGAATCTCGTTTCTCGGTTTCAAAATTTCTTTTCGCGGCGATGGTAATAGTATTTATCGACGAATAATCGCACGTCTCACGGCGGTCGCGTGGGCGCAACCAAATTATTTCGTCGCTTAAATACTACCGTACCGTTGATATCCGGTGTTCAACGTATTTTTCCTATCGTATCGCCGCCGCCGCCGTCGCGTCCGGTGCGCGCGATCCATTACGCGAGTGTAATGGCCGTCGCCTTCGGATTTTCAACGATTCCGTCGAGGCTCGGACGACGTCTAATACAAGCCGGTAAAGGCTTTGAGTGTGCGTTTTTTGACGTCGTCGTTTCGTATCGTACTCGCCGTGATCGGTGCGATCGCCGTTGTTCGCCAAAACGGCTTGTGAATTTTACCGTCCGCCAAAAACAAACGTATCATAGTAATATCGTGGTTCGCGAGTGTAGTGAAATAATCGTTCCGGCGTGTTTGCCCGCGTCGTGGTGTACCAGCACGAAATACGTCGTGAAATATTTCGGACCCGCTGAATGAAAACGGTCGTCAATGCAGTCAATGGCGGCCCGAGGTTAGTGATAATATATTATAATATTATATAGATGTAATCAGGGACTGGAACCGAACCGAAAAGAACCGGTTCTAGAACCGGAACCTTGGCCAAATTATAGAACCTTAACCTTTAAAAAACCTTTAATTAAAATTTTAAAGAACCCAAACCTGAACCGGAACCTCGATCAAAAAAGTGTTATTACTTTCGGTTCTAAACGGTTCTTTTCGGTTCTTAGGACATATTATTATGTATTTCATATTTCAAAAGAAATAATATGTTACACTATTTGTATTTCTCCTACAAAATTGTATTTATTTTGGTCAACGTCGATAATGATTGCCATAACACCTATTACAGACGGCGAGACGCATCTCATTGCGTATAATTAGTAAACCCCTGACTATTGCAATATGTTTATAAATACATTGTGTAGGAATAGCAGGAAGTCATACTAATTTTTTCGATAAATATTATTAAAGAAAATGGTTTTTCCAAAAAGTGCGGTGTAAACACCGCTGGCGCGACCGCTAGAAGGTTAAGAATTCTATAACTGTACAACGAAAAACCGATTTTAACAATTACAACAATATAAAAACATACATAATAATGAATGACGTTCAAATTTGTAAATATTTACAAAACAAAATTATTTGTCTCGTGTTCTAATTTCTAAGTATAATTTTTACCAGATATTTTGATTTTTTAATAAGAATGTGTGATATTTTAAATTAAAATGCATGTTATATACTTTTTTCCATGTTATCAAAAAAAAATTTGAACCGGTTAAAACCCTTATTAACCGAAACCGGAACCGAAACCCTAATTTTGTATTTTTAAGTACCGAAACCCAAACCGGAACCGAGATTTTAAATATTAAAGAACCGGAACCGAAACCAGAACCCTTAAAATCGTAAAGGTTCCAGTCCCTGGATGTAATAAATAAGTACGATCCACCGACGCGTTATGCAAAACTTATTATTATTATATATTATTATTAAACCGCTGTTACACAACGCGCGTTGGAACTGATAAATTGCGCGCTGTCGTCAATACGATTTATGTTCCGCCGCCGCGCCGCCGCCGTGGCCGTGTGGCCGCGGTCGCGCGTCCCGGAGGGAACTCCGGATACCACGGTAATGGTTTTCGCCAAACGACCGTTACGAAAAAAAACGACTTCCATGAATTTTCGTAACTTGTCATTGGCCGTTCGTCTCGACCGACGCGGGGAGGCTGGGATTTTCTTTCCTGTGTTTCAGTCTTCGTCGGTTTGCGCGTATGTATTGGGTTTGTCGAAACGGGTCCGTGTTCGAGAATTTTATGCCGACCGCCATCGAATCTCGTCTCACGACTTTTTTTGAAATTTGAATATTTTAATGAAAATTTGTGAAATTTTTAAATTCGATAAAACTTAAATTTTTTCATTCGATTTGAATATTTTTATGAAAATTTGTGAAATTTTTAAATTCGATAAAACTTAAATTTTTTCATTCGATTTGAATATTTTTATGAAAATTTGTGAAATTTTTAAATTCGATAAAACTATAATTTTTTCATTCGATTTCATTTCATTCCGCCGCGATGGTAATCGTAATTATATCGACGAATAATCGCACGTCTCACGGCGGTCGCGTGGGCGGAACCAAATTATTCGTCGCTTAATGACTACCGTACTGTCGATATCCGATGTTTAGCGTATTTTCCGTCTCGGTGCTGCGCCGCCGCCGTTCGCCAAAACGGCTTGTGAATTTTACCGTACGCCAAAAACAATCGTATCATAGTATAGTATAATATCGTGGTTCGCGCGAGTAGTGAAATAATATCGTTCCGTCGGTGGTGTTTTTATTCGAGTGTACCAGCACGAATTACGTTGTGTAACGTTTCGGACCTGCCAAATGAAAACGGTCGTCAATGGAGTCGACGACGGCCCGAGGTTAGTGATAATATATATTATATTACGTATATAGATGTAATTGATAAATAAGTACGACCCACCATCGCCAAGTCGTCTATATTAGGTACGCACACTCTTATAATATAGTCATATGTTTATTTATCTGATCGTCTCCTATTGCGCGCGTTGAATCGCAAAGTCGTTCGTTATAGTGTTGGTAATGCGGATTTGGTACAGCTTAAATAACATCCGCGGCGGATGGAACTACATGTTATACGTATCTTGGGTCCACACTAGTAAAAATTTACGCTGTTCGTCCAGTGGCGCGACTGGGCTAAATTGGGCCCTAGTGTCGTTTTGAAGGGAGGGCCCTATAATTTATGTTCTTTTACAATAATATACATATATACTATTATACAATAGTGTTCATTCAAAAAGTGGCGAGCCCGAGCGCCGAGTAGCGAGTATAGTAGTAGTGAATTCGACGGCCACTCGGTCGAGCGAATGAGGAATGCGACGCTAGGTCTATATTAGCGTGGCCGTGTGGCCGCGTGGCCGCCGTGACGAGACGACGCGGTCACGCACCGCGGACGGAACTCCGGATACCGCGGTAACGATTATTGGTAAACAAAAAACCGTTACGAAAAAAATCACTCTCCATGATTCGTGAATAATTCTCATTGGCCGTTCGTTTTTTTTAACCGTTTCGGCCGACGCGGGGGACTCTGGGATTTTCCTTCCGCCGTTGCTTCAGTCTTCGTCGGTTCGCGTTTATATGGTGGGCTTCTCCGAATGGGTCCGTGTTTCGAGATTTTTATGCCGACCGCCATAGTCTCGTTTCACGGTTTCTACAATTCCTTTCGCGGCGATGGTAATAGTATTTATCGACGAATAATCGCACGTCTCACGGCGGTCGCGTGGGCGCAACCAAATTATTTCGTCGCATAAATACTACCGTACCGTCGATATCCGGTGTTCAACGTATTTTTCCTATCGTATCGCCGCCGCCGCCGCCGCCATCGCGTCCGGTGCGCGTGATCCGTTACGCGAGTGTAATGGCCGTCGCCTTCGGAGTTTCCACGACTCCGTCGAGGCTCGGACGACGTCTAATACAAGCCGGTTAAGGCTTCGATTGTGCGTTTTTGACGTCGTCGTTTCGTATCGTACTCGCCGTGGTCGGTGCGATCGCTGCCGTTTGTACTATCAATATTCGGTGTTAAGCATATTTTCCGTCTCGGTCACGTTCGCGGTGCGCCGCCGCCGTTCGCCAAAACGGCTTGTGAATTTTACCGTCCGTCTAACGTATCATATAGTAATATCGTGGTTCGCGCGAGTAGTGAAATAATCGTTCCGTGGTGTGTTTGCCCGCGTCGTGGTGTTTTTATTCGAGTGTACCAGCACGAAATACGTCGTGAAATGTTTCGGACGTCGGACCCGCTGAATGAAAACGGTCGTCAATGCAGTCAATGGCGGCCCGAGGTTAGTGTTAATATATTATAATATTATATAGATGTAATAAATAAGTACGACCCACCGATGCGTTATGCAAAACTTATTATTATTATATATTATTATTAAACTGCTGTTACACAACGCGCGTTGGAAATGATAAATAATTTATTGCGCGTTGTCGTCAATACGATTTATGTTCCGCTGCGCCGCCGCCGTGGCCGTGTGGCCGCGGTCGCGCGTCCCGTAGTGAACTCCGGATACCACGGTAACGATTCTCGGTAAACAAAAAACCGTTACGAAAAAAATAACTTTCCATGATTCGTGAATAATTCTCATTGGCCGTTCGTTTTTTTTAACCGTTTCGGCCGACGCGGGGGACTCTGAGATTTTCCTTCCGCCGTTGCTTCAGTCTTCGTCGGTTCGCGTTTATGTGGTGGGCTTCTCCGAACGGGTCCGTGTTTCGAGATTTTTATGCCGACCGCCATAGTCTCGTTTCACGGTTTCTACAATTCCTTTCGCGGCGATGGTAATAGTATTTATCGACGAATAATCGCACGTCTCACGGCGGTCGCGTGGGCGCAACCAAATTATTTCGTCGCATAAATACTACCGTACCGTCGATATTCGGTGTTTAACGTATTTTTTCCTATCGTATCGCCACCGTCGCGTCCGGTGCGCGATCCATTACGCGAGTGTAATGGCCGTCGCCTTCGGAGTTTCAAAGATTCCGTCGAGGCTCGGACGACGTCTAATACAAGCCGATAAAGGCTTCGAGTGTGCGTTTTTTGACGTCGTCGTTTCGTATCGTATTCGCCGTGATCGGTGCGATCGCCGCCGTTCGCCAAAACGGCTTGTGAATTTTACCGTCCGCCAAAAACAAACGAATTATGGTAATATCGTGGTTCGCGAGTGTAGTGAATAATCGTTCCGTGGTGTGTTTGCCCGCGTCGTGGTGTTTTTATTCGAGTGTACCAGCACGAAATACGTCGTGAACTGTTTCGGACCGGCTGAATGAAAACGGTCGTCAATGCAGTCAATGGCGGCCCGAGGTTAGTGATAATATATTATAATATTATATAGATGTAATAAATAAGTACGACCCACCGACGCATTATGCAGAACTTATTATTATTAAACCGCTGTTGCACATCGCGCGTTGGAACTGATAAATTGCGCGTTGTCAATACGATTTTCGGAAATGAGTTTATTATATTATCGCCGAGTAATATTAATAACGAGAACGGATAAAATCCATTACGCGCGTCGCGTTCGTCGCCAAGTCGTCTATATTATTAGGTACGCACACTATTATAGTTATATGTTTATTTATCCGATCGTCTCCTATCGCGCGCGCTGAATCGCAAAGTCGTTCGTTATAGTGTTGGTAATGCGGATTTGGCACAGCTTAAATAACATCCGCGGCGGATAGAACTACATGTTATATGTATCTTGGGTCCACACAAGTAAAAATTTACTCTGTTCGTCCAGTGGCGCGACTGGGCTAAATTGGGCCCTATTATACAATAGTGTTCATTCAAAAACATTATTGAGTAGCAAATGTAGTCGCTTTTTAGGTGAAAAACAATATCTGGTCTATATGATGTCCATATGATAAAATACATCTTTTAATAAATATAGATTCCTATTTTCTTCGAAATGTATTCCGTCGGTTGGATAATTATAATGCATATTAAAACCTAATAATATGAAGTAAAAAATAATTTATCACCAATATAATAGGTACTTATACATTAAAATAGATACCTATTCATTTACTATTCAATGTAACCAAAGATAAATTTATAATTAGTAATTACATTATACTTTTTACAGTCAATGCTTATTAATAATATTATCTAACCCAGCCTATATTTAATCCAGACTTGCACATTGCACTTTAGTAAAAATTGACAGCAAGTTGGTTATATAAACATATTATCTACTATAAATTAGTATTATTTTATATAGTAAAAAATAAAAAACTCAACAATTGTCATAGGTAAATAGCTCATAAATGAATAAAAATATAATAATTTAATATGTCAAGTATTTAAATTAATTAAAAACAATCTAGTGTATTAAAAATTAACAATGTATGAAAAACATATATGTAATAAAATAAAAACTTGGCCTGTAATATTGAAGTTTTGGTTTGTATAATACACAGTTTTGAATACAAACATTATTGTTTTATTATGTATTTATTTTACATTATTAATTGTGTATATATTAGTCAGTTTTATTTAATATTGAAGGGTATCAGGCTCCTGGTCTCGGAGAATAAATATCACAAAGTATTTTAATTATGTTAAACAGTCTTTATTAAATTATATAAGTGTTCGCGTCCAAAGGTGTATCGCACGGTATCTCAGAACACGTAGTGGCTCCACACTTTTCGCGACTCGTCGGCGGCAACCGCCGTTGCCGCCGGCCCCACCGGTCTCTCGGACGCGTTATCGCGGACGTCGAGTAGGCCGCCGCGGTCGTGGTAATTACGACCGCGACAATATATATTTTACTAAATTATTATACATCAACAACATAGAAAAATTTAATGTATTTTAATTAATTTACCTGAAGTAGAATCATGTATATCCAATAAATTATCAATTTGAATCTCAGGTTTAGGTATCAGGGGTAATCATATGAATATATGAATATATATGATAATATCATATTTCATCATATGAAACATTTAATTCTAAATCTTGAGTTAGGGTACATCAAAATAATAAATAACTAGGTATTAATACAACATATAGCTGTACAATTACATTATTAAAAATTGATATCATTTTTAGAAAAATGTTAGGTATTTATTTATTAATTTATTTAGCTTATCTGCAGTAGAGTCATGAATATTTTCTTCATTATCAATTTGAGACATAGATGACTGAAGTATTTCATCATTTGAGACATTAAATTCTGAATCTTTAGAAACACGAATAAAATAAATAAATAGGCATTAATACAAGTAATACAACATCACAATATTTAGCAACACAATTATTACATTATTATAAATTATCATTATTTTTAGAAAATGTAATGAATTTCAAATAGTTTACCTGCAGTAGAATCATACATATTTTGTTTATTTTGTTTAGGTATAAAATGTTCAACTACCTGTGTGGACATTTTTATATTAATTTTTAATGAATTTCATTTTCACAGGAACTAATATACATATTATAAATTATTAAATTTATTAGGGCCCGGATTTTTATGCATTTGCATGTTTTCTTTAAACAGTCTAGAGAGAGTCTAGGAGTCTAGATAAGCTTCAAGTTTGAATTATAATAAATAGATCCTAAATACTAAGTTTAATTTTACATATTTTGTCATTTTTTAACATGTACTGCATATTTCTGTATTCCAAAATTTGTTATTGCATATAAATGGGTTTTAAAAGCATATTATTAATATTTTAGTTATATTTATAGTTATATAGTATCTATAGTTTATTTATGGTTCATGGGTATCCTATGTATTTTGTATGTTATTTTCATTACACCATATTCCTTGATAATTTTGTTTTATTATGAGATAAGTTTGTTTATTTTAATTTATGACAAACTTTATGATCTTCATATCATTTTCTCTGGACGGTATTAACTAACGCGATCGGGAACAACGTATTCCGACAAGTCCATACGCATTCGGAAAGGTTTAATTTAGAATCAATTTGCGCTTATTTACTCTGTCCAATACATATTTCAATATGTGTTAAGCATCAAACATTTCAATGTTTAATTTTTCAACGGATACAAGCACACGCCGCGCACAGATGCGTAGGTTTAGTTCACAAAATATATTTTATTCTACGCACGTTCGTTATATTTTTAAAAGGAACTTCAAATGTAGTGGATAACAGTGAAACCGTTTATGATTTTGATTTTTTTCCCCATCGATCCACTTGTTTTTAGTATTTTTATTTAATTTATACATTGATTACAGAAAAGAAAACAATAGATTATTATACTCCTCTGCTAAAAGAATTGGTCGCGTCGAGTTGATATAATGGATACTTTGGCGATATAGCTAGGTTGACATTTAACAACTACTACTGAGCTTTCTTAGTTTTATAATATTTCATGGCTGAATTGCCAGAGCTTGATAATGGCCAGGCGGCTCATTTCTTTCCATTTGATACTAAAAGCTCATCAAAAGCCATTTCCTGCCGTACCCTGTTTTTCAAATAATATATGACTCAGATATAAATATAAATTTAATATTTATTTATACTGCAGTCTGTTCTAGTGAATTTATTATATATATATCTTGTGGTAGGATATAACCACTACGTATATAAATGCATCCAATGATGAATTTATGTACAGGTGTAGTAAATCGGATTAACACTACAGCGATCTCAGCGTTGATGCTATAACGTCAAGTCATTTTGTACAGTTTTACATAGTAATTCGGTAAATTATATATAAAAATATTTTACTCTCTACATTTCTTCATAAATTAATACTAAGTGATATCGATTGCCCAGAAACTTATTCGATTAAAGTTTGTATTGGTTTTAGTCCATTAGTCTTATGAGTCCAAGTGAAATGAGAGGCTTTTAGTTATGGTTTTTCAATAATAATTTTTGAGTATTTATTGTAATTTATTGTACAATAATTTTCATGGCCACTTTATATGTTGAAAGTAGAATACAGACAGTACTTTGGTCACATCATTTTTCCATTTTCATAGTAGTTTTCTTTAACGCTAGGAAAAATTAAAAAAAAAATATTAGAAATTTTGTCTAGGTACATTTTTTTTTTTTTTATGATAAAACGAGTAAAACGTTGTGTTTTATAATAACTTGAACATTTTATGTAAGTCTTTTTATCTAGTCTTAAAAGCTCAGATCATATAACTCGGTGAATATATGTTTTTTTTTTATCAAGATTTATAAGTCTGTAATATGTCAAAAATGTATTTTATTTTCATAGATATTGACTGTTATCTATATCTCATATTGATTTCAATTTTATACATGTACATTGTACAAATGATTAATGTTTGAAAAACAGAAAATAAAGTTTTCACTCGGAATTCATATGTTACTAGTGTTTTAGAAATATTTCAAATTAATTTACCGCAGGCCTGTACTAAAAAATTTACAAAATAAAAAAAGCATAGGATCGAAGATTGAGGGCGGATGAGATATAGGTGAGGTATGATTGATATTGGTGAATTGGTCTAATTTAATTTAAATAAATATACCATTGCATTTGAAAAAAGATTCCGAGCGAAAGAGGTTGGATGAATTAACATATATTTCTGAATAGTTAAAATATGCGATTCCGTTGGTAAAATTTCACTATTGATGACATTTTGAAATTTAACCTATTCCCCAAAGTATCAACTTGACAACATTTGTTTGAAAAGCAATTGAAACACTTCCTGAAGTCAAAAGTCAGACCAACCATTCTAGTCAAAAACGATATGACGAAAAAAAAAATTGAAAAAAAACACACATATCATAGTGAAATCAAAACATTCCTTGTTTCATTTAAATTTCTCAAAAGATCAAGACAAATCTGATAACAGTATTACAATTCATAATAATAATAGTTTTCTATCATGTTCAGAACGATATTATACGGTGTTTTATTGATTATAAAGTTTGGGTTTAAAAAATTATAATTTTAAACTTTACAATAACAATAACCATAAATAATTATTAATAGAGTTATTACGCCTTTACAGTACAATTTTCCAACTACCAAGATACTTATTTAAGAAGCGAATTCTCTACGAGACTTTTGGCATAAACTAACTACTTCATGAAATAATTATAATAGAGTAACAAAATTGTAATTGATCGCGAATACAATATTTTGATAAATGATGATTGTGTGGTATATACGTACATAGATACTGTAACTTAAGTAACATAATACGAATAGTAGGCGTACTACAGTAGTTTAAACTTATAACGGCGGCTTAAATAGGCAAACGTAGGACATGACTGTGGTGGAGACGATAATTATTGTAAGGATATTTTTGATGGACACAATAGTATTACTTTCCTTCCAATTTTATATTAAATATTTTAAGTTAAGATTAAATGGTCTATTGATTTTTGGTTGTATATTATATATTATACTGTCGAATTTTAAGTTTTGCAAGTTGACAATCTACAATATCTAATATTTCATATTTCATGGGACTAATAATTAATTTTTGTAAATTTTAGCGCTTTCAAAGGTAGAACCCATAATGAAACCTACCCCGCGCTTCCATAACATGTACTGCGAGTAGATGATACTTAATGTTCTTTTGAATAATATTGTTTAATGTGTGTTAATTAGAACCAGAGCCGGGCTAGTTACGTAATTAATGAATTGTAACCAGATACGTTATTTCAAAATAATGTTTCAAGATACAAGTCACCATAAAAAAATAAAATGTATCTAAATACAAGATAAAATTAGGGTATTTCAATCACTGAATTGATATGAGTTACAACAAAAATTTTAAAATAGTAAAAATATTTTTTCATTTCAAATCATTATTTATAATTAGCAGTGTAGGGATGGAGACAAAATCGAATTAGCAAAAAAAAAAAAACCAATAGTTACCCACACAATATTAAAATATTTTCGAAGTATTATTTTCTAGTAATATTTTCTTGGCGTCTGAACCATTGGCTGTGTCTGAAACCGCACTCTCTCGTCCCGGACGTCATGCCGCTGGTACCTATCCCGTGGGGGCGGGACGCGTTCAGGTTGCCTGGTCTGCTGCTGGGGTACCTCGCGCTGCGGCGTATTAGACTGGGTAGAGAGGCGAACCCCCGTTCAAAGAGGGCCCATGCGACGGGGTCGGCCCGGAACCACATGGCCTCTCCTTGGCCATCACCTGCTGTCATGGCCATCACCTGCCGTCATAGCCACTCTTTGGCCCCATGGCTCGCAACTTTTGCCCCGTGCGATGGACGGTGGTGGCGGAGTGGTGTCAATAGTTGTTCTGCCATCTGAAAACATAAAACGGTTAGCTACTGTTTAACAGGTTCTACAGCTCGCTTTATAGCCAAGACATGTAGCTTGGGTGTTTACCCTCCGTCATGAACACTCCGGTTCCCTGTTTACCTAACCTAACCATTTCGGGGCGAACTTAATCTCGGTGATAGTTCTACTGACGAATACGATGATAACAACGAATTATTTTGATATTATTTGTATAAATATTATTTTTTTTATAATTAATTATTACTTTTCATTATTATAAGTGTGGGGGTAATGTATGGTAGTGATTATTATACCATTTATTATTATATTGATTATTATGGAAGTTATGTAAATGATCGAGGCTCACTTTTCGCTTCCTGTACTATAACACTGTATTCAAAAACATTCTGGATAAAATTTGATGTACTGTCTTAGATATTGAATTGCGTGCCATTAAACTAAGATCCTTTACCTAATAGAAAATAAAATAGTGTTATTATTAAAAGCGATTGGATACTGATAATACTGTTTATTGATAAAATTATAATAATGAAATATGGAGATAAAGAAATGATTAACAAAAGTAAAATATATTGGTTATTGTTATTAGTTATAATATAAGATTATTATATAAAATTTGATAGAGATTAGATAGATCTATAGAGGTTAGATAATTACAGTTTCGATAAGAAATTAAAAATGCATTGAATAATATAACATAGAACAATACTAACCAAGCTCTTGAGATACTGATTGAGATGGAATTAGAATATTTTTGTTTGAATGTGACGACTAAAATATCATCATCAGAACCTGTAACAAGTATTGGATAATATTATTTCAAAATCTTAAAAACATAAATACTATTAAGAATAATAAAAACAGACCTTGAAAGTATAAAATATTTTCATTTACTTACCAATAATTTTTTCCTGCAGCTTATAATTTTATGAAAGAAATTTATCGGAATCTGAATCAGTTTTGTCAAAATCTATAGATAATTATTTATTATACATATGTACAAACACATAAATATTATAAATTAAACTATTGTAATATAAGTATGATCACCATTAGAATTATTATTAAATGACTTTTTAAAAGGTAGTGGACTCTTGTAGGCATTTTTATTTTTATAGTGTGACATGGCTTCATTGATGACAATTCTGAGCTTTATTATCTTTTACCTTAGCTTCAATTAAAGAGGCTGAAAAAAACAAAATAAAAACAAATAAATAAATGAATATCTATATATATATAATCGTTAATTTATAATAGACTTCAGCTATTCTTTAAGAAATACTCGGTTAAAAATTATTAATTGCTTTTTAGTATCTCAAGGTTTCTCAGGTCCTGTTTAACTTCTAATATATATTAATAGTGTTTTAAATATAATAAGGCTACTTACGTTTTGATTTTTTGTGGGCCATACACAATATCCATTATCATACCAAATTTTTGGCACTGCCTCAACAGAATTGTCTTCTTTAAAATGTACAACTACATACATTTTCCTGACTATTTTTGCTAAAAACAAAATAATTTATGAATAAAGTTATAATATCTTAGTAAACATTCAAAGCTAATTAAGAACTATTCATTTTATACTTATTATATGTTATTTTATAATAAATTATCTATTTCAATTTTCGGTTTAATTTTAAACGTATAGTAAATTTATGTTTTTATTAACCTAGGTATCAACCAACAAAACTGAAATAAAAATTCTAGTTTTAAAAAGGTATTTTTTACTTAAACTTATACATTATAAAGACAATTTAGGGCATATTTCAGCTCATGTTTCAGTGTTTAGTAGGCGCAAAAGTGCATGCCTATATTTCGATAGGTTTTAGTGCATAAACTTCCGGATTCTAGTAATTATAGTAATGGGGATTAGACAATTTAAAACACCCAAATCAACAAACGTTTTTCAATCATTTTTGCATAAGTAGCCTATTCAAACATTTTTCAATAATTTGAATACGCTTATTAATTTAATTATAGAAGAAAATAATATATTATATACTTAGTAAAAATACTTGAATTTAAATGAATTTGAAAAATAATTTAAATATTTATTTATTTTAAAACCGTGCATGTGGTTAACTGGTTAACTTATAGATATCGACATTGTTTAAATATTTTAATCACCGATTACTTACCTTCAAATTATACGAACAGCCCTGCGTTGGTCTGCGTAGAATGTAGATAAAAAAAATATCGAAGTGCATATTTAATAAGTTAAAAAGTTGGTAAATGCGTTACGCGTACGGTAAACATTGATAGTATCACATATGTATTACATATTATACACGAGTATAATAAATTAATAAAACAGCAAAAACAAAATACGTCACTACTCACCAACGAGTATCTACTATATATAACGACACAAACATAATAACCTCAAATAAAACAATGTCACAAATGTGATATGATACGAGATTATTGCAATGGAGAGGGCAACATTGTTAAAACTTCGATGTTCGATGTATCGATATATCTGAACTTCGATGTGAGGTTTTGATGTTTTGGACAAAAACATCGATGTTTCTAAAAAAAAATCGATGTTTTTGGCCCGTCTCTATTACGCAGTACGCCGCCGCCGGAAAATATTAATAATTTAAATTATTTTTAGCTCTTTCAGCTGGAATTCCCTATGACGTCACACAACATAGTATTATCATTGATAATATAATATTCTATTACCAATGGTACTCTAATATTTTTCTTTTATTCTTTTCATGCCTTTTTTACTACAAATCACTTCTTTGAGATTTATTCTAATCTGTATACTTAGCAGTGAATGTAAAATGCAAAGTGGAATGTAGAATCAAAACTTGGTTCACAAAAAATGTACTTATTTAACTGAACATAATTTTACTCAGTATAAATGGTCACACTGATACGTGTCCCTCAAAAAAATTGCGACTTAAATTTCACAGTCTCCATGTGTTCCCGCGTAAATTTTTATCAGCGTCCATTGTGTGTTGTTTAAACAGCCATTAATGGCTGGAACCACGGTCAATGACCTCGGCGACCGTAGGCCGTTTAGTCTCTCGCCGTTGTCGTCGTCGTCGTCGTCGTCGCGAATTCGGTGCCGTGTTTTCATCGAATAATCCGTCGTTAGTTAATCGTTCAAAACGATCGATCGTCGCCGATGGCCACCGCCGTGGTCGAGGTGACGGAAATTAAATCGTACGCGGTTGAAGTGCTCGAAATATTTCGAAAACTGCGACGTATAGATCGAACGTGAAATCGGGCTGAGAAAGATAAGCTGGCGGACGTCCCGTGTGTGTACCTATACATCTGATTATCGCGTACATCTCCCGTCGTATCGTCCGGGCCGTCATTATAGTTTGTCATTGAATGAAAATTCGTCGCCGTCGTCGCGTAATAGTGCCGTGTTTTCCGTGAATTTTCCGTCGTTGGTTAATCGTTCAAAACGATCGTCAGTGCGCGAACATTTTCCTTTCGATCGATCGTCGCCGATGGCCACCGCGGTCGAGGCGACGGAAATAAAATCGTATGCGGGTGAAGTGCTCGAAATTTCGAAAATAGCGGCCTAGATCAAACGTGAAATCGGGCCGTGGAAGAAAAGATTAGGGACGTCCTGTGAGTACATCTTTGTATTATCGTGTACATCTCCCGTATCGTCCGGGCCTTCATTATAGTTTGTCATTGAATGAAAATTCCACGAAGTTGGCATGATTGTTAACGTTCTGTGTAATAATATTTAATTATATTACATAAATATATTGCGTGGCGTTACCGTTTTCACCCCTATTGCCCCTTTTAACACCCTTATAAGTCCTGACTTCTAACACAAATTTCTATGTAATTGATAAGTATAATTAAATATATTGATATCCACATATTAGGTAATATGTTTCACATATCAGTGTGTAATAATAAAATAATAATAGTTATACAAATATAGTGATGTTCTTACTAATAAGTAAAGAAGATAAAGTTGTGTTGTTAAATGCATTTTTACTGCCTTTATGTCCAGTGTAACTATGAAACTTTGCATATTCATCTGTCAGAAGTTTTCTTAAAATGTGTTTTACCGCTTGTTTAAAATTGTCACCACCAATTTTGGATAGTTTAATGTTAAATTGAAAACGTTAAACTATATCAGGTGAACCTGATGTAATATAATTAGAACTAAGACAAACTATTTTATTGTCACGCCATTTAATTATTCCAACTTTATTGTCTTTAGAACTAACTCCATATGAAGAACTTCTTCCTGAATTAGTTAAGTCTTTGTCATTTATTGTTGGAACTCTAGGAAAGCGATTTAACCGTATTGTACCTGCTGCCTTTATCTCTACAAAGTCTAGAGAGTTAAATAAATTGTAAGAGCTAGACAAATTATCAAAAAAAAGAATATATTTGTTCTTATCAAGGCTTTCAACTAATTTCAGTACAATAGATGCACCTAAACCAAATTTTTTATGAATATTAGGATCAATTTCAGTTGAAATTGGTATTAGACCATATAGTAGACCATTTATTTTTATTTACTTGGCGATGTTTTTTTATACCGAGTGTTTTTGATGAGATTTGATATTACATATTTTATTGAATCAAATTTATTTGAATTATATTCTACTGCATTTAACCATGTATCCCATCTATTGATAATTGGTTGGGGTGGTAAAGGTAAATCCGGCAATAATTCACGTAGTTTGATAATTAGGCTGGGAGCTTTTAAAAATCGGCACCATTATTAGATACGATGCATAATGCCAAGTATGTTTATTGCGACAATAACGCAGCTCCGTGCCGCCGGAGTCCAAATTCGGTAAATAATTAGTAAGTCAATAATGATGGTGAAAATCCCAATTTGTCTGATGCAGCTATACCTACGTACGTACATTGTACAGTTTATGAAAATGTTTTGTGATGAGAAATTGTTTTTTTTTTTCGACCTCACATCTGACAGTGGCTCTATATAATGATGCCAATTAGCGTTTTCAGCAACAGACGTGTTAAAATTACATAATAGAATTAGCTCATTCGTTCATTACTGTGGAAATATGGCTCGTGTTTTTGTGTGTGAAATTTTTGTGTAAACTGTCTATTGACCCGAAAACAAGAAATCGACTAATTTTTCGGTCCACTGCACGTTTTTGAAAATAAATTAAAACTTTCCTCTTACGTTCAGGTAAAACCATAACCGAATCATGTGGCCAGAGTAAACAGGGGAAAAAAAAACCATGCATACATTTTCGTGTATTATTACAACCATGTAAATTTATACTAAAGTTAAATCATTATATCAAAATTTTTGTTCCTTATTATATAGTCGTCATCGAACTTAAAAGTCTATGCGTGTTAAAATTTTCTAACAAATATTTGACGATTTCGAGCATAGAATAGTACAAAGAATATTTTCATTTAGTGATGATGTTTTATTTTTGTTTAAAATGCTCTCAAAGCTTATGTCGTCTCTTACATTAATTTTAAATAAGACAGCGAATATTTTAAGAATTAAATTCTGTACATATCCGTGCATTGTAGAAACACACGGAGATGGTTTATAAGTTCATATACAAATCTAATTTTTTTTCTAAATTTAAACTAACTTAAGATATTTTCTGACATTATTTTAACCATTTTAAAAACTAATATTTTAAATTAAATAAAAATTTAATATTTCAACTTAAATTAAGGAAGATATTATGCGAATTTCACGTACCTAAAAACATGATGATATTAAAAATATTTTCGTTAGAATTCTTTTGATAAAATCTGTAGTATAATTTGAAATTTAAATAAAAAACGAACAAAACCATGTTCTAACCATTGTTAAAATATGAAAAAAAATTTCCATTTTTATATTTTTATATTTAATATTTAAAAAATAATATACATAATTTAGTATGTTTTCCAATAGGATTTTTTTCTTTCGCGTATTTTTTTATAGTTTTAAAATTTGAAATATTTAAACACTAAACTTAAGAAATTTATGAGAGAATATTAAGACAAATTTCAGCACACTCAGTTACTATGTGTATCCAGTAGGTTTTACTCGTTTAATTATAGAATTTTTTCCCGCGATTCGTATTTGTAAGTAACTTTTTTTCTTTGACTTTTATATTTTTTATGTGGTACCAAAATAATAATAATAATAATTTAAGCATTCTCCTTTTTGAAAAGAGTCTTTCATTATTTTAAATTCTTGTTATAGTTGACTGAAAACCCAGAGAACAATGACCTGTCAAGTTGTGAAAAGAATTCACTGAATAAAACAAATATCTCTTAGTAATCTTTACGCTTGTTTATTTTTCGTCGTAAATCATCGAACGTTTCCATTAAAAACATTCAATTCACAACGTTGATTTCTCTTGAATTAACTATCGCGAAGGGTTAATAACAAGGATAACAAAATATACAAGCACATAGCACATTTATAATATTATATTAATAATCTACTAGATAACCATTTGCGATACTGACCAAAGTATTAATGAATACAATTTATTAGTATGAAAAAAGAATAAAAAAAAGTTTATGATGATAAAAATTAATAGTGAAACAAGAAAAACATTTAAATTTAAATACATTTTATTTTGAAATTTCACTTTTAACTTTAGCAAACATTGTTTAACCAAAAAAAATAAGTATATTTCTTTAATGTTCTGAATACCGGTGGTTATTCCGAAATGTAATTTTTGTTTTCATTGTTTCAAATTGTATAAGTTTTTCAAGTTTTAAAATTCTATCAGTTTAATAAGTATTTAAGCTATTCGTGAATAGCCCACTTATGGTTTTTAAGTGGTTGTTACTGTGTTTTTTCATCATTCTAAATATATATATATAACATTATTTAAAGATAACAGAGTTTGGGTGTTCTCTACAGGCTCACACATTTTAATCGCTCGACGTTCAATTATCAATTATTTTAAATTATTGCATATTCAATTTTTCAATTTGTTTTCACAAATGCTGACAATGAAAGAGAAATGGTATTTTGTTTTTTTTAAACTATCGTTGTTTCGTGTTTTTTTATCGAATTAATTGAATTATTATTGTAATTATTTTTATTATCAGAATTCTACTTTCGGCTTATCTCATACACAACGTGAGAAAAACGGAATTTTTCAAGTTCCCACGTCTACAAAAACAACTCGCGAACATTCTGGTCGGTTCCTAATATATTTATAGTATTGTCCGTCTCGCGTATTTCACACGTTTCGATTTATCGGCCGGACATCAGCGATGTGTTATATTATACCGAAATCAATTTGGACGAACGTTGTTGCGTCGTAAATGGCATGGCATTTCTATTAAACGGGAGCCGGGACTATTCGAAACAATGGATGATCGATCGCAATCGATTTGAATCGCGAGTTTTATCATTTGCTTTTACCGCGGTGTCCGGGTTCACGTATAAAATATTCAAAAGACGTATACCGCCGCCACCGCCTCGTGGTCATCAACGGGCACCACTTTTGCCGATAAACGAATTACCTACCACACTTTATGGAACTGTGAATGTACAAAATCTAAAGCGCTTCAATTTATTTCCCGACCACTACACTCGGGAGTTTAATTGGGTCTTTTATTTTCCCATGCCCTCCGGAAAGGTCATCTGCTTTTACACTACACGTACGAACCGTCTAACAAAACTATAGCAATTGTTTCCATAAAGCCCGTCGTGGTTTTTATATTATTTTAACGAACGAGTTTTTACCGCGAGACACCACTAGGTCGGTTCAAACACAACGGGCGCTCGTGCGACAACACACGTGCCGTCGATTCGACTGGAACTCACCTTCTCCGATATTCGTTCCAACGCCGGATATAATTGATAACAATTTAATTTCTAACGTTCCTTTCTCGTGTCGCGTTCCTTTCGGACTCGAAAACGATCAACACGATTGTCTACTGCTCGTGTTGTGTTGCTCTCCGGTCCGTAAGCCGAATCATAATCCGAATCATAATCCTTCGAGATTGCTTGGCCGGCGCGTTTCGATTGGCGACAAAAGTTTAGTAGCGTATGGAAGTGTGTGTGTGTCGACAATCGTTGTGTTTTATTCGTACGACTGGCTTGGACAAATCATGCGCAAAAAGATTATACGTACCGATACGAGAGACGCGGTTATCGATTCGGGGAAATTCGTAGCGTTACAAGCTGGTGTTAATAAACGGTAGACTGATCGTCTGTAGTAGTAAATCGGACAAAAAGTAATAAAAAAAAAAGCTCGTCAAACGAGTTTTCCTGTTGGACTATTAACCGAGAGAAAATAACTTGCGAACAATTTTTATAGGTACGTTAACCCAAAAGTTTTCCCGGCAAATAAGTGATTTTTTTTGGTACTTTTTTTTATTTATTAAATACGTTTACGGTTTTGAAAATAGAAAAAAAAAACTAGTAACATCTATTGTAACGTCATCTATAGATAACACTCAAAAGTATTAATTTTATCATAGTATTAAAGCGTAAATATTTTGACGTCAACAAAAGTTGTGAATTTATTAAAAGTTTCGATTTTTATAAATTGTTTTATTTGTGTACGACTTTTTCATTTTAATGCATTGTATCGTTTTATTATTATTTTGGACAAATAACGAAATAATTAAATGTCTTTAACATTTAAAATTGTGTAAGTTGTATGAAATAACTTATTAACTTTTGCGAGTTATTATTGTGTAATATTCAAGACAACATACAGTTCAGAATAATGTTATTACGTGGTTCTGAACGACATAATTTTCTCGTTATAAAACTCGAATACATCTAACGTTCAGAGCATAATTTTTTAAACCAACTGATCGATAATTTCGCGTAGCAATTATTAAACCTTTGCGATTTCGACTGATTTGGCCAATAAAAACAAGAGCATTTTCCAATTATGCAATGTTGTTTATGTAAAACGTATACGGTTCTTATGTTGTATGGGTTGATAAAATAAATTGATTTCGAACTCGGGCGATAAGTAAGAGACCGGCGGTGTTGAAATAGAGAACAAAACGCGTACGTCATATTATAAGGTCGAACGGTGTTAATCCTGAAGTTAACGTAAAAACGCATCAGATATGTTAAATCATTTGACGCGGAAACAAACATTAATCTTCGCTTGCATCCGTCCGCCTGTGATAGGAGAAGGGCGAACAGAGAACGGAAATATCGAAATATATACGTTGTTTTCCGAGTGTTAGTCCTCGTCTGTACTTGCCATGTCCTTTGAAATTGATCGTCATCCCTATAAGTCAAGGCCCTATTGTAGAGAGAAAAAAAAAACGGACGTCTTGTTATAAATGAAAAGTTTTGTTCCGAAATCCAAACAAAACCGATTTGAATTGTACAGCGCCTTGGTTTTCCGCACAGTGCACCTGTGTAGTAGGCTTTTGAGTGGTGTTTTTGTCGGATTATGATGAATCATACACACATATATATATATTCAGTTTGAATAAATCAAAATGTTTGTAATGTTTGATTTTTATTTTTTCTCAACATTGTCGTATCGGAAATCTGAAGGAAAACAACCGAAACGGAAATCTAAACGCGCGTCGTCGAAAGTGGTTTAAATTAATTAAAAAAAAATATTCGCTGATTAATAAATTAGTTATCGAATCTATTAAAAATAAAATGTGAAATTGAGAATTCTTTTAGTTTTTGTCTTTCTTTTTTTGGATTTTAATTTTTTTTTTCTGTTTTCTCTTAAAAATATAGTGATTTTTGACATATTACATAAAATATTATTTTATAAATTTAATGCAGCAGTTTATAAATTAAGATTTAAACATTTAATAAATATTTATTTTCGATGGACGTCTTATGTTAAAAACGGTATTAGTTTATAAAAAAACAATGTATCTCTTTAACGTTTCTATTTAGTTTTATTGTTCAAACGGTTTTCATGACAAGCAGCAATATAAGGCTTTTTCTTCGGACGGCAACGGTTATATTATTTTCATTATTGTCCAAATAAGTGAAATGCTTAACATTTCAGTAGTTTTTATTTTTTTATGATTCAGTCACCCTCTGGAGTTCACGAACAATATGTACTTGCTGGGGATAACTTTGTTAATATTTTAATTAAAACTATTGTCGAAGAAATAGTACGAGAGAAAGTGAGAAGAAGAGCTTTAGGATTTCACGAGCTCAAAACCAATATACCCAAGTGAAAAGTATGCTAAATAATTGCAATTCTTGAAATTTGTATGAATAAATTATTTTGTCAAATATGTATAAAAAGTCTTATGGTATAGATGATCAATAGATACAATAGAATTCATGAATTCCATTTGTTTTGGCCACATTTTTTCATATTATATACGTGCATGAACATTTCGTTTATTTGTGGTGTGTGACGTGTTAGTCAAGTTGGTTTTAATTGAAGATTAATCGATGACAAGTTATAATAAATTGATTTGAGAAAATAATATAATATTTGAATACAAATATTATATTAAAATCATATAGCTATAGTAATAAAGAAAAAAGGACCATACATTGGAGTCGGATTAGGTACGAATGACGCGTGTGATTGGCATTGGTGACTTTCTTTTCTTTTTTTTTTTTATATATTATTTATAAACCTTTGAAATTGTTGAGTTTTTTTTCGTAAAGTGTAGATCAAATGTTATTCTTCGTGCCAAATAGTTTGAAAATCTAGTACAAAGTTCCTCAAATGCTTTTACTGGTCAAATAAAAATAAAAAAAGTTGAGCGTACCTAATTCAGCACAATTTTTACATGCGTTTGAAGTTTATATTTTGACAAAACTCGATAAAAGCTCAAAAACTCATAACATTTTCAATTTCAATATTTAAGACTCGAATGTTTAATAAAAAAATCATAGATGAGTTATTCATTAAAGTGATTAAAAAAAATTTACCGTCAAGTCGCAAAAAAGTTTTACAAGCGTCAGAAAATTAATTACTGATAAAATTGAATATTTTAACAAATTTTAATAAAAAGTTATTAGTTTTTTTGTTGTCATTCTCAAAAGAAATCACTAATTATGTATTAATTAAATATCCATAGAAAATAAAAACAGTGGCTGATACACTTATTTCCCCGTTCATTCAGTATTATTTTCATAAGAAATGGCACATTGGTTTTTAATCTAAAAGATGAATTCACCAACACGATTCTTCCGTAATCTGAATGTCATCCAACTCCAATCTCTTGCCCTATGCTTTTTTTAAGTCAACGGGTTGTTTTTTATAGTATACGTAAGAAATAGAGTTTTCCTCCTCTCGTAAAAAAAAATGGTCAAAGTTACGCTGATGTATATTACTAATATCGTATCTAATGACTACTTTTAGAAAAATAGTTTTAAAAACAGATGCCAATTTGAAATAAGGAAATATGATCAAAGGAATGGTATTTTTAACAGGCCTTATTTATAACTACTATATTTCAAGTTTCTAACTCGGTATTATACTGTAATTTTGATTATTTATTAAAAAGTGTAACAAAACTTTTTTTTTTCTTTCTATTAAACGAGAATGTTTTCATTCCCCTAAAAGTAAACATGCCGGTTTGTATTTAACATATTTTTATTTCAATACATTTTAATAAACTTTTAATCTACTATTTTCAATATGAAATTTTACACACTCATTTATAAGTTTACGAAAAGTATTATGAAAATGTATGCAAAAATTAAGCAGTTCAGAAATTGACCTTTTTAAAATGTATTCGGGGCAAACGCGCGAATATCTACCAAGTATAAAAAATATCTTATTCAAGGTGGTTGGAAAATGTGTTTCCTTTTATATGTATATTATTCATTTGGTCTAAATATATGTTGAAAAAATATTCGTAGACGAAATGTCGAATATTCACGATGTATGCATTATGTAGTACGTAGTACGTATAAATTAATTTTTGTGTACTCCGGGCAGCTTCGAGATTTATGATGCCAACGAGTGTCGCGAAAGTCTAAATTCGAAAAACATTTTATTTTACGTGCAATTTGCAGTGGCCATAAGCAATAATAATCTAAAAACGAATTATATTAACATGCTTCGTTATATTATCAAATTTTCATGAGTTCCATTTAGTCGACATAAAAATAATTTCGGTTAAAGTAAAAACGACGTTGTTAGGTTAGGTTCAAACCTTATGCGTTGAAATAATAATTTTCATTACAATACAGTTTGTGAATCTATTCCCTCGATATTTGAAATTACCACTTTCGAATATTGAACATTTATATCGTTTTTCATGTTAGAAGCCCATCGAAAAAAAAAACAACTGAGAATAATAAACACGCGAAAAACTTAAAATTAAAACATAACAATGTGAAACTAAGGAGACTTTTAAAAATAAATACTTTATTTATTTATATTTATATTTGACTTGAATGTTATTGTTAGTGTGTAAAATCTAAACTTTGATCATCAATTTCATTTCTGTTATACGAGTTTTGAAATTATTCATTATTTCCATTTGCACATTTTTGTTATTACGCTTTATGTATACGCCTGATACCACCGCTACGGCACAAATCTTAAATTAACCGCAATCTTTAATATATACTTTACAGAAATATCGTGTAGTTAACGCTCCTTAATGATAATTAAAGTGTAACTATTATTAAGTCGGTTCGTTTTACATAATAATTAAAGTAATGAGAAAATATTTTCCACGATCACGTTACGAAACTCTTAATATTTTCCTCTCGTCGTGTTTATATTTTATATTACACCGTTTTCCGTTTTCAATAATTTATTTCGTCCATATTTTGTTTCTAGAATTACGCGTGCAGTTTATACATGGTTTCGAATTACATTCCATCAAGCCTACCGAGTACTCACAATTAACCGTTTAGCTATAAACTATTGCGCAAAATGTAACACAATTAAAAGCGCAGTATTATTTTCACTTATTGAAATTTATTATTCGTTTCCCTTCAACAAACATATTATCATATCATTCCAGTCCATTTCCGAGTGTAACTAATATATAATATTTACGATATGCTCTGCCGTTTAAATAGTATCGAATACTATACCAACACATAGGGTTATTGCTATGTGTTAGCTGTTCAATGTAATACTTTTTTATATTCCGTTTCAAATTCTTTATTTATCTCGTCTAAATTTTACTATTTGAAATATTGAAGATTTCTGTGTACATTTTAATGAGTATAAAGAACTGATAAATCAAAATAATTATTCGTGTCTATAGGCACGCCGTATGTTTATCTACATTATAATGATCTATAAAAAAATATAAATAATTGTAGGTGGTTATTATAAATTTTAATTGTTTTCGGATCCATATTTTCATATAAGTGATATGTTAAATATAGTATAATCTACTTAAATGTTTAAAGATAAAAAAAAGGTCACTCGCGTAATTAATAATATAGAAGTTTATTTGAGAAAATGCATTTATATCGTAACGATCCACTTAAATTATTTAATCTAAATAACCCGGAGTAATAAGTGTAGTAAACTGCATTAGATAAAAATTAAATGGGTTAGGCGGTAACGGGAATCGAATTACTTCAAATGACGAAAACGTCTTATGTCTGAAAAAAAAAAAACAAACAATATTTATGAACACGGAAAAAATATTACGAAAGCTCGAGAAATAAAATAAGTACGGGTAGGCAAGCCGTTAATTTCCTATCGATGTTTCCAGTCTGCCGTTGAATCGTCATCGGATCGAATAAAGATAAAAACCTATGAGGACGAGAGCACGTTTTTAATTAATTTGTTTTTTAGATTCTCAGTGAAACGAGGAATCCATTTTTCGATGAATTCGTATTTTTTCAGTCGTGCAATGTTTTGTATTTCGTTCGATCGCGTACGAGTTGACACTCGAAGGAAATATGATGGAAAATTCAATCGCGTTCGGCGAAACTTGCATCTCGCCGAACGTCGAGCATTAAAATAAAGACGATCCAAAGACGGTTACTTGTGAAATATTTTTATTACCAGTAGAACAGACTTGATAAAGTAATAATCCCGCGTTTTATCGCGATTGAAATTATTTTCGAACCGCGAACTTTTTAAAACGCAGTTAAACCGCAGTTAATATAACACTCGCGTACGTGTGACGGTAATATTATACGGACATTTTCGCAAAACATCAAAATAATACGCGTGTGTCTCGCGCGTTTATTACCGACCGATATTATCGACCCGTCGACGACGAACAAGAGTCGCCGGGCCTGTTGTACACGTTGACGGTGGGAGGGGTAGAAGAAGAAAAAAAATTGTTATTATTCGTTTGACGCGTTTTCTGTACCACTCGACGAGTGTCATTTATGACCGACCGGCCTGCAACGTTCGAGCTGCAGATTAAACGACCGTTGTCTTCCGTGATTTTTGAAGCCTATTCCCGGGGCCCCGGGGGGGGGGAGAGGGGAAACGCTCTGTTGAATGCAAAACGTGACTGCTATACTGATGCGCGTTCGATGTTTCAATTATTTAGCATGCTAAAGGATGGTCGAAAAAGCTGTCACGCCAGATGGGGCCACGTGCTCGGCATAACTTACCCTCGGGCAGACCAGGAATTATTTCGTTGTCCGTTCACATGAGGAGCGCCGCTACACGCTCTCTCTACCTATATATATATATATATATATACTCCTCCGCGCCCGGCGCGGCCGATCTCCACTTCATTCCCTTTCGTTTAAGAGCGCGCACAACGGGACCCTTTGTTCGTCGGAAAATAATTTATTTACTATTGGTCGCGCGGCCTACTCGAAATCCCCGTACGACCGTGCGCGAGACTACTCGGTTACTTGGAAAAATATGAAAAACACCGCGCGTTTCGATAGTTTGAACGAAAAATTACGCGCCGATATATATATTATAATATGTATTTAATCGTTATTATACGAAACAGAAACGATAAATCGAAAGTGAAACGAAATGTTAGTATCCTGTGATCGTTTACAACATTTTTCGAGACGTGCTACGTGTACGTATTTTTCCCGATTTTAATAGTGTTATTGTTACGCCATGGTGTTTTAATATTGTACGCCGTTAGATTTTTCTTTTGTTTATGCCCTAAGTCGACCGTACGAGTGGAAATACAGATTAGAGGTATTATAACTCTGAGAAATATGTATTTAATACATATATATATATATAATTTTTATACATATCCCACGAGCGCAGCTTTAAATACAAAATATCGAGCTTGATCCCTGCAGATTATTTGACCTTATTGAACAACGATCGGTCTGAAAAATATTAATTTTTTGTACATAAATCAATGATACGTTATACAAAATACATGTCTGAAAAGGTTCTTGCAAAGCGATTTATTCAAATGCGCGCGAGCATGTAAAATATGGAAATATTCCCTTTTAAAATAACAAACATAACTTACATTTTATATGCCCTGATTATATGCGTATTATATAATTGATATAAAATCGCAGCAATCGCAGATGAATATTTCATTACAAAAAAAAATAAAAAAAACCAATAATAGTGATAAAAAAACAAAGTATTATTAATTTTTCTAATAATGTGTAAATATTACAACCACCAGTTTCTATTTAAAAAATCATCGTCTGGTACTAAAAACGTACTTGAAAAACGACGATTTAAGAACTTAATTTTTTTATTCTAATTTTTTATTAATATTGTTATTATTAAAAGTATTCAATATTTTTTAATAAATTATTGTTATATTTAAAAAAATACTTTGTTATCATAATAATATTATGAGTATCAACCACTAGATATTATTTATTTTTATTTATTTCGTTTTATATTTATTAGATAATTAGTGATTCCCGGAGACTCGAATATAGGTACAATTTAGAGAAACGGATAATTTGTTTAGGTAAAACGTATAAAAAAGTAGGAAAACCCTATAGGTGACCTTTTTATTTATTTCCTAACTCGATTAAAAATAATAATAATTTAATATTTCGTTGGACGGTGGAAACGAGTGAAGAGGTCATAGAGGGACAGTATTCGCGGTCATCGTTGGAGAGAAAATATCTCGAGAGATAATAATAATAAAAACAAACGCGAGGCGACGGGGCAGGGGTGTGTGTGTGTGTGTGTGGGGGGGGGGGAAAGAGCAAATAAAAACCGAATCAAGTTTTCGAAAAATATTTGTTCACCGTGCATTCGGGCGGGCCCCACGTGAAGTTTATTATTGGGCGACAATATTATTTCGGCGGCGAGAACGTCATCCAGAGAACGCGCGAACGAGTTGGAGTGGCTTAATTTCGGGTCGTCGTTGTAACATAATATTATAATATAACGATAATACGATTATGACGACGGTCTCTACTCCGGTTGCTCGCTAATAATAGAAGAAGACGTGTCGCTCTAGACGCGCTCCCCGGTACTTAGGGTTTCGACTATAAATCCCGTCCGTCCTGCGCCCCCCCCACACTCTCATTTCAGCCCCGTGTCTCTCCCTCCTCTCCCATACCCTTCAGTCCATTTCCGGATTCACCGTAACCCGCGTAGGCGACGACGACTACCCACGTTCACCGAAAGTACGTAGTTGTCTGATAATTATTAACGGATTTGTTGGACCGTTTTAAAAAGGCGGCGGCGGCGGCCCATTTGTCTGAGGAGCCTCGCGGAATTATCTCCTCTTAGCAGCGCGGGCTGTACGGGAGCGATGGCGGCGACGGGAAACGTGGACGGGTATGTATATATATATATAAATATATATATATATATATATATATACCTGTTAGACGCGGTGGGAGGTTTGAAAAATCGCACGGCCCGCCCGCCCGTTGCCTACGGTATACATAAATGATGACAAAACAGCACAGCACTAAACGGCTTAAACAATTATTAAAGACCGGAAGACGACGGCTTTTGTTCGAGCATAATAATGCCCGGTAATAAATAAAAATAAACGCGCTCGCGTCTTATTAAAAGTTTTACTGCACTGGGCGGCGGTTGTTTCTCGACGACCATATATAGTATAGAAATGTGGACGACAACCGAACGCGGTCGTGGCGATTCGAGTCCGGAAACGAAACAAAACTCGAGTGATAGGCGCAATAGTCGTCGGGATACGTTTGAATGCACCTTTGCGGAATGCGATTGTTATTAATTATTATGATTCGAGTTATCGCGACTCACCTTTACATCTATTGTATTATAATATAATAACTATATTATTATGATCTCGTGCGGTCATAACTCTTTGATATTTCCTCGAAACGGTCCGAGTACCAACTACTACTGCTACTATTACAACTATTACTACCGACGGAATTAATCGAAAAGGAGTTTTTAACAAACGACATCTAAAGGCGTCTGTTTTGAGTACTCAACTAGGTAAAAAATCATATCTGTAAATGGAAATTTATCCCAATTATTATACAATACACATATGTATTTTATGAATAACAATATTAGTAATGCGTTTGAATTTATTCACTTTCGTTATAATATCAATAGGTACCTAAATTGTGTGTAAATTATGTTAACTTTATTCTTCTAGAGTTCTTTGAAAATTCGTCGAGAACTTTATCCGTTAATATTATTATTTCACGATGATGAACTTTACCTCGCTAAACTATTTAATCAGTTTTCTCCGGCAATATTTCTGAGGTATGTCTTAAGTTTTTTAATGTTGAAACAGAAATCTCTCCCTCGCGTTTGTAGTGTGGCTGGAGTAGTTTATAATTAGAGGAAAAATCGAGTGGGTTACAATTTATAAGAGCTTCCCGTGCGTTTTTCAATAATAATTCATGTCCCATACGTTTTTGCCTTCGTGTCGATGCTTTTCCGATAGTTATAATAACATATGACTACTATTAGATATGACCTATTACTATTACTACTGTTTTGTAATACGCGTTTGCTTAACGTCGACGAGGAAGGCGGTATTCGGGTCGGGTCCGAAGTTCACCTTTTCGAGTTTACGCTTTTCCCGGAAAAGGACGAACCACGCCATCGCACCCTCGCGGACGTCTCTATACGCATTATCTCCGCCGTACACATATACTATTAGTACGTATATATACGGCGTATATCCCGTACGTATATATAGTACGAGTGTATACCAGGTCGTGTCCCGGTCATCCCGCCCTCTTTTTTTTTTTTTTTACGACGAAGGCGGAAAAAATATACACACGTTGCAATAACGTAAGCCCGGGCGGCGAGGATAAAATACGGCCGCCGAGGCACTTGTAACGCGATTGTGTGTTGTACTGACGTGATGTTATATCATAAGATACCCATTTACAAAAGCCTCCCCCACCCCTCCATTCTTCGTGTCGTTTGAATATAATATACTCGCAGGCCAAAAAGGTTCCCCGGGACTACTGCAGCGGCGAGCAAAGAACAGCCGAAATCAGTTGTGTATAGCGCATAACATAAACATATTGCACCTCTCTCGACACGTCATTTGTATTCTTTTCGACGCACGCCCCCGAGCACTTTCAACCCTAACCTTCTTTTCGTCGCATCTCGTTTCGCCACGATTGATATTTACTATTTGACAATACCGTAGTAAACGTCCCGTTACAACTACATCGATACTCTCTTTTTAAAGGATTAAAACCCTCGTCGACCGAGTAGGGTTTGCTGCGCTTACGTATATCAGGCGTTTGAACGTTTCGTGAAATGTACTACGATTGCGAAATAATTTACTGAAATAATTCATTTAAAAAAAAATGTATTTGAAATTATGGTGAAAAAAAAGAAAGTTTGCGGTAATTGTAGTTTGGCATTTTAGCAATGTAGCTGAAAATATTTTATTCGAAATATTTTACACTCCGAACGCTACTATACCTACGTCGAGTGTAATATATGTATTATTTTCGTTACTATGGTTTGTAACCGTTCTAGTAGTTATGACAATTTAAATAGACTTGGACAAAATTTCGGTTTTATTTTGATTATGTTAAAATAAAATAAATAAAATAAAAACCCCGGAATTTAGATCCAGGTATTTCGGTGCGCATAACACGGATAGGCACTTTGGGATACAACGAACTATGAAAAATAAGGAGAGAGAGAGAGTGCGAGAGAGAGAGAGAAAGAGACGAAAAGGTTTTCACAAAAGAGCTTTGCCTGTTGTCAAGGATCAAAAAACCCAAGTTTTTTTGGGACCTCTTTATTATTACGTTAACTTTAACTCTAACCATTTTATATATTCCGGTAGAATCCTAGTCGGAGTGAACAAAAAAGGGGTTTTCTCGAATTTTCTTGTTTCGTTTCTTCCTTTCTAAATACATTTTATTTTATTTTATTTTTTTTTTTAGTCGTAATGTGTATTTACTGTAGCTTTTACGTTAGTAGTTAGATCGTCGGTCCGGCCGATGTGGGGTATCATGTTAAATTCATACAAAATCAATACAAACGTAATTTTTTTGCTGTAAACAAACAAAACAAATGTTAATAGTTGGATAAAAAAAACCTAATCAGAAATACAAAACTGAAAACAAACAAATTTCAAATGCAATAAAAATAAGAGATTAATGTTTTTTGTTTTTATTTCACATCTCTGTCCATACTCCCCACAAAACTTGTGAAACGTACGCTTAAACGTAAAAATACTATTAAAAGTCGTATGAAAATTATACCGGATAAAAGTTTCTAGATATACGAGTAGATTAATAGTACCTATGATTTATTCCATTCGAGTGGACATTTTTAAAACTTATTACATAAGCATATAATATCATATTAACATTGTCATTAGAGGAACGTAATATTATATTATAATATTTAATTACATAATATTTGACTCAATGTTTTGTTAATCAATTTGTTAATAACAAAAGAAATTGCTAAAATATGCAAATACATAAATAAAAACCCAAAATATGCAATTATATGCAAAATAAAATGTTGTGTTTGGATTTGTATGAGTATAATTCAAATTTGTAGCTGATCTAGCAATATTTCAGTCTATTCGGTCAAAAACATGCAAATGCATGAACTTCCGGGCCCTAGACTAATATATAAACGTTACGAATCGTGAGGCGATTTATTCGAGTAATCAAACGGTCGAATTTCGGATGCGCGACCCCTCGGTAAGACGAACCAAGTTTATTGATTGGTATAATACGCGTTTTAATATACGTAACGCGTAATTAGTAGGCAGTTTATCGTACGTACATGCTTGCTAAACAATATAGGTACATATTAAAAACTTTATTCGCGCATAGTCTGTTGTATTATGCATCGAGTATAAAAGTTAGTAAGTGAAATGTTATTAAAACTTTACGCCACCGATGTTCATAATTAGTTCCTCTACATGATATTATATTGAATGTTAACTTTCGGTATGCGAGCAAGTAGATTTCTATACTCGTGTTTTTGTAAAGAGTGATAATACGTGCCACGTACCAGAATCTCCGTATCACGTAACAACCCCGAACACGATCCTCATCGTTTTCGTCATGGGCATTTCCAAATAACTTCCACGTACGTGGATTTATGTAATGTTTGTTCTGTATCGCCGTATTAGTATGCGCGTAAAGTATTTCGCGAATTCGAGAAATAAATATAATATAGTTTATCGAATATGATGAGGGAGATTATTTATGTATTTATTTTTTTATTATTAATATTGATTATAGAAGTAAAACTTAAAATGATTTTGTCGATATATACCTATATAATATATGTATATGAATAAATACGTAAATATTTATTTCAAACGAGACTTAATGAAATAACTAAGTTTAAAGTAAAGAATAGGGAAACCTTATTAAAACCGTAACTTTAATACCTACATAAAGTTCACGAATTTTAACGATGTTAATATAATTTGAAAATTTCATTTCATATGCCAGCTAACGAACTATATTGTGATCGAATCAATACTCGATTTAAACATACATTTTTACACCTTATATGCATACCGTTTTAGGGGTACTTATTATTTATAATATTAAATATTAACCGAAGCAGTTTAAACAAGTTAAATAAAAAGAAAAATCAATAGTAATAATAATAAATAGATTTCGTAATTTACGACTGTAAATAATAAAACTACACGTCTATGATTATATCGATCTTGTTCGCGTGAATATTACTCACAAAAGCTTAAAATATTATAGTATAATATTAGAAATTTTCTTGTCAATTTGTTTAAAATAAAATCTTGTTTACTATATTATTTAAGTTTTTGAGCGTTTCTGTTCAATTAAAAAAATAAAATAAAAAAGGACAACGTTAAAAAATATTTCATTATGTCTTGAAAAAACATTTAATCTGGCTTAGTTTCATTTCAATTGTTTTAAAAGAAGCAGACGAAATATATATATTTGGTTTTTGTTTAATTAATTATCAAATTAAATATGTAAAATGCATTCATATTATTCATTTCATTTGGCAATAAAGCATATTATTATCTTTTGTTTGATATAGCTTTGATTTAAAAATCCAAAGCAAAAGGCATTGACAACGCGATTAAAAAAAAAATATACGAGTATATATATATATATATCATTTTAGTCCTTTCATATTCATAAAAAAGTTTTTCAATTTTTAATACTTCACGAAGTGAGTAATAATCAAGTATAAATTATGAGCCAATTGAATTATATTAAAATGTTTAAAATTATTGAAAATTAATGTTTTGTTTTTTTTTTTTCAAAATATATATTTTTAAATTTATACGCAAACAAGTTGATGATTAAAGGGGAAAGTGTCGAATAAATGGTTCCGATTAGCATTTTATAAAAAGTTTAATATCTAATTGAAAAATCGTGTTTTTGCATATTTTATGAAATTTTAAATAGGTACCTACATTTTTATTTTTATTTTTTTTTATGCTAATTTTATCATTTTTCATTTCGTTGATATCCTTTATTATTTTACGATATCTATTTAAAATCGTCCCGTTATGGTTATTTATTAACGCTCAAAAAACAATGTAAATCTTTTACATTTTTCATACGGTTTTTATCGAACGAGTTGTGTACTTTTATATTTTTCGCTGTTTGAGACATTCGACCGCTTTGTCAATTATTCATACTCGTATATTATGTATTTTAATCTGAAGTGTGTGAGACGACGTCGCATTATTTTCAATGTTTCGCACGAGTCCTATATATTGAAATAATCGACATTTGTCGAGTTTATACGCGTTTATATTATCATAAGGCGTGTATTCGAATTTTTACTATACGAGTAACGACGCCGTTTAATGTTCTCGCATAACATTTAAAGGGTCTCGCGATGTAATAACGATAAAAAGTTTACGGAGAAATTCCGTTCGGCGTTTCTAGAACGCGGTCCGGCCCGATGCTGGAAACGTCTAAAGTGTCTCTGTAATTGTTTTTGATAATAAAACACCTGGGTATAATGTATTCGCGTCCGTCGCTGTATTTATATTCCGAGAATATTTTCCCCTACGGGCGGCATTCGGTTCCGACTCTCGAGGCGGCTTTTCAACGCGAAATCGGAATCTCACGCGACATCATTTTCTAAAACGGACGAGGCCTTTTGAGTTTATTTCTAACGCGCACTCTTTTTACAGCGACTTCGATACACAATAGATTTTTCGTCCATCAACAAAAGCGTTTTGCGCCCGAAACGTTGTCGACGTATTTCATACGTCTGCCGCATTGCAATATTATTAATTTAAACGCATCGCGATGAAAAACAACGTTCCGCCAACACGCGACGTGGCCGAAAATCGTAATTTTCCCGTCTGGGCAACAGGTACTACACGAAATAAAAACGCTCCGAAACGCGCGCGCTCGCCGTTCCCCGAGAACAATATCGTTTTCATTATAAGTAAATATTTTAGCGATCGCTTTGCCCGTCGTTATTAATGAGTTTCTTCGTGGCTGATAAATATTGCTTTCGCAATTTGCGTGTATACATTCCTACACATTCCTACTAAATAAATTGCTTTCTATTTAATACACTCTTGTAGGTTTAGTATTAATTGAATGAAAACCTTCGGAATATTAACGCATTGTTTACCTGTATGGGGCTGTTCACTAGCTATATACGTATACGGATCATTCTGGTTACGGTTTCTTCGACAAACGACTTCTTGGCTATTATTATTATTTATTATTATTATTATTATTATTGTCGGCAGTGTTACCCGCCGTGCCGCCGTCACCGGTAGAGTGTAAAGGCCGCGTGTAGCTCGAGGATTGGGCGAGAGCTTTTTATCTCCACTTTACAGACTCGACGGCGAAAAGCTCCCGATATAAATTTCGGTCTATCGACGACGACGTTTTCGTGTGACTCGCGCTCGACTCGAATAACCGAATTTATTCTCTCACATTCCATTTTCCGCTCGTGGTGTTTATTTTTTTTTCTCGAAAAAATTCTTTGGATTATATATATATATATATATAATATATATAATTTGATCTTATTATATGTTTGCAAAAAACGATGTTGTAAATATTCGACCGGACTCTACAGATTGTGTTTTATTTTTTGGGAGGAGGAGGTGGTGATGATGAGATTTTCCGTTTGAACATTTTTTCACGAAAAGAAAAATACGTTCAGAGTATCAACACTACTGCGTGTAATAAATTGGTATGGATTGGATCTTGTTTTTTTTTTTTCGTTTTCGGTATTTTTCTTGGAATTTAGATCCAATAAACAACAAGGTGTGAACGTTCTGTTGTTTAGTGAATTGATTGCGAAATCGTTAAGAAGTTAAAATTAAATTCAACTCGTTCAGTAGTAAAGCGTGTCTTGGAAACATTTCACAATGAATTCGTTCAGATTTATAGCGTGGAATACTTATCAAACACCTGTTGAATCCCGAATCGTCGCGTTCTTTTACTGTTTAATAAATTCATAAAATACGAATATTTCACGCAGCTCAATCGAGTGTCTGATTTTATTATCATACTGCAAGTATGATGTGTATATAGTACTCTCTCGGTATGACAAAGTGCACGATGTAGATGGTCAGGTCAAATTTCAAAAAATAAAATATCGCGAAGTATGGCGTGTTGAGACTTATGCACTATGGACCCTAGCATGATTTCTTTTTTATATTCATAGATTCGCATTTAACGGCGCCGAGTCGAGAAATGCGAAAACTCGTCCAAAAATTTAATTGCCGAAATGTATTTTTTACCGTGCTTTACCTTCGTAAAGATAAATAGTTTGTCCGAAACAGGTCCAATAATTTTAGTCTAAACGTACCCGACTCTCAATGCACAATACGATCGCGGTACATGCGGTCGGTCACGCGATTTCGCAATTATTATATTATGTAACAACAAACGAAACACTAAACTGCCGCGTACCTATACAAGCACATAACTTTGTTCAATGAATAACAAATTGTAATTTAATTAAGTCCGTTCTTTTTTTCTCGGAACTCTAAAACGTTTTCGTAAAATACTAACCCAATAGACGTCAAACGTGAATTTAGATTGACTTTAGAATTTTCAGTGAACACAAATAACGACGTTAAAGATAGTCGTAGATCGTACGGCCACACGACTGTAATATTTTACTCGTTACCTCACTTGTGACGTATTAAAACAATTAATTATTATATACAGAACAAGTCGTTTACACGCGCATCTTTCATCGCGACGATTCACTTGCGATAATAAATAAATATTTGGATAATTTAATCTACATTTTAATCACATTAGACCAGACTTTTTATGGTACGACCCGTTATGAACATTCTCACTCCGTCCCGGTTCGCAGTCATAATAATAACATGTCTGAAATTGAAAACGAAATTTCAAAAAACGTAAAATTTGTTATTTTTTACACGGACGTTTACACTTTACACCGAAGCCTCGTGGTCGGTGAAAATGCTATCTGGTTCAAGTCTAGTAATGATTTCGCATATTTGATTATAATTAGGTAATACAATTAGTTTATATCCATCGAGATTAGTAAACATAATCCAAACAGGATTATAAAATAAGTGTTTGTCGTCGCGACCTATTGCGACATTAATGTTACGTTCGAAATGCGCGTACGATTGTTTCACAATGTGTTTGAATCGCTTCGAATCGAAAACAAAAATATCGGATGCGCTTTGCGATTAGTTTTATCATTTTATTTCGACGGTGTTTTTTTTTTCCGGTCCATATAAACGTCGTAATAAAAAAATACTCGAGTATCGTAAAAATTAAAAAAAGAAAAAAAAGGGGTTTTTGATTTTATGGCGTGAAATGGGATTTTCGGAGTAAAATATGAGAATTGCTCGTGTACGGCTCATTGTGTGCGGGATATATTATGTACGTATATAAGCGCGCGTGCGCGTCGTACGCATGAAATACACACGTGTGCGCGTGCGCGTGCGTGTGCCGAGAAACGAATAAAGGGAGATCGTATCATTTCTTTTATACTGATTTAAATCAGGGTATTCGGGAAGAAGATATATATACGAAAGGTTGAGAATAAAATGTTATTACATGCCGTCGTGTAAAAAGCGAGAAAAAATATATTTAATCAAATATTCAGTACGCTGAAATTATGGCTTTGAAAATCTATAGGGATTTTTTCGTCTCGCAAAGTATTCGTCGTTGTACCCACCCCGGCGCGCAGCCACTCGTTTATCTCGCAATATGGTCCTTTAGCGTACCACTTTTATCCATACGTACTTTGGCTTTGTGTAACCCTTCTCTGCCTTTGTTCGTTTTCACTTTGGACGTATCGCGCGCGTTCTGATTTAATACGATACATCTCCGAGAGCGGCAACGGTCTTGGGTATTTTGCCGCGCGGTGCGATATTAAAATTTGTCACCTCTTAAAATTATAATATACGAGTATATACATATTACATTTGCACGCAAACAAATGACAAACTGCACGCAGACCGTCGGCGAACGCGTCTAAAAAATTAATCTTATCAAGTAGTCGTATATGGTTATTATAAATTTATTTTATTTTTTTATGAAACATACAATGTGTGAACATATTACGTATTATCATGTTATTACAAAGTAGGAATATCAATTTCTTTGTATCTCTTAAATTAATTTTTAGTTTTCACTCGAAATCGTTTTTTTTATATTCTAACTATGATTTTTGAAATTCAACCCTTAAAAAAGGTAAAATGTGTTATAAAAATGGAAAACGTTATTTTCGATCGGATTTTTTTGAAACTTAGCATACACATTCTATAAGTCTAATATTGAAAAATCTATTAACTTATTTTTCAAAACTCAACCCCTAAGGGGTTAAAGGGGTTGAAAATGAAGAACGTTATTTCTCCCTCATACCGGGAAAAACTTTTCACGGGCTAGATTTTGAGATGCAACGATCAGCGAGTGCGTGGTAATTTGCATTTTATATAAATAGATTATTATGTCATCGAAAATCCCGACGATCTTTACCAAAAGGTATTGATTTTGCAATATCATATATTATTATGACATAACTTTTACCGAAATCGCGTGCGTGCGCGCTCCATTCCGCTTTCAATCGTAGACGCTGCGCGTCCCCACATACTTACGATAAGTCAGTTATTTTTTACACTACAAAATTCACTAGAAATATATGTGCAAAACAACGTTTGCCGGGTCAGCTAGTATGTACGTATATTATATAAATATATTTTTACGGTGGATTTCCTTTACACCGACGACGTGTACAGAACAAATCGTGCAGGTTCATTGATTTCGGTGTATGATATCGGTTATTGTAGTGCGTCGGGAAGTTTACTTAAGTTTGCCGAGGCTCGGAAGAGTATGAGCAACAAAAAACGTTTTCACGGAAAACCGTAAGTCATGAAACGCTCTCGGTGAACGAGAACGTCATCATTATCCACACACACACACACAGTCATCGAATATAATAACATACCTAGTGTACATGTGTTTATATTATTATATGAAACCCTCTTTCTCTCTCTCTTCTCTCTCGTTCTACCTTTGTCGTCGGCGATATATATTTCTCGATTTCCCCGTGTACACACAGCCAGTGGCGTGTACGAGATGGCTGCGCGCGAAATTAAAACCTTTTCGTCGGGTGCCGCGAAGCGCGATTTCCATGGAAACACCGCCGTCAACGGTGGTCTCGGCGGCACATCGTGTCCCCGTCACTCGTAGTAGAATCAAAATGAAACGGTGGCCACGAGACCGAGGGAACGAACGGACAGAGAGAGAGAGAGAGAGAGAGAGAGAGAGAGAGAGAGAGAGAGAGAGAGAGATAGACGACTATAGGGAAATAAAAAAAAAAAGGAGAGAAAGTGTATGTCGGAGGGAAGAAAAAAAAAAGGGGTCAAAATGCGATTAGTAGCTTGATAGTGCGATACGGTGTACTGCCGTGTCTATTAAAAAAAAAGAAAAAAGGACTTTGCTGCGCCGCCGTGTAATAGTCGCCGCATGCGTCGTCGGACGATGGAAAATGCACCGTAATGATAACGGTGACGATAAAAATAATAATGATAATATAATATGTAATGCGCGTACCCGCCGAGTGCCTGGGAAATGCACGCGGAATAACAATATCCCGCCCGGACGGCGGGCGAGAGCGGCGGAGAGACGCGCGCAATGTGGCCAACTCTTGGTATAGTCGCCCCTGATAATGGCGTGTTGACATGGGCGACGCGTTTTCACGTCGTCGCCACTGTCGCCGAGCGAGCGCAAAAAATCGACTCTCTACCTAATGGATTTGTTTTATGCATTTTTTTTTTCGTCCCCGAACTACTCGAAATTATTATCGAAAATCGGTTTGCAGTCGTGCCGAGTTGATTAATAATACACGACCGCCGCCGCCGCACGAATATACGTTTCCATTTACCCCCGGGAGGGACTTTGCGATGCGATACAATCGCCGGCCGTTTATAATATATTTACACGCTGTTATTATCGATATTATCTGGCGGCGGATTCCGTTTCGCTCTGAAAAATTCTTCTCGCTCCTCCGCGCGCATTCTACGATATTTCGTATATCGTATCGTGTAAAATCATCGTCCGTTTTCGCTTTGAAACCGAAGAGGCGCTATGGTTCGTTTCTTTTGTTTTTTTTTTCTCTCGTTGACGCGTGATTTCTTTTCCGCACACGACGACAACGGGCGGCGTTTTTTAATAAATCCCTCCTAGTACGGCGTTTAATTATTTCGATTCCGCCAGAAATAATATACGAGCAACTGCGTAATGTTCAACATTTGATCGATAAACGGCCGGCATAATTACAACCGTGATTTTATTTAAATGTACACACAATACCTTATTATAATAGTGAATTAGTGACTGTATTAACGTGGACTATAGTTTAATTTCACGAGATCGCGACTAAATCGCCGCACTTATTATTTAATTACGTTTTGCATTAGTTATATAATATACGTATATATATAGTTTATAAATATATATATATTTAATCTCGCTCATTACTGTCCGGACATTAAACACGATAACATTATTAACTATGTTAATATAATTCATGAGATTCCATACCGTCGTCGTCTTGCATTGTTTTGGCAGACGTTTAACTCTTCGTAAAACATTACGGTCGTTAAGGTATATTAATTGATTTCATTCAAATTCTATTTCGTTTTCTCGACTTTACGCAGTATTAATGTTTATAGTTTAGAATTAACATAAACGAGCGTTTTATAAAACATCTCGAGAGTGCACACAGCGCGCGCGCACACACACCATTATCTAATCCGCGAGCCCCCCCCCCCCCCCGTGTATTGTGCACGTTGTTATTTTATTGTTTGTAAAATAACAATTTATCAAAATAATTACTCGAACTTTCCGTCCGCCGTTATTGAAATTTATAAAAACAACTCGGTTTAATTACAAAATCGATAGCAACACGTAATACTCGTACACAATAAAACCGAATTCAAAACGCGCGCCTGCTCTTCACGTGGGTGTATTATATTTTCTAAGTTATAAATAGGACCAAATAGGTATATAATATAATATTTGGTCGTCGACGAAATCATTTTAATCTGCGAAAAAGATTTTTATTTCTAAAAAATCAATAAACACTGTCTTTTCTGTATCTAGTAGAGGCAATTTCGGAGTGAGAGGTGGTAGCAACGGCATAAAATTATTATTGTATTATTTTTCAATACTGCGCAATTCCTTTTTTTTTTGTTATTTTTTTTTAATTCATACAAACGATGTTGCGAAAAAAATAACTTAGGTAAGTGGAGAAATCGTTCTATCGGGACTGACGTGAATGATGGGCGTTAGTGAGAGGATAGTCGTGACTCCCCTACTAATATTTTTAAGGTCGATATGACGGGAAAGGATGATTTATATTATCGAGTCGGCAAATCGGTAACGTAGCTAAGAAACAGAAAAAGTTAAACTATTATTTAATAAGGCTTAGTGATAACAAAAAATGTAAAAAAAAAACGAAAAAATAAACTAAAGAGCTTTAAATATTGTGTGATTACGAGTCCTGTCATAAAAAGATTATCGCGTAAATATTTTAAAAAAAGTCTACTCGTAATGTCATAACCTAACCGTACCTATTTCGAATAATCATAATACGAAAATTAAAACAAGTTCGCGTTTTTTATTTGATTTACCGAAGTAGGAAAAAACGACACTCAAAGCATCCCACTTCTCTCGTCATTCTTACGCGCCGGTCCCGCGTTCGGAAAAAAAAAAAACAAAAAACCTCATCGTAATATTTAGATAAGGTTTTTTTTCTTTTCTTTCTATATGTTTCTTTGTCATTTCCTTCTCGGTCTTCTCGGCGGTTCCATTAGCGCCGGGCCGTGGTGGTGAACGTTGACATGCGAGAGATTAAGGGATTTTTGTCGGAACGACTGTCGGACGATTAACGAAAACCGTCCGCCGACCGCTACGACGACGTGTGCGACGGTTCTGAGGATATTGCGCTTTTATACCGCGGCGGCGGTGTGCCGTATAAACTCGCGTCGTATACCAACTACGGCCGTCGTAAAAATAAATCTCCGAACCGTTCGAACCCGGAGCAATAACAATCATTATGCATACTATATAGCAATGCGATATTTATTGAAATTCAGTCGACCCGAATGAAATAAAAGCCACGAAACGGGGTTCCGGGGTCCCGAGACCGGAGCAATTAAACTTCGGCCGCGTGCACGGTTAAAAGGCCACCCACCACCAGTATAATATTATTATACACACACATATATATATATATATGTATATGTATATAACGTATATATGACGGGCGTTAAACGTTTGGCAAATTTACATTCGTTTCACTTTGACGCGGAGCCCTAAGTTCGGTCGCTGAGGGTTTCCGTCCGTATTATTTTGCCGCCGGTGGCCTATAATCTGAGGCTGTTGTCGTCGTCGTCGTTGTCGTCGTCGTCATCGCCATCGCACGTGTCATCTAATTTAACTCGACTTTGAAAGGACGCGCACGACTCTAATATTATTATTATTATTATTATTATTGTACGCCCTCTCCTGGGGCGGCGCGCAGGATAAACGCGGTCGCGGTTTCACCGCTCTCTTGCAGGCGGAGCTGACTGTAGCGCGTGCGGCGTTCCCGCGGGAGATTTCGCCTGTGCGTGGATAACGATATTATTATGGCACTGTTTGATAATATGACAAGTGACAACAACGATAACGTCGCACGCTTGTGGCCGGAGCTGCGATCGCGGCGCTCTAAAAAAAAGTCCTTGAAATTCAATCGTCGTAAGTGATACAAAAAAATTAAAATTAAAATTAAAAATAAAATTTTCGCATATTGTAAACGGTTAAGGGTTTTTTTTTATATACTCGTCTCGTAGTATTTGGGCGGAGGAAAAAAAAAGGCGTACATAATATAAACGATCGGCTCGTTGTCTTCGATTAGTCTCGGGTCGTTCGCCGTTGAATTTAGTTACTGCCGGCAATCGGCCAGTCCGCACGGACGGACACGGCCGTTTGCCGTCGAAAGCACGCAAATGTCGTCGCGGCAACGACGACAATATAATATCGTACGCACGATTATTATCGTCGTCGCGACCTGCTGTAGACGCGCTACAGGAGGTATCGCAATCGTCTGGCATATTATGCGACGCGCGTACCGTACGAATAGGATCGTGGCAGGAATAATATTGCAATGTTATTATGTTATTAAAATAAGACGCCGTCGACTCGGGGTGGACTCTATAGGTCTAAAATCAACGATACTTTATTATGAAAAAAAATAAATAACAACTACAACGTTGCAGTTGTGTAGAATAATCACGAGATAATAATCATTCTTTTTTTTCTGTACGTCCTTGCCGCGCATTGTATATACTGTTTATGCGCGTTATTGCTGCCCGTTGCATCATAGTAATTATTATCAGTGGCTATTATAATATGTTGTCAAAAATAGCTACTTTACATCTCGCGCGCGAACAAAGTGTTCCCGAGGCGGATGTTTCTTTTGAAAATGTTCATATGATATTGTATAATTCGCAGGATGTGTGTGGGGGGGGGGCGAGGGGCGGAAATGTAATGCGCGTTTAGCCGGTATAGTTCTCGAGCCATATAACGCGCGATTCACAGTAAAACGTAAAACGTTCGTCGCTGCGTTTGACGGGAGGTCGGAGGGTGTCTGTAGTACGAACAGGTGTGACCGTACTGACGACACCGCTGGTTTGATGAGGTTTTACGTCGGCGCGTTTAATAGGAAAGATAGTAGAGATAGCTCTAGTTTAATTGGTTTTGTTTAAAATCGTGAAAAAACAAGCGGTGGCGAAAGTTTGTTTACGCGCCGGCGTAGTCCGACGAAACGCGTTTATTATCGCACGTTTATTGTACAAAAATCCGTGGGGTTTGAGTTGAGAAATAAATTCTGTTTTAAATTCGGGGAAATTAGTAATGTTTTTCAAATATAATATACTAGATATCTATTCGAGTCGTCGCCTTAGTGACTTAACGGTGATGACGAACATTGTAAACGATACGTTTCATCTGGTCGAGTATAATATTATTCCTGAACACGGCCGGCACTTTAATAACTCCGTGATACGTTTTGTACTCGTTTTGTATTATCTGATCGCGCGTAGACACACGACACGGGCGGATATTTGGTCAAGTTTTGTTGGAGTTTTAATTTTTAACTAATGCCTAAAATACGACACGCTATTGTCAAAACTAGACTAGAACAGAATCCAATTATAAGTAATTTTTAAATAATCGTACCTAGATCGTTCTAACATTCACAACATTTTTTTATTTTTACTACATTTGGCGTCGTCCAGACGATTTCGAGTCTTGTTATAAGCGACCGAACTTTGTATCCGCGAGTCTCATGTAAACGGCGTTCGCTGCATATCGTTATAATACACAACCGTAGGGAGAGGGTCGTTTTTATTTCGACTGTACGTCACCCGCGTCTACTATCTCCGGCCGGGTCGACGTTTCCTTTTGATGTCGGGCGTGTAGGCATATATATATATATATATATATATATATATATGTTTATACACGCGAAAGGTAAACAATACCGACGACGGATTCCCGCGTGTCTCTTCGCACCCGACCGCCCGGGTCCCTTTTGAGGAGCGCCCGCGCGTAGCCCGAGCACACACCGACGACCGCAAGGACCCCCGGCACGGCGTGTTGTTTACCGGGCAGCGCGTGTTTGTTTACCGCGCCGTCGTCGTCGCCGCCACCGTCGTCCTTCGTACGTTCGTCGGGAAAAGCTTCGTCGTCGTCGCGCCCAAGACGACCGGTGTTTAAACAAACACCGGTTTGTTTAAATTTACACCCCGCGTCGCGGTTTACCGGTAGAAAACAATACGTTTTAGCATGGAAAAATAATGTGTACTCGATCCGGCTCAGTCGCGTACACTCGGGTGTGGGCGTATATTACTTATGTACTTCTAATACTGCGGCGTTTTCACTGATTTCGGCTAAAACGCGCTTAGTCCGCTTCGTATACTCTGAATGCGTGTCACGAGTAGGACGACGTCCTAAAGACCAATACGAACGCCCTTCGGAATACATTAGGACGGACGAAAAAAATAAATAACATTAGCGCGGTAATAACGCTTTGCGGTTTTTTTTTTTATTATATATGTACCCGTAAAACAGCAAAAACAAATTTAATCTCGTATTCTGTGTCCCGGAGAGTTTAAAGTCTAAAGATTGATTTCTCAATAGTTTTATAAGAGCGACGAAATCCACCCCCTCGATCGACTAATACTAAAACGTAGTTTCTCCGATTCGAATCCTGTCGAAACGCGCGACTAGGAAAGCGCAAATCGCTCTCGAGAAGGTCCGCAAACTTCACAAGTCATCGACGTCCGCCGAATATAACGGACTCATTATAAATTTTAATGAGCGAGTATTATAAACGTGGACGGGCCGAGCGCTATCCGCGCAAAAAACGGACGGCTCTCGCGCGAGATAGATGTATTTTATTGTTATTCCGTCGTGTTTTATCACCGCCGCCGCGGTTGTTTACGTTTCGACGCAGCAGAACAATTATATCGTAAGAGTGTACCTCTCTGCGGACACTCGCCAATGTCTGTGTTTGATCAACGAACTCTTTGAACGTTTTCCAACCGTGACTCGGAGATGTGCGACTGGGGCAGAGTAGAGGAGACGTCCGTACGCAGATTATGTAACATTTACTCTAAGTAGTTTCTGCATATTTTATGATTACTTTATATTGCCAATACTTGTATTGTTCGTTACGCGTGCAATTCACACTCGGGCGAATCGTTTAGACTTTCTAGATATTGTCGCCCGACCGTCGTCGTGTTGTCTACAAAAACGCAATATTAAAATAAACACGATTCCGAGAACGTATACCAAAACCAATACTATTTTCGTAAATAATGTGGTACCGCGGTAGGCAGGTACTACATTTAGTCCGCAAACGTTTGTAGCGGTTCCTTAGTTTTACAAAGTTTTTCAGTTGTATTATCGTGCGAGTTCGGTTTTTAACAATTTATCAAGTTCACATTATTTAAATGTCAAACGTTTTAAAAAAAATAAAAAATAAATACCCGGCGCGGCGAGCAGAAATAAATAAGAAAATTCGAAAAAAAAGTAACGAAAAACGCGCTCAACAATCTATTCCGTTATAGAGAACAAGTATATAAACGGGGCTGTCGAAAAGTTTCGGGGTCACACTTTGCTATTTATACGGCGGCGCAGTCGTTTTCGAATGTTTAATGGATCGGGCTTTATTTCGTACGACTGCAGTTGAAGTATTTTATGAGATTCGTTCTATTGTTTTCCTTGAAATATATAGGTAGAGAGGCACGTTTCAATAATTTCGACGTAATAATACATCGATCATATACGTATCGAAAGCCACTATAGTTCTTTCGCTTTTATATAATACAATTTTTTATGGCGACGTTGTTGCATTGTTTTATATAAACGTATAGCATATAATATATTTTATTAGATGCCGTTTTAAATGCCTCGTTTGTATGTTGATTGGCGTGTTCAATTTGTTTTTGTTTAAAAATAAATTTACATTTCTCTCGGTAGTAAACATATAAATGTAAATTCTAAATAGAACCGAACGAAATACGGTATCCCCGATCAAAATCACCCGGCGGACATTTCCCCGGTTTTTCTTCTTTTTTTTTTTCCCCTTTTTTTTTTAGAGTACGCATAATATTCGGAGAAAATCTTTAAGCGAACCCCTATTGTTTTTATAGTTTTTTCTATAACGAAAACACATCACTCGTGTTTAAATACGTATTTCAAAATGGATTTTCAACGAATATCTGTAATACAGATTCTGTATGTACCAGCTATACTTATCGTTTGTCTAGTACAGTGGTTCTCAACCTTTTTTTGGATTCGCGTCACCCTTATCCACGAGAACCCAACACTATGTCTCCCTGACATCAAAATAATCTATCTATCTATCTATCTATCTATCTATCTATCTATCTATTTCTATTTCTATTATAAGGTGATTTTTTCGCGAGCAGAATAGGTTTAGCGGGAACAGTAGTTGAATCGGAGGGGAACGCAGGGGCAATACAGGTCTCCCGACTTCTGAACAAACTTTTATGTGCCACCTTTGACTTTTTTCCCGCGATGTGTACTAAAAAGACACGGGGGGGCGCTTAAAATCAAACATAAATTATAGTCTCCCTTAAGTCATAGGGGTAGTGACCGCCACCCCACATTGCCACGAGGCCATACCTCTTTTTTTTTGCTATTCTATGAAAAAAAATCGTGATTTTCGCACCGGAAACGTACAACGATCGAAGAGATTAGTCATTAATAGGTATTACGTAATTTTATTATATAAGATAGTTAATTGTGACAACATGATTATGTAATAATAGTTATGACTTTATGAGGAATATAAATAGGAACGAGTGAGATACTGCGTGCCGATGAACTCGCGCCGCCCGACCAATGACAGCTGTTCTGCGCACGCAACCCGCCTAATACCGATCGAGAGACGTTCGCGAGGAAGTACGTCGGCTAACCGGATGCACAGTGCTCTGACGACCGGCCTAGTGTCGACAGCGGTTTTCGGAAAGTTCTTCGTCGCGGTTTTAATTTTTCTCCGTGATAGTCGATAATGTCGTCAGTGTTTATTATTCATCTGGTCCGACGACCGATCAAACTTTTAATCGTGACTTTTGTGTAATCTGTTAGTGCTTACTTTATATTTTCTCAAACTCAACAGCAACCCACCGACAAGCCGTAAGTAGTACCGATTATATTTATTTACAGTCTTAAGTTAGGTCATAGGCGCCTCTCTTCGTCGCGAGGTAGCGAAATCGTGATTTTTGCCCTATTTTATAAAAAAAATCGCGATTTTCGCCACATTTAGTGAAAATCGTGATTTTTTGCACCAGAAACGTATAAAAATCCAACAGATCGGTTATTAATCGGTACCTAATTCATTAGCTTATTAATAAAATTCTCCCGTCACAGTGTTTCTTATCGAACTCCTCCGGAACGGCTCGACCGATTTTCATGAAATTTTTTATACGCGTATATTTGGTAGCTCAGAGAATAGGACATAAACTATCGTTTAAACCACTAGGTGTTAAGAGTGGCGGTCCCCACCACAAATATTTTTAAAAATTTAACGTTTTATATTTAAACCTATTGTGTTACCATAGTAACCATAATCATTGTTTATACATTTTTTTGCGAATCATTTTCAATTAAAAATATATACGTGTTTCATATACTTTTCGTATACGAGTACTTACAATAAGTTATTAAGTACTTCAATTTTTTTCATTAAAAGTGATTTAAAGTTAACTTCAGTTGAATGTTGGCGTATTAAAATATTATAAACTGAACATTGATCGTTCCCCAAAACACGTTTCGACACAAGTACCGATGAGTTAGAATCGGATAAAAATGTATTATTATTGCAAATATTTTTATTAATATCGATATCCTAAAAACGTATTCTAAAAATTGTTAAATATATGCGCGAGAAAACAATACCAAACTATGTTATAATAGAAGATTTTCGACAATACGTGTCCGTATACAGATTCCATTAAATCGTTTAAATGTTTTTCTAAAGAAATATAGATGTTTTATGCTCGCGCAAGTATCAAAATGTTAAATATTTATATTGGATAAAATAGCATAATGTATAAATAAAACATGAACACCACTTACTATATGCAGTGGCGTGTACTATATCACATTGATGAGAATACTTTTATCGGCATTTATTTAATTTCTTTGGTTATATTTAAAAAAATAAAATAGATCATTGTAATTTTCGAAGAATCGTCTGAGTAGTTTAGGTACAGGAAACAATACGTATATCCGTTCACCATTTTTCACATTATGAGTTATGGATTTTATTTGTTGCTTATTTTAAGGAATAAATTATTAATGGAGTTTTCAAAACGTTTAATCAGAACAGTTTACATTCAAGTCATATAAATTACGTTTAACAATAATAATAATAATAAAAATGCATAATGTTCGCCTAGAGAATTTCACATTTTTCTTACTGGACTAAAAACGACTGGATGATTATTTTTTTTTACTTATATCGTTGTAGTTATAATATCAGCTAAATATTCATTAAACACTGAATTCATATTTTATGGTTCGCATTCATTGTTTCTTTCTGCTCTGTTATTTACTTTCGGTTGTGTATTCGTTGAAATACACAAGGATATTCTCCCAGTTTATTAACTGCAACTACCCTATTTTATCCTTTAAACATTTTCCTTTCCTTTCAATTATCTGTCGTATAATATAAACTCGTATATTCAAAAAAGCAAGTTATTGGCAATAATAGTGTCGTCGTTCTGAATGCGTGTCTTAAATTAGTATGGTAACTATACTATAGTTCATTTTTAACTTTTATATTGCACATTTGTAGAATGGCTTCTCAATATGGTACACGCGAGGTTCAAAGTTATTATCTTTTCCGTTTTAATTAAATTGATACTCGCGACGATTTGGAACGTTTTATTTTGTTTTTTAAATAAAAGCCTTGGAATATATATGACATTGAGTAGATGCTTTTGTTGCGTAGGGATCGTCTGTATTCCAAATACTGTTCGACAAAATGTTTATTCACTCGTATTAAAGATTGGCCTTTTCGTTCGCCGTTCGAACCGCGATCGCCTAAAAATATGAGTACGATACGATTGCGTATCAAATAATATAATTTCATATTTAAATAAATATATTTTATGTGATATATACATAACATAAGATACGTAATCATGTTAAAGTATTCACACAAATTTCTTCCTCGATTACTTAACAGGCAGCGGCGGGTCCAAGAGGAGTGGTAGTGACACCCACTCGAGCTTATTTTATTAAATTTATGTTGTGCGTAAAAAAAAAAAAAAACGAACGGTTAGATTAAATTTCTTTTTAATTTTAAAATAAAATTTCATTTTTATAGTTATTATTGTACACAATACCATCGCAGCAAATACAAGTGACCTTACAATTAATTATTATTTGAAAATTTTAATTTCGCGTGTGTATTTTAAAATAATTTCGATACATTTTATATTTTTATTTTTTTTTATCGAAAAACATGTTACAAGGTTTCCGCGATCTCGTAATTAATTATGATTTTTCATTAAACGCGAATATACAATATTAATTTTCTCTAAAAGAATCTGCGAAATTAGTGTGTTTTTTTCTTTCTTTCTTTTGAGTAGAAAAAATTTGTACAAGTTTAATAAGCATTAATATAAATTTGTAAGAATCGTTTAAAAAAAAAAAAATGGCGATATCAAGAACAATAAGTCGGTAATACCCTATTGAATGAGATTAAATTAAGTATGTATTTTAATTACATCCCCCGCACCCGCCTTTTTGAATAATTTCTGGATTCGCCGTTGCAAATAAGTCGTGGTGAACTCAATATTATCATCGATATTATTTTATTTAATATTGTAAAATCTTACACGTAATAAGAGAATAGTTATTAAATATATTATAGTATATTGATTTTACTCATTCAAGTCCACTCGTTCAGCATGTAATCGACATAATATTTAATAGATATTCGAATCGAAGCATATTAAAAAAATTAATTATAAAATAATAATTCCGCGTTAATTCTAAATAATTGCCGAACGGTATTCGAATTAGAAATATAGCTTGGGGTCTGCTGTTTCGTGTTGATTGTAATCAATGTTTTTCTCTTGCGATTTATGTGTACGATATAAACGCCATGGCCGGCGATTCGGGTGCTAAAAAAACAAAAAAAAAACCCCCGACTGGAAACCCGTTTCAAAATGAGTTAAATGAGTTACAACGGTGGCGACAGTGGTGTGTGCAAACAGTGCGCGCGTAAAGAATGCCATGTGCACTTCCTGTATAATACATTATATAAGCCTTTCTCACACACACACGCGCGCGCTTTATATACATATAATATGTACGTATGTAGTAGACGTCGTCGTCGTCGGGGGTTGGGTATCTGGTATTTGTTTAAACGCCCGAGCGCACACACACGTTTGCAGCAGCAGCAGCAGCAAAGGTAGACTGGGTGCTATTGCCAGGGCGACGACAGGATAGGTAGGATGTGCTGCGCTCCTAAATTAAACGGAATTTCGCTCGAATTGTCGCGGTGCCGATTCGTGTGGGCGCGGTTGTGTGTGTGTGTGTGTGTTTGAGAGAGAGACGGGAACAGAGACTATATATTATACATATGCGCCGCGATCATAATAATATTATAAGCGTGTTATTGTTTTGTGCGGTGTCGACCCCCCCCCTCCCCCCCTCCCCCCCCCCCCCGATGAAGTGACGCGTCGAATTTTGCATATTGGCCGGGGGAAAAAAAATAGTCATCGTTTTATTTATGATTATTATTTTATTTTTTTTTTTTTCACAACAAAGCGCCTAACTGTTGTTTAATTAAAACGCTATGAAATTTATTCGCCGCCGCCGCCGCCGAAATAATAATGGCAATATCATACGAAACCGACCTGCCGACACGACCACCAACGCGCGCGCGCCGCCGCCGCAACAATAATATTATAATATATATAGTTATAGAAAACCGTCCGTATTTTCCGTATATTTCCATATAGCGCGAGAATCTCTTCAGTGCGGTTCGCCCGTGTGATGACGAGTGGAGGGGGGGGCCTGTTTAATTATATATTATTAACTTTGTTTTCACTTATTATCGAACGGCGAGACCGTGTTTATACAACAAATAAAATATCCGGCCCACGGTAGAACGGACGTTAAAGTTTGCCCCTCTCGCGTTATTATCATTATTATTATTATTATTGAATTATTATCGAATCCACGGCGCGGCGGCGCGCCAAGTATAGTTGTCAAACTTTAACGCGAACGCCGCCGTGATGAAATAATGTTGAATTTTTTATCGCCATTATTAATTCGTATTTTATTGATTTGATTTTGAAATTTCGTCATCATATATATTATATCTTCTCGTTTTTACGCGATCGTTATACCCGGAGTTGCACAGCATACTCGTACAATAATATAATCGCGCTTATAAAAATGGCCGAGCGCGTAGATTCAGATAAAGCCAAATGTCGATTAAACAATAATACATATTATATACTCGTATATATATCGTCACAGTGTTTTAGTAGTAGCCAAGTTAGGTAATAGCGTATTTTTTTATTTTTTGATGGTGCAAAGAATCTGGAAGAATACGCCACTCTCTCCTATATGATGTATATCAAAAGAAAAAAACGATCAAACAGTTTATCGAAATCTCAAATTTTTTTTCCCGAAAAGGCTGCTCACATTTGTAGTTTCGCAAATTCGTTCTCATTCAGGTACTATCCACCGTCTTACGAATGGTTTCCTTCTTTTTCTGCGTTTATAATATTATGTTTAATTACTTTTACAAGCTATATACAATAATGGTTTTCAATCAAAGACGCCCTTCGAGTTTGGAAATCTTAGTCGTACATAAAATGCGAAAATAGAATTTCGTCTATTTCCGTTTGTTTGTACTATTAAATATCAAAGCGCCCGCCACCGGTGCCCACGCCTTTTGAAACGGGAAACGTTTAAGAGTAAAATTATAAACGCCGAGATCAAATAGTATCGTAATCAACTGTCGTATAATTATCGTCTTAAATTGTTACGGCGGCGCGGACGACCCCGGCCGTTTGTGCCGTCAGTCGCGTCCGCGGATCTCCGTCCCTCTAATTAGTTGTCCACCGTCCGAATTTTTACCGTCCGCGCAATAATTGTATTGCGCGTGTGCGTGTACGATGTAATTCGCCAACACCCCGCGCGACTGCGACGACGCGGCCAGAGGAAAACGTCCAGTGGCAATGATAATAAAAACCCGAGCGCTTTTATTTTTTCAATTTATGGTAATCGCGTTAACGGTTTCTATTTTTTCCTCTGCGATTTTCAACCAAATCGACCGAGGTATATCGGATCTCCTCAGGACGTGCCCGGCATACGGCCGGCGCCATTACCGCTTTAACATCACACCGTCGTCGTCGACAAACGAATCGATTGGCGAGTATTCCGCTAACCGCGCCGCCGCCGCTGTCTTCTTCCCGAGAAATAATTTCTAATCATTTCCATTGTATGCGTACACCACCTCGTCGTCGTATGTGTTGTGAAAAAGAAGAAAAAGCGTTCTAGAAAAACTCCCACAGCTTTGTCTCCCGGCTCGGAGAGCGTAGACCCGAGTGAAAACCAGTAATTACATATAATATTCGGTCACGATTAAAAGTTTGATTCGACGCGATAAACAATATAACAATCGGAGAAAAATTAAAACCGCAACGTTAGGACCGACAAGAACCGCGCTGTCCACACACTACGTATTATAGACAGATTTTTAGACTTTATTTCGTCTTCGCCAAATGTCGGATTGTGTCTTACATTATAACTCGATGCAATATTTATTAACTTATAATGTTTTTACAGAACGTCGAATTATATTTTCAGCTGGAAAATCTATTTCGCGATGAATGTTTAATAGCACTAAAAACCACATAAGCGACTTTGTCCTATCTCGGAGCTTTATTCGTAAACTAATTTAATATGTTTGTATAAGCTTTAGAGGTGGGGGGGGGGTCGCTTCTATCACACCCCCTCTCCTCCTAAAATATGTGCTAGAGTGAATGTTCGGTATATTTTGAATATTTTATCTAATTAAAACAAAAAATTTAAATTCTTTGACATTTACACACAGTCAATTCTTTTTCACTTATAAGATATTAATGATGACTGCTATTATATTATTACAATAAAAGGGTACATATATAATGTGTATACTGTATATTAGTTAAGAAAAATTAATTTAAAAAAAAAAAAAAAAACTGACCATACAAAATATAGAAGAACAATAAGTATTTGAGTACTTATATATAGGCCGAATATAATTAAAAATATACGCAAGACATTTACATTTTTCACGTTTAATATGGCAGAGCATTTTAATAAAAATAAAAACTAATTAAGAGACTACTTTATTATAGAGAGATGAATCTCGATAACTATTATCTGTGATGTGTTATTAAAACGAGATGGAAAAATAAACGTAGGAAAAAAGAGCTTTGCGCGTTGAATGTAAATAATGAAGATAGTAATAATTATTGCTTCTATAATTTGTATAAAAAGTTTGTTAAAATTAAATACTTTTTTCTTTGAGTTGGACATTTCATAAACCAAAGTTTTACAAGACGAATGAACACCCCAGGGAAATATATTTTGTTTGACATTTATGAAATAGGGTTCTCGTTAGTAATAACAAAAATAAATAATAAATAAATATTTTGATTCTGCTTTTTTTTTTAAATTAAGAACGTTCGTAGTTGTATGCTTGTTTGTGTTGTTTATCGTAATAATCTATTTTGGCAAATAAATCGGATTAAAAAAAAAAAAAAAATAAAAAAAAACCCCCCGTTCTCGAGTGCTTCGGTTTTTTTATACGAATATGAGTAAACTTCAAAACAAAACCAATAAAATTACTTTAAAATCGGTTCTTAGTGATTTCGATTTGATTGATGAGTATTTAATGTAAATATACCAGGAACGGTAAGAGCCGGAGTGCGATTTGTTTTTTAGCCATGTAAATATTTATTTTTACAGTATCCATTTTATTTCCGTTGCCGTTGTAATCTGCAGATGACCGAAACAAAGCGTTTCGCTACCAAACGTGTATTCTATCGATAACCGACGTGATTGATGTTAGAATTTCTAAATACAGTAGAATCCTCTGTTACTGGGCACCTCTTAAAAGTAGACGCATTTCCCAACAGCGACGAATAAATCGTAATTCTTCCGTACTAGTGATAATACGTATGAAGGCTAGTATACTATTTTATGTTTCATAGTGTTTTATTTGAAGTTCTTAAATATTGTAATTTTTGTAGGCCGTACTAGGTTGGACTACAAACGTTATATTATTGGACAGGTCCCTTATTTTTTCTAAAGACTTATCGTTAATGAAAAAGAAAATATCAAACAAAATAAATAATGTTTAGTGATCAATACTCGTATAATAATAATAAGTACAATTATTAAATATATAAATAATATAAAATAAATAGGTCTTGTCTGGAGCGTTATAACGAAAAAAAGCGCGTTCTTTAACACCTGGCGATGAATTTTAACTCGAAACCGGTCGTATTTATTAATTGGCTCTTTTCTATTATCATGCCCAAAGGTGTGTTTATATTTTATACGTTCGATAATACTTTGTGCTTATCGTTATTATTGATATCTTAGAAGATCGATGAAGTCTGCGTGTTTACATAATATTAGTTAATAGCTGTTTAACAATATTGATTATTTGGAATTATACATACATAATGATTACGCATAATTAACACTAAAAACTCGCGAGCGATCTATCACTGTAATGATCACTTACAATGCCCGTTGTAATTAGGTCTATTATTAGTACTTATTAAAATGTTATAAATGTTCTATAATACCGCAGGCATTTAGTGAAACTTTATTCGCATGATAAATAATAATAATAAAAAATAGTAATGATTGTTGTTATTGCTATAAATTCTCATTTTTTTCTCGGAATTTATTTTCATTTTATTACTGTGCCGGTTCTCAATAACTATTAATAATAAAGACTCGCTATCATCACTACGAGTATCATCAACTTATATTTTTTATCGAACATTGTTGCTTGAAAACATTTTCTTTTAAAATAATAGTAAATATAGCGCACAAGTATCACTTATATCGACAGTTCCGTTTGCTCGTACCGAATTCGCGCGCGCATTCGTCTCACGGCTCGGTCGAGAGGATATTATGTATTATTATATTATATTCTATGGCATAACATAATATTACGCCATATCGCCTCTCATTTCGACGTTAACCGACAAATCGCGTCTGGCGAATCCGACGGGAGGGGCCGACGCTCGTGATACCGAGCGAAGGAGGATTTTCCATAAAACGTGTATTCGTCGATCGCGGTCCGCGGTCAGTGACGGCGGCGGCTGCGGTCTCCGCCAGCTAGAGTTTGCGCGGGGCGAAGGATATACGCGTTCCCTCGGCGGTCCGGGCGATAAATCACCGGGTTGGCGGACGCCGGCCCGGAGCGACCTCGTATCCTTCGAGCGCGCATATATTAGCGCCGCCGCCGCGTACAAGACTGTCCGTCCGATATCCTTCCTCTCCGGCGTCAAGTAGGTAGGCCAATCGTACGCGACAATCGTCGATTGTTTTCCGACCGAGATCGTCGATCGGCGTACTATGAAATATTGTGATTGGACCGATTTCCGAGGACCAGGACGAACAATTCGCCGCAGTAGTAGTATAGTATTTTTGTTTACGACTGTCGTCCTATTAATTGCTTGGAATATTAACGTACTTACGTGTTCTATTATTTATTTATATAAATCGAAACGTTTGTTTTTAAATATTTATCATAGTGAGAAATTCAAACATTTTCCTAGTAATATTGCGAAGTTTCAAGTCTTATCCGAATAGCGCGAGGCCGCCCCGGGTCTGGGCCCTGTCCGCCTTTTAAGGACGGTGGTCCTGATCGTCGCGAACGCGCGCCGACGACCATTGTTCCGCGAGAATGACACTCGCGTCTTCAGAGCTCGGTCTGTGTAGTGAAGTCTGTGATGTTTCAGAGGGTATGCGTCGTCGCGTATTTAGCGTAAACTCTATGCAAACACGCTACTGTACGCAAGTATATCTTTGAAAAAAAATAATGCGTTTCGATTAGTCGACTGATATTTAAACGCGACAAGCGTTCGTCGCAAAACCGATGTCTCGAAATCGAATACGACTGTTGGCCGCCGACGGCCGTTTTACTACGCCACGGGGTGTTTTCCGATCGCGATACGCGCGTTAACGCTAATGGATAATGGCAATCATTAAATCGAATTAGCCCGCGGATTCCGGTCGGTCGGCGTGGGGTTGCATACGTATTTACGCGAGAATTATTATCGATTGTTTTCAGACCGAGATCGTCGGCGTACGATAATAGGTAGTCGCGGGCGTCGTACAAACGTGTCTGAGGTCGGTCGTGTTACTTGCAGAGCCATAGTGAGTTGTTGTCATGAGAATCCGAATCATCTGCACGTCGCCGTCACGGATATCCGTAATTGGGCGCGGCGTGATGAATTTACGAGAGAGAGAGAGAGTAGCCTACTGCTTCGGGTACAATATTATTTTTGACGCGTTATTATATTCTAAAAATGTACGTCGCACAACTTTCTCGCTGCGCTTGACAAACACTATACTTCCGCCGGTTCTTTTATGAATACTAAAACGAACAAAAAAAAAAATAAAAAAATAAATTTATTAATTAATAAAGGAAAACGTACCTACGTAATTTCGTCGTCAGTTTAAAAAAGTTGTAATCGCCGAGTCCAACTCGTTTTTATTCGTTCGTTTACCCTATACTTATGAGGTACGTGTGTAAAAATTAACACAATTTATCATCGCCTTTTATATATTACACGAAAATAAAACTACTCGCATTTTACGCGTATGATATATTATTTTACGTAAAACAATAAAAAGTGTTTACAAGTTTTTACGAGCATAATTTCGTGACGCCATCGAGGAGATGATCGCCAGCGTCCTGATGCACTCGGGCCACGTCCACGGAACTATAACGTAATGTAATATTATACATTTCCTTCGCGCGATCAGTTTTAAGATTTCGAATTACTTCTATAATCATTACTCGTGTATTTGAAATCAGATTAATTCCATAGTACGTTGATTTTTATTTATATACGAGTTTTTTTTTTTTTTTTTTTGTAACTTTTTGTAACCGTTGCGTAGAGACATTTTTCGGAATGAGTTATAAAATAAAAGTAATAAGTATAAAAAAAAGTATACGCAGTTTAATATTTTTCTTCGACGAACGGCGCTTTTGAATAATTTTCGATTCCGTTTCGTTTCAATAACAGATAGAATTTGACATTGTATTTCGATTCCGTTTGGCAGTTTTGCTCTCGCGGCGGCGTGGCATAAATTACGTTTATGTTTATTAATTCGTAACTTTTTCCGCGCGATTGTATATCGAACTCGTTCTCATTTCGGGGGAAAACGAATAACACGACTCCTCCTACGGATAGCCGCCACACCGGGCTGTGCGGGGTAGAGTTCGTGTGGTCGTCGCAGAATTATTACAGTATGATACCTCGCTCGAAAAGAAAAAGAAAAACCGGTGCGATAAAATCCTACGTCGCGATTGATCGGCGGCCGTCGTCGTCGTCGTCGTCGTTACGACCGAGAGACGATACGCGTAATCGTGCGAGGTGGCAAGTGAATAATAATATTATAATATAGGTGATTTCGTGTCGCGTCGTTGCGCAAACGGCTGCTCGCCGGGCCTTTTTAACGCGTTCTGCGCCGTCCGATCGGCGAAAATTATGATTGTTAGCCGTTGGATTACTTTCGCGCGGACGACGAGAAAGTCGACGGCGGCCGCCATCAATGGCACGGAAGGGGCGCGTCGATTACGCGGTATATTGTTTTCGCCCCGGGGGCTGCGAGGGCGAGAATGTCCTCCGCTCTGACTGACAAACGTTTTCGCTTCCAGCGCGCGTCGCCCATAATTTGACGGATTGTCGTCCCGAAATCTGTTTTCCGTCCGGTCCATTTGCTCGGCCCGCGGGGCTCGTGTATCTCTCACGGTCCATGTGCGCCGCCGCCCCGCGTCCGATATAATAAATTCGCGTCGTCCAGATTAACAGCAGCAGCAGCAGCAGCAGCTCGTCCCGGCCATCATTTACGTTAGATTACCGTAACGCGCGACGTCCGTTCTAAACGCCATATATTTATGTATAATTTATCTATACGTACAACATATATATATATATATACTGCCGCGATGGCGAACTACGACAATAATGGGCACAGAATTCCGTGTCGCTAGGTTTTTTGCCCGTCTTACGGCGGAGAAATAACGTCGAGAAATCGCGATATCGTCTCCTCTCCCGGTCAACGCTTTGTTCAAATCCGTTTTTATTCAGATGTGTGCATATTATGTTATATTCATGCACACGATATGTATAAAACATTCCGTTACGTTATGTGTTCGCGCGCCCGAAAAGTAGGTGGTACGGGTTTTGAGTTTTTACCATCGAAATATGCGCGTGGATTTTCACACACTCTCTGTAGCTCTTTCCGATTCCGAACGGCTCCCGTGTCCACGGGTCGAACTGGAACAAAATAATCGCTCGAGATCGCGAGACGTCGCGATATTTTCATAACATATAGGTACAACGCTGTTTAATATATACTCGTAGTTTTCGCGAACTCGTTTAAATAATTGTAGTTTGTACTCGTATACGTCGTCGTACATAAACAGATCGTTCTCGCAATTTCTCGGTAATTGCATTTGACAATAACGTCTTAAAGTACAATCGTCGTTATCATAAGTTTACATTTTATTTGCTGCGATCAAAGTTTCATCGACCGCCCGCCCGTACCTGCTAACGGTGAGCTTATTTTATAATTTATATATAATACACGTGTGTATATAACCACATCTAGTTCGTTCGTTAACACATCAATGATAATATTATATTATGCTCACTTTATGATCTAATGTTTGTTTTGTTTTAACACATGTCAGGTGTTTGAATACGCCACATAATGTGTGCACACAAGAGGCGTCGTATCTTCTATTCTTCGCATGATAGTTTGTTTATTTAACGTGAATTTACATTCCCTTTGTCGTTTCGTTTCGAATAAAAAATCGCATAAACTCTCTTGTTGTCTCCTGTTTATTATTATACAATAAAAAGTAATTTCACATTTATTCAAATTGGACACAAGCGCGCGCGGGGGATATATTTTTTTCTTCTTATTAATTTACACCGTGGATTTTGTCGGTTAAATATTATAACCTAACATTAATCGAATGCGCCGTCGTCGCGTGATATTTTTCAAAACGAGTTATTCATATTTATTTATTTTTTTTATAATTCTGATTCTACAAAAAAATGTTCGTTTATTTACCCATTGCCGAGTGTTTCTGAATTGTAATATGTTTGATATAATTCTTTCGTTAGTCTCCGAGCCTGAGCAAACGTCGAGCAAACGAATCAATTATAAAATAATTCCTAACGTTTATAGTTATCAATCAAAAAGCCATTCATCGTGTTTCTATTTCGAACAAAAAGTGAAAAGTTTTCATCAAGTTTACGTATATATTTATATAAATTTTTTTTTTCACTCAAACACCACTTGGTGTTTTAGGTGTTTTAAGTGATACGTCACCTAAATTAGTGAGTGATGTAAGAGGGTTTTTTTTTTTCGTTTTCGTAAAGTTTTTGCCGTACCGTTTTATCGAGGACGAGAAACTTCTTCTGGAATCGCATCTAAGAAGAAACTGTCGGTGACTTTCGAATGGGACGTGATTGAGATATAATTAATTATGAATTAGGGTTTTTTGTCGTCTCGTACGGCGGTACAGCTTATTGATTCGTCTCGTAAATCCACAGAAGTAATTTCGAGAGACTTGTCGTGTATTCGATAATAATTTATTTTTCTTTACTCTACATCAAAGTCGTTTCGTACGAGTCTTTTGTTTTGTTTTCCCGCTGTGAAATTTAAACGGCCGGCCGGGAAGCTAGAAAATAGTGATTTGGCGAACCAAAACAGTATAGTGAACGCGTTTGTTGTGTATCTTAATAAATGGAAAAGATACATTTAAAATGAAAAAAAAAAAAAATCGATCGCGCACATATTTTGTTTGTTGTTTGTTGCTGAGGAAACTATTCCATTTGTGTTCAAACCTAAGTTTTTGTTTTTTCGCCTTAATAGAAATGGGTTTTTTTCCCTTTCTTTCTCTATAGTCACGTGTGTGTGTGTGTCTCGCAAATAAACGCATTCATACAACAATGGTTTATTAATACGCGCGCGCGATTGCGATGTAACGATGTGTTACATGCACGTGCTGATTTCGTTCTACGACTTGACACCTACTAAATATTTTAACCGTATAAATAACGCATCGAATGCTGTACTAGTACTATACTACTACGTATAATATATAGTACGATCAGTTATATTCAAATCGTACACGGTTTTGATGTTCGGCATCAACATCGTTGGGCCGTGAAAACGCGCAGTTAAAACGTATCGTTATTCGAACGGTTATTGATTTATTTAAAGGAACACGTTCTAATATCCGTCGCGATAGATCCCGTCGACCGTTATATAGATGTGTGTCGGTAAAGTGATTGTTTTGTCAATCCGAGGACGCGCGCCGAACAATATCAAAGTCCTTATCCGAACGATTAAACGTGTATGTTTCATCTCGTCTTTATCATAACAACGCGTTTCGATGTACTTGCCCGTAATCCGGAGTGTGCGACACGATTCGTGTTGTGTATCGTACCCAGCTCTTTGTGCTCACACATATTTTATTCAAAACTTTAAACCGCGCGCGGCTGCGCTTGCACGGTACGGTTTGCGCATTATTATAATAATAGTCCTTTTATTCTTCTTGTTTTTCTATACGCTTTTTTATTCGTTTGATTATTATTATTTTTTCACCACTCTCTCCCCCCCCCCCCCCCGGTGTTTATAAATACCATATACATACATTGTTATTGCTTCGCACGTAATTTTCATGTGTCGAACTTCAATCATTTCTCCCTCGACGCGACGGGACCGCCGTGCCCGCCGCCGCTGCACCGTTGCACCGCGTCGTCGTCTTAATTGAACTAATTAAATTGCCGAGAATCCTTCTCCGGCGCCCTTTCATGCTGTTGCTCTTTCAATTAGTCATCGCATAAAAGGATAGGGGTAGTCGCCGACACCGCAGCCCGCGATACACTAGTCAATTTCGCCTCTAAGCGACCGAGAAAACTTTGTGTGCCCTTTAAAATGTCCTCGCTGTGCGTCCGACCTCGTAATAATTAATAACTATTATACGGTATGTATGTTGCGCGAACACATTTACACGGAAATCGAGATTTCGTTGTGCTTTCTAGGCTGCTTTTACAGCCGCGGGAGAGACCGTTGAGTGTAAAATTTAAATTCACTCCGAGCAAATATATACATACCGGCTATGGTGTTACGTTTTCTACGGCAATCGGCGTGCCTTCTCAAAATCGAGGCCAACTATACGTAATTACTAGTAAATATCAAATGGAGTTCGATTTAATAAAATCGAACTTTTCTTCTGAAGTTTTCGTAAAAGTGAGAAATCTGATTTTTATCCAATTATTACAATCATAATGATAGGCGTAAGCCGTGCGGGATCAACGCCCTCTCGAGGAAAATTAAAGAAGGCTCGCTGATTTTCTTGTAAATTAAGAAAAAAGCGATCATTATTGTATTTTGTTTGGGTAATAACTATAAGGTGCAAAGTTTTTCGCACGAAAAAAAAAGCGACTTTATTCAAAAACAAAATTATTAAAAGACAAACAAGAATAATAATAAAAAAAAAAAAGAAAAAGAAGCGAAATACAATTTTCATCACTTTTATTCTGACATATACATTTTGTGTGCTCGAAAAGTATTGTTTTGGAGCTCTTACATAAAAAAACTAAACTTACAAATAAATCCACTCCCTATAGAGTTAAACGTATCGAAACGATTAGTTAATTTTTCAATCTATAATTATTCAATCACACCTGACTGTCTGTAGCGAATTATATTAAGTCGGAGCTGTATTTTTCGGCGAATATAATAAACCATTAACACGACCAAACGATGAAATATAGTAATAGATTTACCCGTTTCGAGTAATGTTTCGTTTCTATCATTGGATTTTCAACGTCGAAAATAAATAAACGTCCAAGCCGCACTCGTGATGATTATTTTTTATCATTATCATTATTATTATCGTTGCCTTAATAACGTGAAATAATTTAGTTTGTTTAATACAAAGAGACGGATAGTATAGAGAAACCGCCGCGAACGAAGGAAACACGACGACGACGACGACGACGCTAAACAACCCCTTTGATAATATTATAAATTAATTAGGTTAGTTTCAATTTTTAATCATAACCGATTCGACGGGATCCCCCTGCAGGCGTGGACCGTCTCTGTGTTCTTCTCGGACGCACGTTTTCTAGGATTATGTCGTTACCACTAATCGTCGACCTCGGCGATAAATCTTCGTCGCGTTATTTCGGGAAAAGCTCCGCGACGGACCAGACGTATTATCGGTCGACTCGCCCTTCGCCGATGCGCGCGGTCTTATCGACGTCGAGACGTCGAAACGTCACGCGAACATCAACAGCTGTAGTCTCGGCCGTATGAAATCAGCTCTCAATCCCGGCCCCTATACAAACGGTTAGTCTAACCGGGAAAGCGTGTTCCGCCGGCACAGTGACGACGATCATCCCCCACACGTCGTGCGACCGATTTCGACGACGCGATTTCCCGTGAGGTGGTGTGCCGGTCACGCGAGATTACACTGGTATAGGGTTTCAATACCCGTCAGCGATCGTGATATAATATATCGTACCTGTTCCCAAGAGTCGCGGGAACGCAGGGAGATTCGCGAGTATATTGTCCTCGGGGTGTGCAAAATCTTGTTTCGAAAACAGACCCCAACGTCCCGTTGCCCATTAACAATCATTAAATTCCAAGGAATACGAGCAACGTATTTTACCCACGGAAGCGTGTATTTTCAGTCTTTCATCAGAGTATTGACCCGGTCCAATTTTGGAGCCAAGTTTTTGGTAGCGAATTTTTTCTAATTTGTCGCGTTTGGCAAACAATGTTTTCGAATTATTTTCTTTTTCTCGAAGTCGAACGAAAAATTAGTCGTGTGAATTTCAAAACGTCGCCGAATACTCAATTTAACATTTCGATTTGATTTAAAAAGCCACTTTTGGACGGATCTCACAACGAAATGAAATGAAAAATATAAAACGGATATTTTAGAAACGACAACGCTATAATATTATTCTACGCTCAGCCGGGTCGTTAAAAAGGTATAATTTATTTCGTACCGCCGCCGATATGGGCGACTGCGAGATACACAAATATAGTTTTTCGACGCCATAATAGAAATGCAAACGACGTCGGATGTTCAAAAGGTAAAACCATATAATAATGTATCGTTGAAGTATTTACACTTTGTATGCATCATGAATACCTAAAATCATATTTTTTTTTCAATCTTTATTCTTTCTTTCTCGCGTTGAGAAATATTTCGCGCCCGGTATATATATTTCGGTCGTCGCTCCTCGGTGGACTCGGAGGTGTTTAAACTGACACCCATCGGAACACCGACCGCAGCAGCCCCCCCTTACCCCCTTCGGGAGACTCGTGATTGCCTAACTATATTAATTGACCGACATTGTGGTTATATCAGCCGTACGAGTAATTTTCATTTAAGTATGGACACTTCACTGCACTCATCTACTGTGCAGTACACGATGTAGTCATTTCAGCGGTGTGTTATAATAATAATAATTATAATAATGCAAAATGCAGTGCACACACACACACACACACACACACAACTCACCCTATACTCCTCGCCCGGCCCTTTCTGGCGAGAACACGGCGATACGTGCGGGACCGACCCTATAGGTATACGAGCATAGAAGCTTCCGAAACCAACCAGACGCATTAAAACTCTTTCCTTTGATGTTTAAAGCACACTCGCGCGCACAATCGGCCTCTCTGCGGTGAGTGGGGAGAAGGATGCGATGGAACATTGGGCAAAGTAATGTATTATGTACCAGCCATGACGTCATCGCGTCGGGGTTTAACAACGCTTATTATTATTCCGAGTGTGTGTGTTTATATAAATACGCGTACACTAAAGTTTAGACGTTATTCCTAAAATAATTGTGTTTTTTTTTTTTTTATTATTATCGTATGATTATTATTATTATTATTATGTTTGTTTCAGACCGTCTGACAGACGTTGGGGATTTCTAGTCACTGCAGCGAAGTTCATTTGCCGACGGAGATAATATCGAGACGAGGTGAGTGTGCTAACTATTATTATTATACTATAAGTAATTACACGTCTCGAGTTTTCCCGAAAGTGAAAGAGTACTTTTTAATTTATTTATATACATATATATATATATATAAACGGGCGTTTTAAATTTCACGTATTCTGAGCCAAACGCAGCACTACATTCCGTGTACACACTCTGATAGAAATTAAAATGGAAAACGAATAGTTTCCGGAAAAAATTATTTACCACTAAAAACTGTAGTAGTTTATTTTTTATCTCATCCAAGTGACGAGCATTCCTCTCGTGTAGTTCTTGCACAAAGTTTGAATTGTGCGCGTTAGGTACCTATATTATTATCAGCCTACATTTTGACTTTTGACTTGGCGTCACCAAGACGAGAATTTTCTCTATGAAAAAAACGATTTACCAACAACAGATAATATTATAATACGGTAGTCGACAGAATATCGTTCTATAGACCAGCGGCGGTTCCCAAACCTTATACTTACATACCGTTATAAATAACGTAATAAAAAAACTAATTAAAATACGTGACTTGCGAATTTTTTTGTCCAAAATTAAAATAAAAAATGTAAACTGTAAGAAACGCTTTGGCGCGACCCGAGGTTGGCAACCGCTGCTATGAAAAAATACCATAATTTCTGTGGTTCATTTCACGTCGCGCGCGTATGAGATGTTTTTGGAAAAAAACAAACGTTTACAAACAACTCGACCGAATTTTAATATCGTAAACAGTGTTTCTGTGAGAAAAAAAAAAAACCAAAGAACTCCGTCGTATCGCGTCGATAAACCCACGTAAATAGTCTCATTAGTAAGTCGTGCGGCTCGGACGCCGCGCCGCGTGCATTCACTTTAAACGGATATTTATTCGCGGAAAATCTATACGCGTCTATCGCTATGTCCTACGTGAACGCGGCGAACGCGAATTTGCGGCTGATGCGAACGAATTTGAGGCTGACAATATTCCGATATTTTTTGTTTTTTGACGTTCAGACGTGCAGCGTATTTTGAAGTGTAATGTGTGGTATATGTGTTTATGTTCAGCTCTTTTATATTTTTCATTCTTAACTTTTTGTTAAAAACTAAGTCAACTAAAAATGTCATCGAATTTACAAAAACAATTATTTTTATTCGAAAGTACTACACTAAAATATTTACTGTATAAAAAATATTTAAAAAAAAAGAAGATCAGTTGCAAATTCAATTATTTATAAAGATAGACTTGTCCATATTGACCATACAACAAATACGTCTACTAGCTTCAACGCGCGACCAAAAACAAAACGATTTGATTTTCAAACCGTGTTTGATAATTTTTTTCGCCGCGTCGCTCGCACCGCAACGCGTTTACCGCGTTCGCCGCGTTCACGTAGGACATGGCGTATATCTATAATATTCAATTCGAGCAACACGCGGCCGCGGGAAATCATGTCAACAGGGCTTTTTACCTTAACGTGCATTCGAGAAACTCATCGTAACAAAATCAGCCGTGCAGGCACGTAAATTAATACATATATTATATTATAACGTCATGCGACAAAACACCGAGTTCTATTAACCCGGGTTGCAAAGCATATTAAGGGCCGCGGCGTGTAAAATAATTGAATCGTAGTCGTTTCGCGTACCCCGTCTTGTAGTGATAAATTATTCCTCGTTTTGATTGAATTCCGTCGGATTCCATTACGCCGCCGCCACCGATACTGTACGCGAAGAATTTAATTTTACAAATATGTATTTTTAGTTTATTTTCAAAACACAAAGGAATTTGGTAAAAGAATTTTTTTCTTCTTCCCCTCCGAGGCCTCTCTTTTATTGGAAAATCGCAACGAACATTTTTTTATTCATGCTCATTTGTTGTTTACACTTGAATAATTTTTTAATTAATTTAAGTCTGAAGGGTTTATCTTGCACTTTACTTCCGACAACAATACACGCGCGCTTTACCGTATACGTATATAGATACATAATATTCGTTTATATTTGATCGCGAGTTTTCAATGTAGTTAATTTATTTTACGTTACAAAGTTTGATTTTTTTTTGTTTTCAAACTCGTACCCGCCGAGTTTTATTTTTTTTTCTATTTACACACGTCATATATGTATACGTACGTGTACCTTTAATTAATACTATAAGTATTTTAGTTGAATTTTTTTTTCCTCCTTCAATAACCACCCGTTCATATTATAATTAAATCGTCAAATTTTAAACGCCACGACGCGCGACGCTTATAATAGTACGATTAATTAATTTTACTTATAATCGACCCGAACTCCCGTGATCTAATACTTTGTCGAAGCACAATGAAACGACGATATTTTAAACGAGTGTATTATCTATAATATTATTATAATACTCGTACCGTTCCAATATCATTATCGATAACCATATATAGTAGAGTATAACGTTGCTGCACAACACAATGGGTAAATTTGGCATTATCTCTTTGTCTTCTCTGTGCGCGCATTTTAACCGAAGCTCGATTTATTATTAAAACGGCTGTCACGGCCGATCCGTAGCCGATACTGTCCGAAACACCCTATTTATAAAATTACTATTACTACGGAACGTTTATCCGATGTAAAATGCACTTTGGCCGTGTAGGTTAAACGACGAAAAAACACCCATCGCCGCCAAGCTATAGGCGCGGTGTTTTCGCGCGTAATATAATTATTATTGATATCGAAATTGAAGACATTCAATTATTATAGAATGCATTGTGTTATTCTCATTATTATCGCATGTATTTATCCGAGGGCGCGTGCGAAACGTGCCGTACGGTGGATGGAGTCGGTAATGGTCGGTCGTCCGTTCCGATGCATTGTAATATAAATACGCGTATTACCTACGTATATCTATTATATAAAAGGCCTTTTTTATGTTCCCATTTCGTGACGACGCCGTTTAACTTTTTTCCAATTTTTTTTCGCACACTTTTTCCGAATAGCTTTCCGAGTGTCGTCACGTCGCCCGATTTTCAAAATTCCAGCCCTAAGGGGGTTATAAATGGGGGTAAAAAGGGTGAAACTAGAAAAATTCGCCTGGCCGGAACCGCCGGAGTTACGAAGTGTATGAAATTTGGTCAGCGGTTTCTTTTTATATAACGGAAACTCCTCGAGAAAGGATTTTCCGAAATTCGACCCCTAAGGGGGGCAAAAGGGGGTGAAAATGAAAAAAATAAAAAGTTGTACACTCGTATTCGAGAAGAATTATTGAATTTGCTTTTCATTACGCGTCCTTGTCATTTTTTTTTTTTTGCTCTATTAAATCAGAGAACATTCGAAACAGAATTACGTTGTATAAATATGTAAATTGCATCTAACTCCTTTAACCATCGCTTGTGACGCAGATAGAGTAAAAATATACTTATAAAATGATAGATGGTGTCAAAACTAAGCGATAAACAAGATATGATGATAATTATAATTTCCGACTTATTTGGACCACGACGATTGATAAAGTTTAGAATTATGTGCGAATGTTGTTTTAAAATAATATACGTATATTCTATGACTGGGAGTTTGTTATTGCAACGATCTATTCAAATATAAGTCTTATTATTTTATCAGTTCAACTGTAGCGGTCGTGTTTCGAACATTTAAAGTTACGAAATATCGATAGCAATTATTGATTGCGAAATCGGAATGACGATAATATCATATTTTATTTGTATTGAACTTTGGAGTTTTGTCTATGGAAATAATCAACCGAAGATTTTCGTATCTGTTGACCTAATGGGCCGACCCGATGAAACTTGTCGAGTGTTGTTTTCTGTCAGTGTTCGTGTGTAACTTTTCAACGACTCGACCGATTTACGCGAGGCTTTTTGCAAAAACGGTTGTCCCAAGAAGGTTCCTATAGCCATCGAGAACAACCCCCGTCCTCAGCTCAGCTCGCGAGTATAGTATTTTGGACACCGAACACGCGCGTAGTATACATTTTTTTCATTTCCAATCGACCGATTCGAATCGTTTAAGAATTATCGAAACGAAATTGCCGATCGGGGTCATTTTTCTACAACATATACGTGTGTGTGCATTGTCTGGCCATACGCTTATAATATAGTAATAGAACTAGCTGAATAACCCGGCTTCGCCCGTGTGCAGTATAACTTTTTATTTTATCAGTTTTTTTTTCATTTTTACCCCTTTTAACTCCGGTAGGTGTCGAATTTCGAAAAATCCTTTCCCATGGGGCCTCTGCTATATTAAATGAAACTATTGACAAAATTTAATACCACAAAGCTCCATTGACTCAGGATTTTTTCCATTTTTACCCCTTTTAACCCCCTTAGGGTTAATTTTCTCCATAATTTATGCTATAAACCCGCTCCCCGACATTCTCTATCATTTAAAAAAAATTTGAGCCAAATCGGCCCAGCCGTTCTCAACTGATTCAATTTCCAATTTTTTGGCTCCATTTTTATACATATATAACCGTTCCATAATGTTCTCGGCGCTCGCCACATATAAATATTGAAAAAAAAACTATCCTATCTTTTAAGTTGGACCAAATTACACGCGGTGTAAAAAATTTCATCAAAATCGGTTAAGTGGTTTAGGAGTCCATTGAGGACAAACATTGTGACACGAGATTTATATATATTAAGATTATCGAAACTGTACAAAGTCGGGGATAATTAATCGATAGAATATCTTCGTATATAACCGAACAATCCGCGCCGACGACGAATCGACACGAACCAATACGGTGGCCCGTTTCACACTATACGGTTTTGTACGGACGGTGATTTTTAGTGGCGCGAAGAAGAGCATAATATATACGCTTTCATATTGTACGGCAAAATGCCGTCGCCGTGCCGTGCGGCAACCATATACCGCGCGATAAGCTTAGTGGCGCACGTTTTCACATGATCGCTCTCACTTCGACATTAACTTAAACTTACGATTAAACTTGAAAAAAGTATACTAAGCACGGGAACCGCGCACGAATCGTGTATTAACCGTACGTTCAAAACCGTATAATGTGTAAAGGGGTGTTATACAACATCAGTGGTTCCCAACCTTTTTTATTCTACGCCCCCCTTTGTATATTTTCGAAACTCTCGCCCCCCCCACCTTCTATAACGTGAAAAATATATCACTCTTTTGTATACTTTACGAAGAGATTATAAAATATCCGGGATGAATTGAATTTTATTGATGATAATAATTATAATTTTTTATATTTTCCCTACATTTTATAATAAAAATAATTTAATCAATAAAAATCGTATTTCGTAATAACTGCTTGCGCCTCCCCAGCAATGTGTACACGCCCCCCAGTTTTTGGGAACCAGTGTACTACATATTATACTGCGTATACTTTCAAATCAAATACAAAGGGGAAAAGATTTCCAGTTATTCGGTAAATATTTGGAAAGTAATTTTGGTTTATTTTTGAAATAACCTTTTTCCCCGTGTTTACGTCAATCGTTATTTATGACTAGAATCCAAGAGAGAGAGACATCGCCTCGACAAAATTATAAGAGCATTTTCAAATACTTAAAAAAGGTTCTATTTTTGGCAATTCATCCCCTCTACCATATTGAAATCATAGATCTACACGCCCCTCGACTCGAGGCTTAGTATATTCTGGAAAAAAAATGATCCGGTTTTTTGTCGGTGTACGATCAAATTCACCGTGTAGTGGTGTGGAACGGGCCAAGTATACCACGTAATACCGCGATCGCGGCACACGCACCTACGCAAAAGCCGCGGCGGCGCGCCGACAGACTCCACAGGTTAAAACCTCTCGCACAATCCCTCGTGCTCGTCCTGCTCCTCCGGCGGCCGACTCGCCAAATCGACGCGCGCGATCGTTTCGGCGACCGCAGCCGGACCGGAGGGCGGCGGCGGCGGCGTGCGTGTCGCTTCCCGGCTCTCCCGCGCGTCCCTTCGTGGGGCGGCGGTCAGGGTAGAGCGTTCACCCCCTATCTCTTTCTCCGCCAAACGTACGCTACCCCCGGACCTACCCCTTGGTCCTCGCGAACTCTCTCTCTCGCGCGCGCGCGCGCGCACCTGCAGCAACAGAGCGCACGCACACCACCGCCGCTCGCTCGCGCAGGGGTAGTCGATTCGACGACGACTCCGAAGGGTGGCAAGGGTGACAGGGACGAAGGGTGAGGCGGGTAGGGCCCGGTGATTTGTTGTTGTATACGCGCCGCCGACGACGACGACGATAGCGGCAGCGCGGCGGCGGCGGCGGCGGATCGGTCTCCGGAAAATACCGACGACGGGAATGCGCGTGCCGAAAGTGCTCTCTCCGGGAAATGACGTAGTCCCGTCGTGTCCCGCCGTCGTCGTCGTGTGTTCCGCGTGCGCCCGCCAAACTCGGCCGGTTGTTGCTGCTGTGCTGCCGCCGCCGCCGCCGCTGCCGCCGCCGGTGCTGCTCCGGATCGTAGTAAAAAATCGTAAAAAAAAAAAAAAAAATTTCGATTAAAAAAAAAATTAATCGTCGTTCGGCGTTCGAGCCGGGGCCACGCGCGCGCGCGTCGTCGACTCGTCGTTCGACGGCCGGAGAACACGCAAAACGATTTTCGAGGTACGTATTTTTTATTTTCCTCGCGCGAGTAATCATTATAATATGTATGATATAAACATCCCGATTGGATTTTTTTCGTTTCGTTTCGTTTCGTTTTTTTTCGGTCGCCACTTTCCGCGCGCTTAGCTTTAATGCTTTTTCCGTGTTCCGAGAAAAGCGTGCGAAAACACCGAGCGTAAAATATAATATATTTACCGGCCGTTATATGCCATTATGAAACTCGTTTTCGCGATGTCTTTAAATATACGAAAAATCGTTGACTATAACACGCCTAATTAAAAATAATATCGTAAAAATACGTGGGGCGAGTATTCTTTTGAAATTTAAATTCCTCTTCTTCCGATGATTTTACGTCGTTATTTGCCCGCGATTATATTGCGATCTCGGTTAGTTGAAAAATTATCAATTTTCTTGGGAGATTTTTTTTTTCTTGCTTTTTGTCCGTTTGAAAGTTCAATTGAAAGGAAGGGACACGCGTAAACCACCGACTCTCGTCGAATACTTTTCGACGCGATATTGCAGGTCGACCGAACGTTAGGTTTCGACTTTTGTTTTATTTTTTTATTTTTTTTGTGTGTTTGCGTTTCCTTTTGATCGTCGTTATCGAGTTTTTTCCGTCTTTTTTTATAGTCGGTGCGCCCGAGACACGAATTCGCGTTATGCCGATTACGCCGTTGGTTTTTCTTTTTCTCGAAACTACAAAATCTCCTCACTAATATTTCGCTCGAACGGCAGAGCGGCGGAGAAAATGTGAACAACACGGTAAATCTCGGAAGAATTTCTCGCAGTATTTCAATGTTATAGCGAATATCAACTGACGTCTGACATACCGCGTTTAAAATATCCAAAATAACTTTCAACAATAACTTATTATAATACTGGCTTTTTAATCAACACGTTTTGAATATTTCAACTTTTAATACGAAATTTACCGAGAGGGTAAATAACCTTTCGGCGGAACGATCTGCGAAAAGCCACTGTTTACAAAGCGTTTACTTGATGAAAAAAATAGAAAACGCCAAACACAAATACACATTGATTTTATAAAACGCACGCCGCGTTTTTGCTCTCGTCGAAAATATTTAGAAAAAAATCAATCGAACCGATGAAAAATAAAAAATAAATATTATTGCAACAACATGCAACGCGTATTATAAATAATATGTAATCGTTTTTTTTTTTATCAAAGCTACACTCGCGTATGATTATTATTATTATTATTATTACTGTGCTTTTGCGACGACTGATGTTATTTTATCAATAAAAAAAAACTCCCGTTTGTTCGCGTATTATACGTCCGGTGCACTTCACGATTGATCGGGTTTAATATAATAACGTACGAGTGGAAATAAGAGTATATCAATCGGCCATATCGGGTTTTAATGTTTTAATAATAAAAAAATAATGTTTATTTGATTCGACAAATACTACGGGGGTTTCGTGTTATGTAGCGATTAACGGAACGCCAAACTAATGCGTCCTCCGTATTATACTTATTATTTGAAACGATCGCGCGAATTAAAGAACTATTATTTTCAAAACGCGACCAATAAAATACATTTAAAAACGCCTCTTGTTGTCACCAAATAAAACGACACACAATCTTGTTATTTTTAATAATAAATGAAATTCATACGACTTTCGATTTCTCTTTTCAGTGTAAATTTATCGATACTATTTTACTATCTGTTTCGACACGATAATAATAATAATAATAATAAACGTGCGCCGCGAGACGATAATTTATTTTCAAATTTAAACAGAAAGGGAATTTTTACAATTTCGAATAGAATAGAATTTTTCCCGAATCGATTGAATTAAAAAATTAAGGATAATGTTCTGTTTCCGTCAACCCACGGCGTTACGTTAACTCGCGCTTTCGTTTACGGAAAAATGTCGAAAACTCGCCAACAGCCGGTTTTGAAAGTAAACGCTCGCGGACTAGCCGCGTATCGTAACGGAGTGCACGACGACGTGGATATCGAAACGTCGAGGACGCGAGCGATTTTTTCCCCTCGGGATCACGCGACATAACGACGTGCGTCTCGATCCTGCGGGCCGGTGTCCTTATTAATTCCCCGACACAGCGTTATAATGTGCCGGGCGTGGGGTTAATTAAACGCGGGTCGGCGCGCCGTCAAAAATCCCGAACCGGCGACATCGGTCAACATTAAAGTCACCGGCGGCGGCGGCCGGAATTAATTACGAGCGGGCAAGGTGCTCCGCGGCAAACGTATAAAACTTGTATCATACGCCGCGTAATTCCGCAGTGCAATATCGGACACGCGCTGGAGATTTCTTCCTTTTTCAGAGCGATTGTACTTGAAAATTTGATTTTGTTAAACGCGCGCGCGGTGCATGTGCATGTGCACCGTCTTATCGCCGCCCGGTGTGTCGCGACATCGCGTAGTGTTAAGGGTGTGCTTTTGAACGACCCGTTTCGGCGGCGAAAAAAATCACAACTCGCCCAAAATAGAGCATTGTCGAAAACGAGTGGAAAATAAGCCCACGCTAAATAATTCTGTCGGCTAACACGACCAGTAAACTGTAGAGGGCGAGAGAAAACCGCCGCCGCCGTCGTCCTATTAAAATTTAAAAGAGCAATGAAAAGAGCAATGCCTCTCCGGGTTTTTTGTAAATTAAAAAAAAAAAAACGAACGCTCTCGAAAAGACAATTAAATGTAATGAGTATTTTTTTTTCCAGTAGGTAGTTAAATAACTAGGGTACTAGGTTAAATAAAAGAAATATTATACGTGTATGTCCTTGAAAACAAATGGAAAAAATTATTTTTTTTGTTTTTCAATTCTATGATATTATAATAAACTCGTATGAATTGAATTTTATAGTAGAAAAACGTCGTTTTTCAAACTCCTTCGAAGCAACGAAATTTGCATAGAAATTCACTCTCTATATAGGGTTAAAATAAGTAACGTGCGAAAAACAATTAATTATGCAAAAACAAACGAAAAAAAAAAAAAATCGATTACCCGTACGATATACAATTTTATCATACAATATTATAGCATAATATGGTATTTGTAGTTGAATTCCGAGAGCTGACGTTTGAATAGATTTTTCATGTCGAAATTATGATGTTTTCGGAAAATCGTTGTCCATGTGAACGCGACGACGACGTTTGTTCTCTCGGTGGCTTGAGCGCTAAAATAATCGAGCGATTTTAACACGACAAAATAACGAAATCGTAGGCCAATCTCGTTTCTTAAAACAAATGATACAGGACGAGTTCAATAGCAAAAAAAATATACCCTAATCATAATTATTTCTTCCCATTTATCGATACTCGTTTCGTGCGGTAAAACTCAATATACTCGATATTTCTCTCACGATTCAAAATACGGTCGTTTTTAAAGTAAAATAATATTATACTATCCTCTTTTGGAATGTATTTCGTTTCACGTACCGCAATACAATACCCGCTCATGTCCAACATTCCATATCAAAACACACCGCACTAACTATGGACAAAATAATCCACTTAATAGACTCCTGACATTAGGAAATACATCAAATTTCGATTTCTTTTTTAATAATCTGTCGAATCTAAAACGTCATTTGTTTAAATCATTAATTCAGTCCAAAATGTTAATAATTATATTCACTTATTTATGTTTTTCTTTTTCTTTTTGATCCTATGTACCATTTTTGTAATTCAAAATTCTGTAAACTTAATTATTAATCTGTACTCGAGCCCACAAGGCGTTTATTCAAATTCAAATAAATAAATAAATACTACGCTCTCTTTTCGACCGTGTAGTAAACAAAACGACCGCTATTCCCTTTTCCGATTGATTCGGAGCGATGCGATATTATTAAGTACTTTTGCTTTGCCGTTTCTTTCTTTCTTTATAATAGCATCCGCCACTATGCATGCACGGCTATTAAGTGGAAATAAAAATAATATGCCGTAAAAATATAGTACATAATCTTCGGAGAGCCTAAAACCCCCGAAGGGAAGGCCCATCAAAGGCGTCAAACATAAAAAAAAAAAAACGCCAAGTACCTGCAGGTTCGAAAACTAATCCGAAACAAAGAATACCCGTGGGATACGCGCGTCTTGTGTGCACAGACGTGAAAAAAAATAAATAAAAATAAATAACATATCGACGCGCGTCAACGAAATATAATAACCATTTTGACCATTTGAATGCAGTGTTTTATTTGGCATTCGCCCGCGTGTATCTCGGTGCTTTTATCGGTTTTTATTTGGCGACGAGAAAATTGTATTTTCGCTCGTAATATATACCACGTCAGGCAGGCAGGCAGGCGAGCTTGCGAGTCGGTCAAAACACGTCGGGCGGTCCCCCCCCCCTCATACTCGAACGTTTTAGAAAATCTTTCGCTCGGAACACCGCGAATCAGATTATATATTACTGACACAATCGATCAATATATTTTGTTTTTAGTATTTAATTTTCACGTCGAACAAATAACACATCGAACCAGTGTTCGATTATTATAATAGTGATGCACATTGATATCGTATTTCGATATCGAACCATTTTACCGATATCGATGTGACTAATTTATTGAAAGTACATCGATAATCGATTCATTCTATTTTCTATTTATTTAAGTTTTGACAGTAAATCAATATCAAAGAACGATAAATATTATACGATAAGCAATACTGAAACATATTATATCGCAATTATACAATTTCAGTCTCGTTATTTCCGTCGATCGTCTGTGTCAATTTTAGTATCAAGTGTTTCTCAGTGTATTTCATTCACTAGGTACTGAAATTAATTAATAATTATGAGTGATTCAAAGTTAGTGTCATTACCTGGAGGCCGTAGCGATATATGGAAACAATTTGGCTTTAAAGTGGATACCAATGGTATAATTTTAAATAAAAAACAAGTCCATTGTCGCGCGTATCGATATATCGTATATTGATTCGATATCGATAATTGAAAACATATCGTTGTGCAACACTAATTATTATTAACCGTACGTTTTTGGTCGTTTATCGTGCGAATATAATATTTTCGAAACGCGTGTTTAAATCGAAAAATACAAATCGAATAGCGACACGTTATTATAACGCGGCACGTATAACGAAAATTAGGTGAAATCGTCTCGTAAACGGACTGGATTTTCGTTTCGCAAATCGTTAAACGACCAGAGTGTGATCGAAAACGTCATACGCGCGCTATATTGTTTTCGATTCGCTTCGATTAAAATTTACATAAATGGCGATCGGAATGCGATTACCATCATCATCACCTTTGACGCGAACGATTTCAAATTCTCACTTCGTCTCGCGGGCTCGATGAGAGAGGAGGAGGAGGACGACGACGAAGAAGAAAAAATCTAACCGCTTTTAACGTAAACCCCCACGCACAGTGTTTGTTTACACACGACCATTCCGACTAAAACTCGAGGGCAAATATTTACGCGCGTTTATATTATTATTATGTACACGCCGCCGTAACGTTACGAAAGTGCAGGTGGATTATCATTATCGATATTATTACTATTTAGCAAGGCCGTATCGAGAAATATTTTTCGGGGGGGGGGCGGTCCAAAATATGTTTATTGTAATTTTACTGAATTAAGGTTTTAAAATTTGATTAAAAAAAGACCAAAAAAAGTTTTAATCTTCTTTTAATAAAATATATAATTAAATAAACAAAATTACTTTGACATCTTGCCACCCCTTACACTATACCAGTGGTTGTCAACCTTCTTGGGTCCACGGCTCCTTTTGATTTTGAAATAAAATATACGGCTCCCATACGAACATTTAAAATAAACAAATTTACATTACTTATAATAATTTTAATCTAACTTTATTTAATGATAAACATGTAATTAGGTATTAATAATAGGAAACATTTTTTTACATACAATTAAAAAATTAATACATTAATAATAATTTTAATTTTTAATGGGACGGCTGTGCTTGTTTTTGTTGCATTAAATCATCAAATCGTGGGGTAAATTTTGATAGTGCGATTCTCATTTCCTTTTCGGTATTTAGTATTTTAAATTTTTATTTTTAGTTTCTATTGCGAACGCGGCTCCCTTGATAATAACCGGCGACGCCCCTGGGAGCCGCGACGCACAGGTTGAAAACCCCTGCACTATACAAAACATAAAAACAAAATGAATTGATAACGTACACAAATTCAATGTGATTTAAATTAATAAAATGCTTCTATCTTTTTGAAGAGCAAACTGGTTTAACATCTTCTTCGGGATTAACTGTAACATCTCTATATGGGCACTTAATAGAGCAAGGCCAGTTAGTCTTTCTTGTCCTGTAGAGTTTCGTAAAAATGTCTTGACACGTTTTAATGTCGAAAAAGTTCTTTCGGGAGTTGCTGTAGAAACCGGCAATGTGTAAAAGTATTAATATTTGTCAACGAAATTTTAGAACATCATATGTCAATAGTTTCGAATCGAAATCGAACGATTTAGAAATATATTATGCCACCCATGTTAGAACCCGTTGAAAAATAAGTCGACGACTCACAACAAACGAAAAGTCTGATTTTTCTCTCGGTATAAGCGACGAGTCGTTCCGACTGCAATTCTACTTTGTTCTAAAAAATAAAGGACCGCGTGTTTTTCTATTTCCGTCCGAGATATATTACTCGTATATTATTCGTAAGTTGTTTTATGATTTTTGAACGACACCGTTTCACAACGACATTAGAATAAACGCCGAGTGTTATATTGTTATTATTATTATTATTATTATTATTATTATTATTATTATAATACGGGCAAGCCCAATGGTTAATTTACAATTTAACTTAAACTAAAACAATTAAGGAAGGAAGAAAACATAAGTGAAAAACAGAGAAAAATAAAATTAAAAGTAATAGTACATAGTAAGATATAACATAATTACTAAGACAAGAAGGAGGGTTCAGCATTGGCAATCCTCATCATTCTCGTAAGGGGTTCATTGGCAGCATAGTTGGTTGCAGAGACAGGGACATAGAAAGAGTAGCTAGAACGTGAAGAAAAAGAAGGCACTTTGAAGTTAATGCATTGAAGAAGGGACGGGGAGTCTATAAGACCAGAAATTAGTTTGCTTAAAAAACTAAGGTTCGCTCGAACTCTTCTATCGGCTTCTATTGTTGTCAAGTATCGGCTAGAACAGTGCACCTGTGACGCATTATATAATAATGCCGATGATTTTTTATTTCTTTTTTTCCCTCTAATTTTGATCTCGTATCAGATTTAGATGGTCGTCGTTACGAACGCCGATCACGCGTCGACTGTGAACATCATCTATCTCCGAGATGTATACATTTCGTATTCTCCGGCGTGTGCACTAGACTAGAAAATGGACCGCTACTACTGCGAGTAGCAATAATATCGCTGATGGATAGCTTTACAATAAACACGTCTTGTAACGAAAATAATATTATGTCGTATCCGGCGCGGCGGGGAAAAAAGAAAACCCGATCGCCGCGTCACGATATAACAATAATAGTGACAACGATAACGATAGTTTTATTATAATAACAAAAACAATACGAATAACGTGGGGGGGGGGGGGACAACAAATATTCGAAACAAACTGTGTGTCGATTCGATGGGAAAAAATGTACAATATAACCGTCGCACGACGCGCAACTTTTTTATCACCGGAGAATTTTCGAACCTCCCCTGCCCCACGTATATAAAAGGTCGTTTATTAAATTAAAGTGTGTGCACAAAATGTAAAAATTATTACGTCGTCGTAATAATCGCGCGTGTATTATATCCCAGTCTGAAAGTGTGAATCAGTGCCGCAACAACAATTGGGTGTGCAAGGTGTGCGATGCACACGGGCCTCCGATTCTTAGGGGCCTCCCAAACCATTAAGCTAAAAATTGAAGATTGTCCGAATTTGAGACTTAAGGAAGGGTATTTAAAAGTTAACTTATTAATTTTGAAAGCATTGTATTTTGTTAGTATTGGTAATAAATAAGATGTAAGAATTTTTTTAATTCGTATGAAAGCCCATCATGCCGATAACAGTTGATATCATTAAAAAAAAATGATGAACGCATAAGTTTAAATTGGTGATTCCACTATTAAAATTGATAATGTATCTATTGACAATTTATAATGTAATAAATTAGTATAGTATATGTATCAGATTACAGATGATTCAATTTTTAGTCATAATACTAAAAAATACTAAAAAATTTCTGGAGTAATACAAAGATCAATTAGTAAATATATTATTAATTTGGGGCCTCTAAATAAATCCTTGCACACGGGCCTCAGAATTCATAATTGCGGCACTGGTCTGAATGCGAGATGCGACTTTTGCGAACGTTTTATCGATTCGTATTCCGAAAACTATACTAAATACGTGTCGCGATCAGAGCCGTGATTGACGCTTAAACCGTAATGGTTTGTGCGGTGTGTTTTTGGTAAAAACATTTTATAACACTCAGAGTGAGCTTTTAAGACGCGACATCAATATACCTACTCGCAGGGTCTACTCAATATAGGTAATATCCAAATGTCACGTCCGCGCACGTTATACACATTAGTGGCACAAACAAAAGTATAATAAATAATGTTTCGAAGTTTGATTTGTCGGAGGCGGCGAAATCAAATGAAAAAAATCGTCGCGATCCTCAGACCAAAGTGTATATTTGAGAGCTTTTGTCCTTCGACCGTGTCGAATGTAATTTTATCGCAAAGTTTCATACGGAAAAATATGGTCGTTTCGCCTATAATTCTCGTCCTATGATTCATACGTCGATTTTCTAAAATTTCCCATTGTAAATTTGATTAAAAAAAAAATGACAACCCTTAGATAAAATAAATTACAATAAGTATAAAATAAGTATCCACAGGCTAACTATCACTGAGATTTCTGTGCAATGGTCTGCAATTTTGTAAGAACGTGTAACCGCCGCCGTCGCCGTTTCCGTCATCTGACAAAATTAGCGGTTTTTTAAGTGTATAATTTCCGATTAAATAGAATCACGGCGGTATTTACTCGTCTTACTCTGCGCAATTCGAATTGAACGCGCTTGCCGTCCCCGGTTGACCAAGTTCTAATTCGAATAATTTTAATTGTTACTATTTTCGTACAGTGTGACACACAATAAATAGTAGAAGAAATATTCGAATAAAGTCATTATAGACGCTTAAGTGGATAATATAACGAAGTAATAATTACAATTATTAAATATTTGCACTCTCTGGTATTCGATTAAAACACACGACTCCTCCTGAACCGTCGCGCGAAATTATCACCGTGATTTGTACACCTATAAATAATTTGTGCATCGTGCATAACACGCGATACCATCGAAAATTAATTTAAAAACGTTCGTGCGAATCTATTAAATTTCGTTTAAAATTCATTTTTCTCTCATCTATATATTATATAAAAATGGAGACAAAAAATTCGAAATTGCATCAGTTGAGAACGGCTGGGCCGATTTGGCTCAAATTTTTTTTGAATTGTTCGCAATTGCCAGGAGAAGGTTTTTACGAAAAAAAATTTAGGAAAACCCCAATAAGCGGAGGTGCTCAAACGGGGATTTTGTGATGTACTTTTGAAATTTTTGTTTATAAACGGTTGCTATTGGTTATAGGAAAAATTCAGCTCATTTATATGTACGTATACCTATACTGTGTAACCATAGTGACCATTACCATTGTTTATACATTTTTTCGCGAATCATTTTCAATTAAAATATACGTGTTTCATACACTTTTTGTATACTTACAAAAAGTTAGTTACTTTTATACTACAAATTTACCAGAAATATATGGCAAATATATCCCTAAGGTGGTAAAAAGGGTAAAGTTAGAAAAAATCGCCTAGCCGGAACCGCTGGGACTTTGAATATCAAATTTGGTAAATAGTTTGGTTTTATTTAGTTTAAGAGACATCTTTAGAAATATTAATGTTAATCGATACTGTGCGCTATCGCCACATACTTACAATAAGTTTGTTATTTTTTATACTTCAAAATTTACTAGAAATATATGGCAAAACAACGTTTGCCGGGTCAGCTAGTAATATAATATAGTAACATCCGGATTTTACGTGTATATTGATTGATAATTTTCCTAGTCCCGTTTAATTGGACGTAATTTTTTCCGCCGTTCACTCGCATATCAATATAAATTGAAAACCGACTTTATTGTAAAATCAGTTATTTTTTTATATTCCGTCACGACGAAAACAAAAGTCTCATCGGCTGCTCTATAATCAAGTCGAATTACGCTTTCCATCTCCGCACGGATTAAAACTTTGTCGAGTCGATAAAAAATTAAAGTCGCTCGAAACGTTACTCGCACTTTTTCTTTGACGATTCGCCCCGGACGAGTTGAATAAATGAACACGCTCGTCTTGGAATTCGCCGTAAATGCCCCCCCACCCCCGGTGAACGTTGAAACGTCAAACGGGATATTATTCAAAAGCGGCCGAGATATTTGAACCTTTTGTCGTCTCGCTTTACCCACATCATTTCGAAACGTTAATAACCCCGGTGTAAATGGCTGCTAAAAATGACGTTCGTTCGAATTTCAGCGCTCACTTGTGCGCGCGACGACGGTGTACGATTACACGTCAAATCGCGCGTACCTGTACGCGAACACGGTACAATTATATTTTAACCCCTAAACTCGCATCCCCGAGTCACAATGATTGACGCACGACTACTCTATATACGCGTTACCGATTCTCGTAGCCGGTCGAACGTTTCCGTCCGAATCAAACGGCAATGAGAAATTAAATCCAACGACCCAAACATGTTTACGCAAAACAAACGAAAACCTATTAAAAAACGGTTTTAGTGTAAAAACACCTATTATGAAATTGATAGAGGATAAAATCTAGGAGGGAACCTCATCGGCGTTTTATATTATTATAAACTAGCTGAATAACCCGGCTTCGCCCGTGTCCAGTATAACTTTTTATTTTATCAGTTTTTTTCATTTTTACCCCTTTTAACTCCGGTAGGGGTCGAATTTAGGAAAATCCTTTCCCATGGGGTCTCCACTTTATAAAACGAAACTGCTGACCAAATTTCATACTCAAAGCTCCAGCGGTTCCGGCCAGGCGAATTTTTCTAGTTTCACCTTTTTTACCCCTTTTAACCCCTTAGGGGTCGAATTTCGAAAAATCCTTTCTTTAGGGGCCTCTGCTATATTAAATGAAACTATTGACAAAATTTAATACCACAAAGCTCCAGTGACTCAGGATATTTTTTCCATTTTTACCCCTTTTAACCCCCTTAGGGTTTATTCTCTCCGTAAAAACCATCCTCGTACTTCAAGGAATATTATAAAATAAGAATTAGCGAAATCGGTTCAGGGGTTGTTGAGTTATGCGCTTACAACACATTTTGCGATCCATTTTTGTATATATAAGATATACATCTAGATATAAAAGGTACAAAAACCTGTTTTTTTTTTTCATTTTTAAAACGACTGTAACTTCTTTTATAGTAAAAATTTCAAAAAAACACCGATGGGGTTCCCTCATAAATATTGTTCTCTATAAATTTCATAATAGGTGTTTTTACTCTAAAACCACCATTTTTAGTGGGATTTAGTTTGTTTTCCGCGGACGTGTTTTTACCGCTGAAAATTACCGGTGTAGCGCCCTCTTAACAGTGCCTCTCTTCCACGGCTAATATTATAACTAGGGCCCGGATTTCAATGCAAAGTGCATATTTTTTTGGTTGATCATACACAATGCTTTCCAAGTACATAATTCGTTTCACGTGACGAGGGTTTGAAAGCTACAAATTTTATTTTGCATATTTCGACGTTTTTTCATTTTTAGACCATTTTTAGCATTATCTGGTCATTTTGTTGGTTTTTAATGCATATTTGTTCAATATAGATATTATAAAACTTGGACTATTCAAAAAATAAATTATTTTCTCGATATTTAAGAAGGTTTATCGGTTTTTTCCATACACATTGTCAATTTTTTTTTTTTCGATTTAGTTTTCATCTTATCTTAAATAATTATTATGTCTCATTTATAAATTATAATTTGTATAAAAAAAATATATATGGCATTTTTAAGGTCATTTTTGTGGTAAAAGGCGTTTTTGGCTATTTTTTAGAGCATATCTGTATGGTTTTAAGTGCATTTATAAATCCGGGCCCTAATTATTATAACTAATAAAGAACAGTGATTTTATCTTGACCGTTTTCTATTGGTTTTTGTAGTGTAATCTATCGCGAGCCACTCGCGGTCATCAAATCGTCACGTTCGGCGAGTCGATAAAAGTATTCGTTTGTTGTATTCGATTTCTGTTCCGAAAGTAACTCTGACAATTTCATACGTCTCGCGTTTCCGGTTTCGCGAATTATATTCCGAGCATTTTTTTATTTTATTAGGTTTACTGCAGTGATTGTTCGATAACACGCACTGTAGTTTTTGCAAATAATCGATCGAATATTAATTTACACCCAACGATCGAAGCCGTGTCCACTGCCCCGCTCCTTTGAAACGTGAGATTTTATCGCATAATTCGTATTGAAATTTCTCACAATGTGCTTAGTAACGTCGTCGTGAACGGTGCGCGACATATTATAGTCTTTTTATATTAAAGATTAATAGAACAAACAATTATGCGTAGCATTCGCTTTGGAGGATTATTGAACGACTGTTTTGAACGTACACAACATCGACGTCAAAGCGTAACTGAACTGTATATAGTGCTCGATGAATACGCATTATACACGGAACATCGATCTTAGACTGTGAATTATTATTTTACAGAATTAGTGAATATAAACTTCAGACATTTCCCGATTTTTCGTTGTTCGTAAACTCCCGTGTCCTCGTCACTGAGATCGTTTCCGTTTTTCATTCTTTGATTTCATATAGGCCACCTGATGATATTTTCTGACGTCACGTCTGCAATACTTCTCACTCGGTCGAAATCGACTCGTTAGCAACCAATTATTACACTTGTTTTTCGGAAAAATCAACGTCAAAGTCATACACTACACATATCATCGCATAATTTTTCTTTCGTAAAGACCGTTTGTTTAGCGAGAAAAATGTTGTCGAAAAAAATCTGCCGTATTCGTGTGGAAAATCAATACAGTCTCGTATTTAACAAAAGCAACCGTCTACACGAGAGAAAAAAGAAAAACCACTTGTAAAATCAATAATATATTATATCGTTTATAGTGCACATAATAAAACTACGGTACAATATTGTCATGGTAATTCGTATGACTATTTATGTTTTAATTCGCTGACAATCGAACTGGCGGGAATGTAAAACGTAGTAGTATAAAAACACGTGTTGATAAATCGATGAATTGAAATGTGAACTTGACGAAGATTTTATTATTATACCATACTTATATATATAGTATTAATTACAAACCGATTTAGATTATTCCGTCAATTGATTTTAATAATTGTTTATTTATCTGTATTTCGCTTTAATAATATACTTACACTAAACCAAGTAAATTATAATCATTATACAAACGTATACGTATTGTAATAAATACGATTTTATGTAAATAAATCAATAATCAATGTCAAGAAATTCAATGTTAGATATAATGTCTCGATATTGCACGTGCGTGCTCGGTCAGGCATATTATTATTCGGTTAAAACAAACAAATAAATAATCGAGTTTAATTGGAAAAATACCTCCGTGTAATAGAGCGTTGTATAACTACCGACTGACGACTAAAAACAATCGAATAACAGTTTGTACGGTATCAAACACATACCGTTAAATAATAAACAAATTATTTCTCAATTATCGCGATGAATGATAGCAGAGAGGCAGATTGTTATTTTGCGCGCGAGTGTTGCTAACGTTTTCATTTCGTTCTTTACCATTTCCAGTGTAGTATTCGAAATATAGATGATGCAATAATTATTTACTTTTACTGCGGTGAAAATATTATAACTAGGGCTAGGATTTATATTGCATTGGTATGTTTTTTTTGCAACTTCTGATTACTTATTTTTGTAAGTAATGTCAACGAATTAGCTCTAGCTGAGGTAAATGGTGGTATTTTTATTTGTCATATTTTTGCATATTTCGAACGAAATTAATATTTTTATACATTTCGACTACAAAAACACAAAAAGTGCATGTATTTTATAGTATATTTCATTACAATATTCATTTTATCGCAGTACAAAAACTGATAATTTCAATTCCATAAAATCGGTGCTTTTTTGTCTTTTAGACGAAACTACTGCAAAATCCAATGTTATAATTTATAACATTAACGAGACGACAGTGATATTTTTATTGTCTCGTTTCGCCGTGTTCGAGAAGTACGACGAAAGCAAACTATACCTGTTAGTCAATATATACACATCTAACCCGCCGCGAAAGTAGGCGTCCACAATATATGGTCGAGGATTATAATATGCCGTAATCGTATTTATGAGAGTTTTCGAGTTGAAAAAGTTTTCGACGAATCGACCTTGTACGAAATGCTATTTTCGACAGTGTTTTATGTCAGCCTTAAAAACATCGAGCGTTCGATTATTATTATTATTATTATTCTCGTTCAGCTTTTTTTGTCATTTTTTTTTTTTTTTTTACGAGGCAAATTATTTACACCAAGTCGTATACATACTATCAACAAAGTCTTTTGAAATAACGTTTAATTAATAAAATTAAAATTTTCATTTTGCGCGCACAGTAAACGAGATAAATATTATAAACAGCGATTCATTGAAAAGTTGTAGTGTTCTCGGGAAAATTACCCAAATTGTTGTTTAATTTGTTTTGTAATTTTTCGTATTTCATAGTACGAGTACGGTGATTTTTTTTTTTTGTACAACAGGTCGTTACCGATCGTACTTACTAGATAGTATTACTTACTTGGTAGATTCACTCGTAACACGAGTCGCTCGATGGGAGGGGGGGAGTCACCCATTGGCAGGTACCTAACACCCCCCCATAAATCTATAAATTAGATTTTAATCTGCGAGTAGACTTATGTCGAAAAATAATGATTTCGTTAGAGTAGTAAATCACGGTTCCGGTTTCTCCTGAATTTTGCTGGTCTAAACTATATTGTATTGAGAACAAAATTCGTTATCTTAAAATATTATAATTATTGTAGTCGTTTTATTTTTTCAAAAGAATTTCCTTCTTTCCTAGTCTTTGTTGTATATATCCGTGTTTGAGATTATTCAAATTATTAAACTCGACATTTACATTAGCCGACAAAAATATTATATTGTATTTCTTCTTATAATATTATATTTTTTTAGTCGCGATAAATTAACCGAAGCTTTGGATTTTTTTTTGAAAATAAGACGTATTAAATCCAATCAAGTCGCGCGCATTTGGAATATTTAACCTCGTTTAAACGGGGCAATAAAAATTTATTAAAACTGTCTTTTCCCTAAGTGAATTATATACGAAATCGTGTCGTCGCAGTCGATGCTAAATTATATTATTCTTTAATTCCTACGGCATAATCGCTTTACCGAGACGGACCTGAGGGCGAATTTTAGACACGATGAATAACCTTTTTTTCTTTTTCTTTTTTTTTCTCGCAAATTTTAATTTGCATTTACTCACGCCGTACACGGCGGACATACCGCCGCCGCCGCGCCGTTTCAAGTGTATATAAACACTCAAAATGAATTTAAGTAAGAAGGTAAAAAAAAAAAAAATCATAATTTATTCATAAAGTGACATCATAGGTACATTATTTTAAATATCCTTAATCTAAATTACCCGGCAGTTTTTCGAAAGATAAAACCATCGCGCTTGAAATTAATATCCGTAAATCACGAATAATCGTATTTATTTTACACTACAGCACAGATGACCTATTTGAATGAAAAACAATATCACTCTTTTCGTCTACGACGACGGTCGTTTGACAACATCAGATTTAAAATATTATTATATTTAATACAATATCGATTTGTTATCGTGAAAAATAAATATTCTAGTTATTTGAAAAAAAAAAACGGAAACAACACTCGTCTGTGTTCAGAAAAAAAAAAAAAAACACGTCAATTAAAAACCTACAATAAAGACATTAAAAAATTGCCAATAATGATCCAAAAAAATGTGCATTTAAACCAGGAAAATGCAACTAAAAACGACTTGCGATTGAATTAAGAAAATATCGAAACTCGTATCTATTTTATCGTCACAGACGACGAATTAAGGTTTCGGGATTTAAATAATTTATTCAACGAGTGGAAAAAAAAAAAACGAGTCAAACAAATTATTCGACAATTAGGACGAGGGGTTATCTATCATCCGCGAGAAGACGACTACTTATCAATCATTATATTTTACTTTAAAAACTCTCAACTCCACAGTGTCTGCAGATTTTTATTTTTATTTTTTTTAAGTCGACGGGTTATATTATTATAGTCGCCGACCAGTCGATCTTTCTACACTAGGAACACAAGTATAAGCAGTCAATAAAATTGTAATAAACTAATTAATTTTCTCGTTATCAGCGTAATTTATCGATGGGATAACGCGGATTGGGAACTTATCATTATAGGTCTGAATGGTTTAATAAAGTGAGAAGAATTAAAATTTCCAACCATCATGTTACCTAGCTCGCGGTTGTTTCAAAAGGCTGGCCGGCCACATATACGCACACGAGAAGTGTAACGAATGTATAATATTATATTACAATTATTATTTTTAAATCGTTACGACCCTGTATCGATCGATCGAATCGTTTAAACACGCGTTAACTAATTAAAATATTTATCGACGGATTTCGTGTCGTTATTCTTTAATCATGTTTCTCGTAATCGTTTCTTGTATATTATTCCGTTTGAGAATTTAATCATCTCAGCGTATCAAAAGCTATTATTATTATAAGTAGCTATTTACTGCACGACCATGATTTGTCGACGCGCTTTGGATAGATAGAAAAATGCATCGTGTAATATGAAACACCAACAGTTGATAATATTCACACTCGAAATCCATGTTAGCGACCATATTAAATTCTTTCGTAAATTGTCAGTTTTTCGCGGAGGAAAAAAAAATTAATAAACATATCCAAACGGCAGTTATAATAATCACGCAAAGCTGTCTCGCGTGAATGTGATTTTCAACGACATTTTGATACCAAAATTTAGCACCAAAACGAATTAGTGAAATCGGGGTCGTTCTTCAGAGGGATAAGGGCCTAGGGAAGTTTATAATTTTAAAATTTTTTCATCTTGCTCGGAAATAAATCTTATTCGTGAGTTTGTTAGTTTTTAAAACGAAAAGGGTAAAACCTAGTACATCTTGTAACGTGACGATTGTAAATAAAAATTATATTACCATATTTATATTTTTTTTGTCCCGAGCCTTTCCGAGGACATTCGTCCTGTGTCGCACCGTGTGTAGTAGGTACCTTGTTAATTTTAGCAATGCGACTTTTGTATTTTACTTACTCTAAAAACAATTAATAAAAAAAATCACTATAACCATTTGAATTGATAAAAATCGATTTAATTAACAGGACTACTGTTTACATTTTCAAAATCATTAACTGAAATCTCTTCAGTAATAAAACTATTATGATGCCCATAATACAATACTTAATGATTTTTTATCGATTCAGCGTTTGTCGAGACAAAATTAATAAAAAAAAATTCGAAACAAATAATGCTCATTGAAACAAAGTATTATCGACAACAGATGATTTTGAATTTTATTCGGTCGTTACGATTTTCGCAATACTCCGGGCAATTATTCTATTCTTATTATTTATACGTTAGGCGCGGCTTTGGCGAACGGAAACCGCGTTTAAAAATTCGGAATAAACACGTTCTCGCGAAGTTTGCCGGGATCGTATAGACGTACAGGTGGGGCGGTACGCCGGACGACAATTTCTCCGGCGCCTTTTTACCCGTTTCCCTCTGCCTCGCCGCGTTTTATAATAATACGTACGTGAGAACACGACGTATTCTCTCGACCCTTTTTCGGCGAAAACGCACTTTTTACGCGTCTCCCGAGAGACTATTTGGCTCGCTTGAAATTGAACGTCGTTATACGCGATAGTAGTCGTCCTGCGCGCCGCGGCGGCCGGTCCCGTAATATATTCTAAACGACTTGCGTGTTTAAAAACTTTTCATCCGGTCGGCGGCGGCGGCAGCACGGCATTACCTGCGACGGCGACCAGACACAGAGAGAGATACGTTCGCGCCGGCACGCACGGATTCCGCGAACGACAATATAAAATATACGACACAATCGACGGCGAAACTTTTGATGTTCCGTTACCGTTACCGCCTCGCCGCCGCCGCCGCCGCCGTACGAACTTAATGCCCGGAGACTTTGCCGTATTATACACGAGTAATCCGGGCACGTTATCATAACGATATAAATCCAACTTTCGTAATCGGATGAATTTTTAACCGATCCGGCAATACCACATAAGAAAGCTGCCGCAGTCCGATTACAGTGGTATAATAATAATAAAACAGTTGCCGGTTTTCTTATTATTGTTTGGTAGAGGTTTTTTTTTTCGTCGGAAAACCGACGAAGCGCCGCCGAAAACTTTTTAACGAATCTTATTATATACGTCGTCGCCCGGTTTTTGTGTTTTTCAATCGAACGGCTGCTGAATTATTATTAGTACGCGTACGCGCGGTCGGTTATCGTCTAATGTCCACCGTGATGTAATAAAAAGGGAACGATGTTCGCGATTAAATCGAAAATTTCGATTCGAAATTACGACGACGTTTATATGCGGTGTGATTTTTTTTAATTCGAAGACATCGTTTACGTGTTTTTAATTTTTTTGAACACGTATACAGAGCCGCCGGCACGCTCGAAAATAGTTTTATATATTTTTCGTCCGCGGTGATAGTTCTTTATTTAAATAATTTATTTGAAAAAAAAAATCTGTTTTTGTACAATTTACTATACGACGACGTACAATAAGCATAGTGTAATAATGTAATATAATTATGACATATTATTAAACGTATGCATTTTTCACATCTTCGCTTTACTCGAATTATCACGAAAGTACGATTATTTTTTAAACTGCCTTCTCAAAGAATTCGAATTAAAACAATTACATTTCAGTACGCGGAGCATAAAGTTTACACTGCGCTCGTACTCACCATGTCAACGATTATTATCAAATAATTATTGTCTAAGTGTGATGACCCGCCGCTATATTATTTTAATATCGATAATCGTTGAAATGTTGATAGAAATGATTAATTCGAACGCGATTCAAATTGCTCTATTATTCGATATGATTTTACCATAATTAGATATTTATTATGATCTATTATTCTATAATTTTACTTCGATGATATCGTCGAAATCCTTGAACTGTTTTTCAAGAACCGATCCGCGCGAGCCGTGTCGTGCATTCATAAAATATATAAGGACGAAATAATAATACTTTGTTGTTAATTTTTTACTGAAAACTATTTGTCAGTCGTCGTCGTCGTAGCAAAAGTATCGAAATAAATCGCATACGCGGTAAACATGTCTTTCCTTTTTGTTTTTGTTCCTCGTTCAATCGAGAACACTCGCTGTCTCGTTTTTAACGAGCACACGTGTAGGTTTTATCAAACGGAGGAGATAATAAACAAATGTACACGCCTTGATAGCTATATTGGCCCTCGAAATTATTTTAATTAACGTGAAGTTTCGGTAAAAATCTTTTAGAACATGATACTTGATAAACGGGACGTCTCGTTTTATATGAAAATACTTTGTATAAAGTGCGGCGGTAGACCATATAACGGCCCGCAGATATTCGTAAAATATCAGATAAAACAAACGAGAACACAAAATACCATAATATTATGTCGGCGGCCAAGAACGAAATATATTCTTTGGTTCTAATTCACATGTACGAAGAGAATTGATTTCGCCTTCGTTCTATGTGATCGGAATAATCGATCGGAGGGAAAACTATCTGTTCGGTTGGTTTTACACAGCGTTCGCTACTCGATTTCGATCTAAAATGATTCGTTGAAATCAAGTTTTACGGAAGTATCAAACGTGCGTGTAATAAATATTATTAAGTATATTGTGTATGAAGTACATGGTAAACAATGTTGTTAATGTACAATTGCGGGTGGTTATTTCGTTTAAAACCCGTTGGTGAGACGCGCGACGACGATCGTCATCATCAGCAGCAGCGAGTTGGACAACGGCGTGGAAACGCGTTGGCCACTGGAGCCCTGCTGGTTGAGCAGCTTGTCCTCGTTCAGTAGAATTATCCTCTGGCTGACTTCCGGCCGTATCGGCGACTTGTGGCCCATGATGTACTTGACAATGTCGAACTCCGTTATGTCTGCAACAACGAGCGCAAAGAACGGGTGTTAATAACGCGTGACCGACAATGCAACCGACGCGCCACGTCGATTTTCTCGACTTCTCCCCTTGTCCCGCGCTGTTCAGGCGCGTAGTTCGTAGTATAGGATTTGAAACGATCGCGTTCGCGGCGAAGAAGTCGCAAAATCCCGAATCGACGTTAAACAAGTAAAACGCGCGACGGACTCACTCATGTTTTCGAAGCCGAAGTTGTTCTTGAACTCGATACCGTCTCCGCCGCTCAGCATATAATCGCTGATCAGCACCGTGTAGTTGGCGTTCAAGTCTAATTTCTCGTAGACCGGCACGCCGCAGTTGCCGCATCTGGCCTTGATGGATTGCACGCGCTTGCCGACGGGTTTGCCGAGGTCTATCACCACCCTCAATCCTGTTGGACGCGATCGCGTATTAAAAAAAAAAACGTGCGCGCCACATTATTCTAAACCTGCCCGCAAACGCGCGTTTATCGTACGCATTGGTTGTCGAATCGCCGCGCCGCCGCACAGTGGCGTATTTATACATAAAAGCTGGCCACAAGTAAAAAAAAAAAAAAAAAATCGCTTAAAACCACGACAACACTAATATTTTCTTCAAGTTTATTATGTGCAATGAGACTTAATGAACATTATAGAATCATAGTTTTTGATGGCTTCCTAAAAAATATGTTCAAAGTATTGTTTGGTTTACATCTCGTTGCTCGTTGCCGTTGTTTCGTTTAAACGTGTTGTAAGGGGTGCTTTTGCAGCACCTTGCTTACTTCACACTGTACGTTAATACAGCGCACGGTACGTAGGTTGGATCGAACAAAACACGCAAATTACCAATGAAAAATTACGTTTTATTTTAAAGAAGAAATGGATAAACACACGACTTCTGCACACAAGGGCTTCCGCTGCAGACTACCTTGCCTGAGCTCACATATGCCCTTATATACAGCAAGTCTTTGCGACGTTCCCATCGATTGTGCTTACATTGTCGAAAAGGATTACTAAGCATTCCTTTTCGACTTTCCCACGTTTATATAAAAAAATAATTATACTGAATTTATTTCGGTGTGTGGTCGAAAAGATTCGTTCATCAATTCTTTTCGATGTTCACATCGATTTTGCTTATATTGATTTATGAGTTCTAGTAATACGTTAACATTATATCGAAAAGGATTATTTAGCACTTCCTTTTCGATGTTCTCACGTTTATATAAAAACAATTACACCGAATTAATTCGGTGTGTGGTCGAAAAGATTCGTTCATCAATTCTTTTCGATGTTCACACCGTTTTAAATATCTTTTCCCATAGCTTCTTATTACTAAATATTACATGACACAGGGGTTCGTTACAGTGTACTTATACACTCGTTTAATTACACTAAAAAAAATTTCAAATAATGATTATTTAGTTGGTTCAATGCAGTATAATTTTTTCATTATATTGTAATTTTTATCATTTTTTTTTTATATATTTTTTATTTTTAATTTTTAATAGATATTTAAGATATTTTCTCGATTTTCTAAGGTATTCATATTATTTAGACACTAAGTATTAGATATTTGAAGAAAAATGTCCCGCCCATTCACGCCATTTAGATAAGCATCACTTTATTCATTGCGGCGGCACGTGCCATTATTTTTTATACAAGTTGAATATTATATCGTTGCGGCTAACGTAATGATTATTATTTATACAGATAAGTAATCGTTGTTGTTTTTTCACGATAATACCTGAAAATATATATAAGTAATTGCCAGTCGTGGATATTTCGTTGTACTAGTGTGAGTGAATGCCACTGGTCGCACAGTATCAACACAGAAAAGTTTGAAGAATATACCACCGATACGGCAAAACTGTATGACGTGCAATTATATGGTTGGCACCCGATAAACATTGTTATTTGTAAAAATTGGTTAAAAATTATAAAACTACTAGCTGAATAACCCGGCTTCGCCCGTGTGCAGTTATTGCTTTCTCTAAACGAAATTCTTAAATAAAAAAAAAACAATATGAATTTCACAATCGAACGTTTTAAAACATGACGAAAAAAACACCACACTGAAAACAAATTTTCACAAATTTTATTTCACTGTAAAGAAAGAAAAAATTAAATTTTACATGTACGTAATTTTACGTAGAACTTAACTTTTGATACCATAGACGCGCGTCTATCTAAATAATAAAAAATAACCACATAGAGTGTATATAATATATCTCCATGGCAAAACAATAATAACTGTTGAATATCGTGCGTGCGTGCGTGATTAATATTGTACACTTAAGAGGCCATAACTCCGGAACCACATATTGCACAGCGTACAAATTTCACAGAAACCATCTACATATTATCAATCTTAATATGCCCTAAAATTTTTATCGAAATCGGTTCGGTGGATCTTGAGCTATAAAATTTATTCAAATGTACATCGATTTTTATATAATATACTAGCTGAATAACCCGGCTTCGGCCGTGTGCAGTATAACTTTTTATTTTATCAGTTTTTTTCATTTTTACCCCTTTTAACTCCGGTAGGTGTCGAATTTAGGAAAATCCTTTCCCACGGGGTCTCCACTATATAAAACGAAACTGCTGACCAAATTTCATACTCAAAGCTCCAGCAGTTCCAGCCAGGTGAATTTTTCTAGTTTCACCCTTTTTACCCCTTTTTACCCCCTTAGGGTTAATTTTCTTAATAATTCTCTCCCTAAAAACCATCCTCGTACTTCAAGGAATATTATAAAAAAAGAATTAGCGAAATCGGTTCAGGATTTGTTGAGTTATGCGCTTACAACACATTTTGCGATTACAATATTGTGCGATACACCATGCAATCATACAAATTTATTAAAAAGTTAATTAAAATATTTAATGTATTAAAAAATTTGAAATAAAAACTATCCTATCTTTTAAGTTGGACCAAATTACACGCGGTGTAAAAAATTTCATCAAAATCGGTCAAGTGGTTTAGGAGTCCATTGAGGACAAACATTGTGACACGAGATTTATATATATTAAGATATAGATAATCTAATATTGTTTTAAACTCATTTCAACTTCAAAAACCCTTAACAATATTTTCGGCCATCTTTTTTATATAAATACTCCACTGTGCGCCGCCGCCGGCTAGTTAGAGAAACGACAACGAATACTTATACGTGCTATAATGACGACGATACTGTCGTCGATTTTACCTGATGTTTGTAAGAACTCGCCGGGCGGTTCTGTCGTGTTGAATCGCCGCACGGCGTACTCAAAGACCGCCCAAATGTCCGCGCCGGTCGTCTTCAGTTTGCCGATCTTGTTGTCGAACGGTAGAATCGCCAACAGATCGCCGTAGGTTATTACACCTGGAACAACACGGCGAGCCGCACGAATATGATACGTATCTCTCGTACGGGCGAGCGCTTACGCCACGAAATATACATTTTTCGACTAATTTTTTGCATTCGCTCGACTTAATTTTACCTGACCGAGACTTGTGATCGGCGTTGTTCCGTATTCCCCCGCTCTGCGCTATCGCTATCGGCGCGTCGGTCCAATATTTGTTCAAGTCGAACGATTTCATATTCAACATTATGTTCTAAAAGAATTCATATACACTCGACCGCTCGTTTTTGTCAAAACATTATTTCGGCATACTCACGTAATCCACAAACGAGTCGGTTATGAAATTGCCAATGTTGCACTCTCTGGTCCTACAGTATTGGTTAGCGCCTTCCAGAAACACACTCGTCGTGCCCAACACGCGCGACGTATTGGCATCGATAACGTTTTTCAGCTCTTCCACTACTTTTGCGATTTCAGAATCTATTGTATACGTAATATCGTACGTGTAAACCAATAATTAATTCGTATTCAAAGCAACCGTTTGTATTTAGATTTAAAAAAAAAAAAACAAAACGCAACGGGAAAAATAAAAATATTTACGAAGATGGTGAAATTATAATACGTATTATTATTAATGTACGTGAAAATATTTTACCTTGTTCGATCTTCGAATCTAACAAAATCGGATTCCCGTAGCTTTTGATCAGTTCGCCCGCCCGGTCAAATTCTAACCACAATTTGCCCAGGTATTTCGTGAGATAATAAGCTTGCACGACGGGAACTTTCCTTTTGGTCGTCGGTTGTTCCACCATAAAAGGATACGGGCCGACAGGATGGTCCGGCGCTATTCCTGAAAAAAAAAAAAACAAAAAATAAACGATATTACAATATTATTACAGTTATTTTTTATATTTTTTTTTTACACTGACCGTTGTACAAAAACGTGTTCGTATGACCGCCGATCACCAAATCGATGTCTTCTACGTGTTTGGCTATTTGTTTATCCATTTGGAAACCGGAATGACCCAGGCCGATAAGAATATCCACCCCTTCGTTTTTCAGACGCTTCGCTTCGGCCACGACCGCCGGGATTTCCGGTAATATTTTCACTTTCTCTATGGTCGACACTAACTTCACGGTTTCACAATGAAAATCAGTTTGAATTAGATTATTCGCAGTTTACGATTTCACGCGGATTTCGAACGATTTACAATATTCTACACCGTTTCAATATTACTACGTATATCAGAAGCTACGCGCTGAGATTTACTTGGGCGTTTGCCTCTCCGTTTTACTTACAACCAAATCAAACGTAAAAGTCGACACTACATTGCGTATAATATTATCTATATACAAATAAAAATGGAGCCGAAAATGTATGACAATTCATCAATTGAGAACGGCCGGGCCGCCGATTTGGCTCAAATTTTTTTCGAATTGTTCGTAATTGCCAGGAGAAGGTTTTTACGAAAAACCCAATTAGGGGAGGTGATAAAACGGGAATTTTGTGATGTACTTTTGAAATTTTTGTTTATAAATGGTGGTTGCTATTGGTTATAGGAAAAATTCAGCCCATTTATATGTACGTATACCAGGTATACTATACCTATACTGTAACCATAGTGACCATTACCATTGTTTATAAATTTTTTTGAGAATCATTTTCAATTAAAATATATGTATACGTGTTTCATATATACTTTTCACATATACATACTTACAATAGGTTAGTAATTTTTCATAATACAAAATTTTAAATGGCAAAACAACGTTTGCAAGGACAGCTCTTTTTTAGCATGTACGCGCACAACTCGAAAAGTACTCGGTTGATGTTAGTACGGTTATCACTAATGGATTGGTCAAGTCTCGGGCAAGGTTTAAAGCTATAGAACGTCTCGAAAATTCCACCCCTAAGGTGGTAAAAAGGGTAAAGTTAGAAAAAACCGCCTAGCCAGAAGCGCTGGAGCTTTGAGTATCAAATTTGGTCGATAGTTTGGTTTTATTTAGTAGAGACATCTTCAGAAATATGAACGTTAATCAATACTGCAGTGCACGGGCAAAGCTGTGCGCGGGGACAGCCAGTTGTTTATAATTTTCGATCGTTTTCGTTACAATTTTCACGACGCTCGTGTTTTCTCTCCTCGTCCCGTCGCGGTTTTAACACATCGTCAACGATATTATATTATATTATTAATAAAGTTTCCGCTGCTCCTTTCCCACGAAGATATTATAATAATATACTATAAGCTTATTCTGAAACATCCCACGTATTATTTCGATGACTAAAAAAGAAGTCGTAAAAAGTTTCACCGCGAAAGTCTGTCGCGATAAATCATTTCGATCTGTCGTCTTTATACTTATAGAGGATATTTCAGGATATTGCGCATTATGCGCGCTAACTGTGTGAAACGATTTGGCGAGACGCAGCAACAGGTATGCGTGTGCTCGCCACAACGCGCGTCTCAATAACGACGACGGCGGGTCAAACGAGCTGGCTGACGGTGGAAACGCGCTATTTCGGCATTGTTTAAAGCGAACGTATATACTCTCGAAATTATCTCTGTTAATAATATTGAGTAGGCTAAAATCAAAAGTCACATGTTCCAGAAATCACTTTTTTAGAAAACGACAACAACTAGAAAACCAAAGTACATCATTATAATATTGTATAATTTATATCTAAAAACACAAATCTTTGATGAAAAATATGATTTTCGTTGTTTAAATACTATATTTTTAGAGGTTAGAAGTTTGGAACGTGTGGGTTTTGACATGGGTATAGCTTATACGTAATAACAATAAAATAGAATAAAGTTTTATAGATTCATACATTTTATTTTTATTAGATTCTAATCGTTTATTAAATATTTAAAAACAACAAAATATATTATTAGTTACAAAACTCACATGATCCAACGGAACATAATAATGTTATGTTAGTTTTGACACTTGTACTAATTGTTTCTTAGTGGTATTTACACGGGTTCTTGTGAGTTTTCAAACCAACTTATTATAGATTCTTATTCCCCGTCAAAATGTCTATTTAGACAGTGTCGATAACTCATTTTATCATTTTTTTTTTTTTTTTGGAACACGTGATTCTAGCCTACTCAATTGTACGGCAAAGTAGTGCGGTCGTAAACTTCATCATTAGTATATTATTGTTCGTAATAACGCGCGTAAACTATATCGCATGCGTTTTGGGCGATAAAATACTATTTTGCTGTTGATCCAACAGTCAATATACATTCTACAGATAACAAAACTAATCCGAATAACAATAACGTGGTATATATAATGCAGGGGAAAATATTTAAAAAAATATTTCGGGGTTTTATCTGATGTTGAAATAAGAAAATTCCGCATACGATTGTAAATTAAATATTGATTTTCGCTTCACACACACACACGTATTAATAATACTATTTATTTTTTTTTGTTCTTCTACTTTTGCTTCCATACTTTGAGCACGCGAACCCCTGTATTTACTTTCATTTACTCGATTTAATAAATTACTAATAATAATTTAAAACGGAATTACAAATATAATAATACGCTTTTGCATTTTCATATCGATATCATAGACGACTTTTGTTCTTACCTTTGTCTCCGGTGTCAGATATCCGATGATTCCGATTCTACGACCGTTTACCGTCAGTACTTTTGATTTCATCAAGTTCGGTTCGTTTTGCAGCCTCGGTTCTTCGGCGAGATCGAGATTGCTCGATACCACGGGCACCGGTACGTTACTAATGAACGATGCGACATCGTTCACGCCGTTGTCGAATTCGTGATTTCCCAACGACTGAAACATTCGAGTAGTTATTAATAATTAAAAACACTATAATTATTACGATTTCATATGATATACATATATAATATTATTAATAACTATAGGGCTCGACGGATTTTAAAGCAAATGCTTCTTTTTAAATAATATTTAAGATAGAAATCTAATTTTTATACATAAATTCGTTTCACGTTAATCTGATTCCAAATATAAACGAATTTATTTTTGCTTTTTTTGCTTTTTTCGTTGCTTTTTTCAGTTATTCTAGCTGTGGAATTTTTATATGTTTGTTATGCTATAGTAATAAAAAAAAAAAAACCGTTTTTTTTTTCGGGTTTTACATACTTCTATGTATAAAAACATCCTGTCAGACAATAGAGTCAGTTTCACTCCTGAAAATCTTGCCAAATACATGGTAGTAAATTTGTATTTTTATTTAAATTCATTTTTCAATTTCTTCTATTCAGTTTTATAAAAAATATAACTAATTTATGTTAATTTTTAATCGTGCTTTTTTTTCGTTGCTTTTTTAAAAAATAAATATGCTTTAAAATCCGAGCCCTATTAATAACCTGCAACTATATGAAGTAGTAGTATAGTGGTAGTGCGTGTATGTCCTTTTTTTTTTAAAAAACCCATTACAAGTATGATGTTTTCAATTTTATGAAATATATACTTTAAAATGCAACGGACGTTTTAAATTTCAGAAACTCCGCGTTAAATTTACTCCTCGTCGAACGTATAAAAAAACTACAACATTAATAACGTCGTACTAAAAAAAAAACACAACCGTCAAATTCGTCCGCAGTACAAAAAACACATCCTGCGAATATTATTCGCTAGACAGTTATTTATAACCTACATTTTTAAAATAGCCGCGACAAAGTATATAAACCAATAGCGGCGGCGGACCGTTTTACTCGGAACGTTTTAGTTTCAATCGTTATTATATAATACGTCATGAATTTCGATTGATAAATGTACGTTTCGGTCCGTCGTCATTATAATATGTGAATAGACCGCAGTCCGAAATAATATTTTGTTAGTGAAAAAAAAAAAGAAGAAGCTCTCTTTATATGACGTGCGCGCCAATGTAACGGGGGAAACGATCGATGAAACGATGAACGACTATCGTCCGATGTTTATTCTTTTTAAATATTTGTTCGGCGAGGTTGTTGCAGGTTTCTTGTATCATGAGATTTTCGAAATTGTTTATTTATTTTTATTGCTTTGCTTTGATTACTCGTATTATTTAAAATAAATTCGTAGCCTTTAAGCATGGGTGGGGGGGGGGAAAGACAAAGTCAACAGTTTGTTGTACAACAACGTCTGCTTCAAATACGTTCACGTCGTCGTCGTCGTCGTCGTCGGGCTCGCGAACGAGTGAAACTCGACGATTTTGGGTGTTTTCGATAGTTTTTTTTTTTAAACCTAACCAATTAGCGATGATATTTGTTTGGATGAAACGTAATTTTACCTACCGTTCGTCGTTTATTCGCTAGAGAAACGAAATTAAAGACGTCGTCAAAGTCTCGAATCGAACGGCCGACAATATAATTGGTATTTTCGTTTCGTTATGATAATATATTTCCCGAAAACTCGTATCGGAGCTGAAAACATGCACCCCGGAAATTAATAAAATATAAAACAATATTCAGTTTTCGGCCAATTACAAATACTGTATATAATAAAGAACCCCTCCTGCAGTGTTCTCTTTAGTTTTCCTAACTAAATTATGATTTTATTCAAAACAGTTATGGCATATTTTCAGCTTTTCAACTAACTTTTTTGTTAACATTTATATTGCAAGATAAATTAAATGAAACTTCGAGTTTTATGAAAAAATGAAAAAAAAATAGTGTCAAATTCCATCAAGTTGTTCATTATAAACGTTTAACTTTTTTAATCTCGCGCGACATACCTATAACTACGTTTATTCAAATCGGTTTTTTTTTCAATTATATTTAAAAACTCTCGCCGTAAGAATACGTGTTGTTCGTTATCGTTTTTACGGTTTGATTTATTAAAATTACCGATCGAATTATTAAAAAAAAAACCGTACCGGATGATATATCGTCATTATAGTTTATCGATTTTATCCGTCGCGTCGTTTACGTTCGAACGTGCGAAATGTCCTTGAAATATTCTAAATCGTTTTGAAACGAAATACATCGTGTGCGTAATGGGAAAAATAACGCGCGACTACTACTGGTCAACTATAGTTGAATTTCAATCGACGAAATAGATTTTTATCTGAATCGCGCGAGTTTTTGAAAGACGAACGGTGAAGGATCGTTTGGAGCGAGTAAAAATGCATTTACACGCTCGACGACGCGAGAAATATAGAAAAGTAAACTAGTTCGTTAATTTCACCAAAGTTTGGCGGCGCTCTTCGGCCGTCGTCCCGCGGGGACCGTAAAACATTATGAGTTCTTCGTAATTATTATTGTTTCGCGACGATCGTTTTATTATGGCTCGGCGTCGAGTCGACAACGACGACGACCGCGACGGTGTCTCGCGTCCAGCCGAAAAGGCTGTCAGCGCACAACACCTCTCGTCCACCAGGACGAAGCAGGATTTACTCGCGAATTCCCGGCGTGACGCGAGCGCCCATGTTATGGGCATTCGTATGGATTTTCCAATCGCGCGAGCACTTATTCGGGTTTCCTGTTTTGAATATTAAAGCGCCGCGGAATATAGTATAGTATAGTATAGTAGTATATAGGCTTGCGATATTTACATTTATTTAGATTGTTATGGTTTCGCGAGTGTGGTTTTCTCGGTATTTATATTCCGAGACAATCCTCGCGGTGGCTACGAGGATCCGTCGCGCAGGAATATATTTACATTTTTATAATACGTTTGCCGCGAAACTGACGTTGATTTCGTTTCGGATATTACAACGCTCGCTCGGCTAGTGCTTTTGGTCTTCAACACGCTCGATAGTGTCGAGACGTCGTCGTCGTTATTCGTTTGCATTTCCATACAGTTGGTTTACTTATATAATAATTGGTTGTACAGAGCGAAATAATAATTTCCGTTTTCACGACGAGCGACGAGATAATATAACTGGCGGTCGTTTTATTTCCACAAACGTTTTTTGTTTTGTTTTTATCGACTTTTTCGCGTGATGAGAATAATCGTACCCGCCGCTTATGCGTGCGTCAAAAGCCACCGCCGAGTCGAAGCCAATCCGCAAAGCCATAACAATAACATTGCCGATAAAAACAATATAGATAACTGTGATCTGACGAATAAAAATGTACTTTGTAAGCCGCCAAGTAATTACGCGTCGATAATATTGTGCACTTTTTAAAATGAGTATATCTCCGATTAATAATAACAACGATTGTGGTGAATAATTAAAAAATAAAAAATAAATAACCCGTTTGAAACTTTAATAATTTTCATAATAATTAACATCGTTAACGTATTACGTTTATCGACGATCGAATAGAGTAGTAGGGTTATTGGAATAAACGAAATAGAAAGCGAGAGGCTTCGTTTCGCGAGCTATAAAAAGTTCACAACGTGTTCGACGATTAGTAAATAAAATAATATTGCCGACCAAATATTACGTTTTGATTAAGAATTACGACAAATACGAACACGGCGAGTGTATCGACCGACAAACACACGCAGTATAAACAAAACACAAAACTAATATTATTTCACAAGTAAATATAAATCGTTGCGGTCGCCGTGCTATATATATATATCTTTATATGTGCGCCGCGAAATAATCAAAAAGCGCGTATTCGCCTCGGGTTCGGTTTGGGATTTTTTCGAGAGAGAGAGGGGAAAAAAAAACGCGATTAGCGTGGTCGCATTGGTGCGGAACGGTTGCATAATTATGGTACATTTGTTATTCCGTAGTGTTTTTTTTTTTTACTATTATCAATATTTGTCCTGACCTTTAATAATTATTGAAACGATCGGAGAGTTTTTGTTTTTAGTTTTTTTTGTCATTTACCTACGCGTTGTTGTTGTTTTTTTTTCTTATTCAAATACCACTCGTGTTTTCGTTTATAAAATTCGAAATTTTCAAAGATTATTCGACGACGAACTACGGAATATGAAAAATTCTTCAAACGGGCGGCCTTGTTGATTTTTTTTTTTTTTTGCTGATATCGAGCAGAGGTTTAACTAATATAATATAGTTTCGACGGAAATCAAACGCGTTTTCATCTCGCTATCGGTCTAATTTACAATAAAATATAATGGTCAAGGACTTATAACTTTTCACCCACCTTGCTCGCGATAGTTTTGACGAATCGGCACGCGCGGGGTGTACGCGAGACTCGTTGTTGACGTGAATAGTTTCGTGATTTTCCTATATCGAATTCCTAGAATTTTACAATATTATTTCCAATATAAGAATGTAATCGCTATCAGAAATACGCGAAAAATCACATTTCGAGAGGCGCGAATTATGTCCGGCCGGTTAATAAAAATTTAATCGTCGTTTTTTTTTTTTTCATATAAAATTCTTTATATCGTTTTATTAATGGACTCGTAACGGCTGCCGTCGCGCGTCGTCTCACTCGAACCTTTTAATTTTTATAACTATTATCGAAACGTTGTACATAGAAGAATAATAATATTAATCGTTCAGTAATTAGGACGCGTAATAATATATTTTAATCGACACGCGGTGCAATACGATAACGAATTATTTATAATCGGATGCGTGCCGTTTGGTAGAACGGTTGTAAACATGATACCTATATCTAGTGAATAGTAGGTTATATGAAAAGGTCAACGAGTATTGCGAACCCGAGACTTCCTAAACGTTTATCACGACTCGTTTTTTTCCGGTGCAAACGATCTAGATGATCGCATCGCGGCTAATTCGAGGCAATGTTTTCCGGTTCGTTTCGACTTTACCTCGACGGAATCCGTATTCATAACGAACCGGCTCGTTCGCCAAACGAACGGATGTGAAAATCTAACGCGCAAAAGAGCTAAATATATTATTATCATTGATTAAACAAGTATACTTATTTAATCAACGTTATTACACTGTATTGCAAATTATCGAGTCGTTGATTACGAGTATCAATAATCAACGGTATTGCCCGGTGTGATTTTAACATTTTCTATTGTTTTAATAATATCGAACTGTATTGCAACACGTGTTATTTTTATTTGATATACAGAGTTCGTCCGTATCGAATTTCACTCGAGTTTACGCGTCAAAGACAAAAATGTTTTCGAATTCGAACCAAACCGAGTTTGAGTTTGAAAATCGCATCCGTTGATTTATCATTTATATACGACAAAATCGCTGTCCGCGCATAACAACGCACTGTTTTATAGCTGCGAATTTTATTTACAAAACGGACAGTCGACGAAACGAAAAAAAAAAAACCGTATAAAATCTATCGTCAAACGCGATTCGATTTCCAATAATTATTTTTCCGTCGAATCACTGCGGGGGGGCACGCAGACGGAGAAATCCTCTCGGGCCATTGTAATGTCATATTAGTATTCCGCTGATTATCGGTAAATTTGATTTATCTCTGATTTTCGTCAACGTACCGCAAAAACAGATGGTTATTTCATCGATGCGATTTGTTTGTTTGTTGCTAAAAAGTACACAACGACAACAATATAATAATTACAAATAAATAAAATATGACACGCGATCATCGCGAGCGCACGAATGAATGAAAAAAGTTAATTGAAACCGACGACGACGCGCGACGCTAAAATGTTCGTTAATAAAAATTACGTGCGCTCGTCGTGAATCCTAGTCGCCTGCAGTGACTATAATATTGAAACGGGAGAGAGAGAAAATGAATATAGAAAACGCGCGTTTTTTAAACGACCGACTCGTCAATCGCGTGCTCGCAAAATATGTGTCGGAAAAAGCCTCGAGTGTATTAACAAATAAGAGCGCCTCCGACGAGACGCGCACTTGGGGTTTTTTTTTTTTTTTTACAACGCTCTCGACGCACCCGGGCGCGCACACTCGACGCAGGCCACCCAAAGCCCCGACGCGGTCCTTTCGGAGGAGACCTTTTCCGCCGCGCGAAAACCGCGATATTTTTCAAGAGATCCGGTCGAAAAACTTTACCCCGAGCGTATATTACGTGTATATTCGCGCACGTTTTTACCGTTTTTTTGCTAATATTTTACTCCAAGACGGCGTACGTACTCGTTCCGAAGAATCGCGTGGTTTTTATTATTTATAAACGATTCGAAATGAAAAAATTATGAACGTACTTTAGGTTTTCGAAAAAAAATACCGCACAACAAATGAAAACCCTGCGGGATTTTCCGCGTTTTAAATAAAATCACCTACGTACGCGTACATACAAATATATTATCTACGATAACTGAGAATTTAGGGCTCGGATGTTTATGAAATTGCATATTTTTTTCTATTTGTCCAACTTATTGCTAACCTGGATACAAATTCGATTCATGTTCTACTGAATAAAATAATACTATTTTTATTTTGCATATTTTTGCATATTTAGTGGTTTTGTATTTTAAATGCATCATTTTGGATTTTAAGAATATAAATGCATGTTTCAAGACAATTTAACGTAGAATATTAATAATGTTCCTTATTAGGTATTTTTATATCGTGCTTGTCTGTAGAACGAAGTTTTTCACGTTACAAAAATTTACTTTAACTTTAACAGACGCAGCTACAAGTTTGATCAAATTAAAAAAAACTATTGTATCACAGTGTAACGCTGATAATTTAATAATGTAATAAAATGAAATATTAGTCACTAATAAATAATAATATAAATTAATGTTAATAAAACGCTATGTAAATTTGAGAAATGTATTTTAAATTGTAGTGAAAAAAATAATATATAAAAATAACTACTGGGTAATAAAAATATAATATTTTTCTTTTATGAATTGTAATAAATTTTTTTGTGCATATTTTGGTGTTTTTATTGACACTGAAAATGCATATTTTATAATTTTTAGCGCATATTTTGTTTGCATATTTCGTAATTTTTTAGTGCATAAATGCATGCATATTACAGTAGTTTTAAGTGCATAAACATCCGAGCCCTAACTGAGATATTATGTAATATTGGCCAACGGAAATATTCCGATACTAAAATAATGATAGAAATATATTATGTATTTTGTGAATAAATGATATACAGTGGAATAACATATAGTGCGTCGTCGTCGTCGGCGGAAATAAAGTGAAATTTACCTAATTGGCCGATGTCCTGCTGCAGGATCGAAACCCTTATTTAAAAGAGCGCCGGGGGATCGAGTACACGCCGCCGCGGTCGTATAATAACGTCGCGGGACGTTGTTACGGAAAAATAGAACGCGTAATAATATAGTATGCGAACGTATTTTGAAATTTTACGGAATAACGTCGGAAATATATGATTGGTTTTATTTTGCTTTTAGTTTGTTTTTTTTTTTTTCCGAACAATATTTATCGTACATTTTATGCGTATAAACGTGGGAGGAGATTTTCTCGTAAAATCTTAAAGAAAAACATAACCGAGTCCTAAATAAGCCAATAGTGTGCCGCGTTTGCAATGGACGTCATTGAAAACTATGAAATAAACAGTTTTTTTCAAAATAGTATACAACTCGTTCTTTGAATTTCCCGTCGATTTTCGATAATTTATCGAAAACATTACAACACCGGGTAATAAGCGTCATGACGGTATGTTAAAAACAAAATGATCGAAAAATTCGATATTTAATTGTTTCTAAATGAAACTAATTTCGTAATAATTGGAAACGCGTCGTTCTACTCTAAAGATTCTACAAAGAAATTTCGTTTGCCTTTCTCCACGACTTGAGCGACGAAACAATTGATTATACAATAAAATCGATTACAAGAGTTTTTCGTGTCGACTAATTAAATGAAAAAACACCCCCCCCGTTATTTAATCGTATCGGTTGACGGGGGGGTTTTAACGGTGGGTTTTTCAAGCAAACTAAGAAGAACGTTTTTTTTTTTTCTTTTTTGTTCTTAAAACAAGCGAAATGTGAATCGATTAAACTCTTCATAGAAAAAACACGGCGGCGACGGTGAAAAAACCAATAAAATATTCCGGACTAAACTATTCGACTAAAACGACAAACATGCGACAGGGAAAAATCAACGATAATCGATTTCCATTGTCTCGTCAGACAGTTATAACGGACGGTATAGTGGACATAATTTTTTTCTATTGTTTTTAAATATTTCAGTCGATTTGAAAGGAAAATATACAACAGTATATTTAGGTACTCGGTATTGATGTCGTTTCTCGCGCGGTAGACTCCGAATTCCAAAACTTCCTCCGCCAAAAGTACGAAACTACGAAAAAACCGACGAAAATCTCGGGGAACGAGAAAATCGCCGATTGTCGGCGCATCGGTTTCGAACGTTGGAAGATCGTTTCTATCAATCGCGGTCGTGTCGCCCTGTATTTCATTCGATCTCAGCGTTTTTTATAATATCCCGATAAATGTTCACAGACTCCCGGAAAAGGGTTGGCAATAGAGTGATCGGGGCGCGCCCGAATTCAAAATAATCCGTTATCGATGAAATTCGCAACGTTTTTACACGAGCCAAACGTGTGTGTCTTATCGGAATTTCACAAAGTAAAAATCTGTCGGGCTCGGTTAGCGAAACGTTACTATATATACTCCGTTGTGCGCCGTTTCGCGTATATTTACAATTTCTAGATTTGTTGTGGCCCGAAAACGCGCCACTCCGCCGAGACTCTATTATAATTGATCGTGGTTCAATATCGGTGACACCACCGCGTGTTACGGTGGGAAATAAAACAGATAATGGCAATAGACTCCGATTTCGTTCGTCCACCTCCTCGTGATCCTCGGAACGGTAAAACGCGACTCCGGTACGTTTTACCTTTTTGGGAACACCACGATACACCGTTGCATATTCGATTTCTCTGCGCGATGTTGCCATTTTATATTATAGTTTTGTCGATTCGTACGGTTTTCCTAAAGGCCGCGTTGTGAAAGTTTATACTGTTTAATATTATTCGTACGTAATATAATATTTGAAATAATCGTGGACGACGACGTCGAATCAGAAATGCGCGTCACGTGTACACGGGAGAGAAATAAAAAGTCGTCACTAACCCAAAGGAGAAGGAAACGATTTTAGATTTCCGAACAATGGGAGTCCGTAGTTTGATTTTGGCGTGACGATCGTCGCTCGCGCGATGCGGAACGCGCGTGCCTCGCAGGTTTCTGGAACGAAAAAAAAAAAAAAAACAAACACGTGTTCGCAACGAGTGTTTGCTCGCGCGTTAAAGGCGCTCCTCCTCGGGTCAGACACAATTAGAACAAAAGGGCCGAACGCGTCGTTGCGAGTCGTTTCACGACCTACCCAGAAACGAGAGAGAAAAAAAAAAAAGGATTAAATTTTCAAACGATCGTTAAATGAAATCGATAAATCATCATGTCGTGTTTTTTTTTCCACTCTAAAATCATATAATAATGTTAAACGGGCGACACGCACGCGCGCAAAACGTTTTTTTGACAACTAGAAATATATAATCTATTTCATCCCCCCCCCCTCTGCCAACCGGAAATTAATTTCCGGGCGCCCGTCGCACTCACCATGGCGTCGATGCCGAGCATGCGCACCATGCGCACCACCGTGGGCCACTTGAAGAACGTGTAGAACGCCGTGCCCTGGAACATGTCGCCGGCGTTCAGGAACAACGTGCCGTCCACGGTGCCGGCCGCGGCCGCGCGCGCCTCGTCCGCGGCCGTCTTGACGCGCGCGAAACCGCCGTAACACTCGCCGGCCGCGGCCGCCGCGGCCGAGCACTGTTGCCCGTGCTCGTCGATCTGATCGTAGCGCGAGTGCATGTCGTTGGTGTGCAACACCAGCAGCCGAAAAACGCCGTCACCGCCGTTGTCACCGCCGTCACCGCCGTCGCCGCCGCCGCCGGTCGTCGCCGACGCGGCCAGCGACACCGCGCACCACCACACCGCGAGGCGGCCGATCGTCGTCCCGTCGGCGATCATGTCGTTAGATGATAGCCGCCGCCGTGATCGTTCGCGACGGTCTCGCGAACACTGCGCGCCGGTGAGAGTCGCGTCCCGCGGTCTCGAGGTCGCGTCGGTGCGTGTGGGGGAACTCCTCGGGACGGCCGTCGTCGAACGCGTCGCCGGCGGTGGGGGGTCGTGGTTTTTTTTTTTTCCCCCCGATCCTTTTCGTTTCCGAAGATTTTCGCGTATTTAAACGTTCGCGCGAGACGATTATTGGGTTCGGGACTCGTTGCATTTTGCATTTGTTGCACTGCAGAACAGTGCAAATATAAGATTTTACAGGTTTTAACAAACATTTTAATTGCACATTTTCACATAATATTTCGCCGAGCAAAATGCACATTTGCCAATTTCGGCAGTTTTATTGTTATTTACGTATTCACACAGTTTTCGTTTTATGTCAAGTAAATTTATATTTTTAAATTTTTTAATTATTTATTATTTATAACCCTATTTATTTATTTTTCTACTTTTATGCGTTGTTTTCAATATACCTAATCAGTTTTCGGTAATCAGTTTCTCCGTGTCGATTGTGTTATTGTTGTCAAAAAATAACTATAATTACAACAAATCGTCTACATTTAAATGAATGAATCGAATTTTTTAATTTTATTTTTAAACACATTTAGTTGCATATTTCGGTTATTTCGAGTGCATATTATATGTGCATGCATATTTCCCACAATTTGTGTGCAACAAGTCCCGAACCCTAATTATCACCATCGGAGCCCATTTTTTCAGGGATTTTACGCTCTGAAAAATCGTAAAAAAAATACGTTTTTAATATTAGTAGTAGATAGTAGTTTGAACATTAATAGGAACTGAAAAAAATCGAGCGTGATTTTTTTTAATAGTATTTTACAATCGTTTGCTGACTCTTTCATTATTAGAAACGACAACACTTTTTAACTTTTCTTGTGAACATATAATTACTATCGTCGCACGCCGCCGATTGTGTGCTGTTTTGTAGAATTGTGTGTGATAAAGTCTTGTTGAAAAACGCAAATTGCCCGAAACACATTTTACACGTTCATATTAAAAAAAAAAAAAAACCAATAAAGAACAAACGTTGCCCGCTCTTATGATACGAATTGACAGAGAGAGAGAGAGGAAACACGAGTGACGGCGTGACGAGTGATTGATATCGGCAAATTTCTAGAAAATTCACGATTGATATTTTTCATATATTTGAAAGTTTATGAAATTTAGACAGAGAGGAAAAGTTCGGGTCGATAAAAGGAACTCGCCGAAAAGTGATGTAAGCGTGAAAGTGACGTTTAACGGAGGCTCGTCCCGTCGCCAGGACTTTGGGAGGACCCCGCGAACGTTCGAAAACACGTTTAATCACTGTTTAGACGATGAATGCTATTATTATGGAGAAAAACGCACAATACGCGCTGATTTTATTCTCGCACGACGCGATTAATACGTTTAGGTTGTTTTTTTTTTTTACTCGCATCGCGTCGGTTCCAAGGCCGGCGTTGAAAAAACTAAATATCATTTAGCTCATGAAGCGTTTCCTTTCGCCGGTTTTACCACGTTTATTAATGTTATTATTTTGTCGGTCGTCGAATCGCGCGCGTCGTCGTGCAGTCTGTCTATCGCGTTATTGCCGCCAAACGCGACATGACAAATCGTCGTCGTAGCTCGACGTCAGAAAAAAAAAATCCGCACTTACGCGGAATACAAAGGGGGGGGCTTTTTAAGTCGATGCAGTACACCGCGGCGAAACGCATAAATATTATTTCGCGTTTCACTTACGCGTCGACGACGATCCGAATCGTGTTTTTAGTGTACCGAAAGAAATTTAACAAAAAAAAAAAAACTACTCGTCCGCCGAGTGCGCAACAACAAACTCCGATATTTATGGATTTCAATGGATTGTCGTACGAGAAACTTTTTCCTTTTTTTTTTTTTTTAGTAATTTCGTCGAGCTCGTTTCGAGTTTTTTCGATTTCCAAAACGTACGTACCGGATGGATTTATTTATATAAAGCTTTTGACAATCGCGCGTGTTTTGTTCGTCGCGTTTTTATTAGACGGCAAAAAAAGCCAGCTTTTTGGATATTACGCGTAACGTTTTACTCGAAATCGATTATGCGCGGTTAAAGAAATTACTGTCGACTTAAATTTCTATTTAGAGAAAAATATATTTCTAAAAAAGGTCGCGTGACCTTGGAGTTTTTGGAATTTTTTCTACCCAAACGAAAACAATGTAATTTTACAAAAAAAATCCAAATATTTCGAAAACCACACCACGTCTTTTTAGAAAACACAGTAATCTGAGAAATCTGTACGGATTTCGAATTTTTACGACGTTTCGTTTACGTTATTGAGTATAACGATGGAAAAAAAAATCAATAGATTTTTCATTAGTTTTTTCTCGATTTCCGGTAGAACTGGGATATTTGAATTCTATTCCCCAATAAAGTTTTACCGACCGGACAATTTTCGCTGCTAGAAATGGCCATTGCTGAAAACGCGATGAAAAATAAATAAACGACAGCTGGTTGGTTTGCACGCGCTCGAGCGATTATCCGAACGATTAAAGCTTTTAAAACCGACAATTTAATATTACATATTTTATGCATTACTTTATGTCGATCGAAGGCCGGCCTTAATTATAAGGTGTATTATTATGCCGTACTGCTTCGTAGTCGAATGTCGCCTTCGAAACGAGGTGATTTCTTTCTTAATTGTTACAAAATCGAGTTTTTATATAATTTTCACGAGACACATCGGTGAATTCGACCCTTTTGAGGTTGATTTTTCATCGGTTTTTCCCTGCGATTTTTAAAATTACGATTTAAACTACTCGAATTTCAATCGCTTCTGCTATCGTCACATTAACAACTTTGAAACAAAGACAATTATTATTAATATTATTTCAAAAATAATTTGTTGATTCTACTGTTGGTAATACGATAGTAAGTCGTCGACGGATAAACGTTTATTTAAATGTCAACGGACAAGAATATTATTAAAACACGTATTATTTATAATAACATCGAAACACGTCTGAAAGTCGTAAACGCGGAGGAGGAACGTAAAACCGCCGCCGGGGGCGCGCAATAGTTGTAAATCACATTATTCGCGTTTTCATTTCTCCAAGTCCTGAAAATAACGAACCGAGTGGATTAGTGCGGAACGTTTGGAAAACCGCGCGGACAAACGGTCTTAAGTCGTTCGTTGATTATAAACGGAAATTTTATTGAAAAAAAACAAAAGCCTCGACCTAGATCCAAACGCGCTCGGGAGGGAATATTCGATTTTTGCGCTATCCTTTGAATCCGTCCGCGTACAACTCGGCCGCCGGCGCGCGCATGCATTCGCCTTTATGATTGAATATTCGACGTTCTTTTATTATTATTTTTTACGGGCTACATTAGGTCTTGTTTATTGGAGATTTTCGCGAACGTTTCTTTTTATTCCCGACCGCGACGACAGTTTATTTTTCACTCCGAACGACCGTATTTCGCTTTTTCCAAAACGACGACGTTTCTATTCGTCTCTCGAGACCATTTGACCGGCTAAAAAGCGCACGTCCTCGCCGCGCGCATTAGGTCAGGTCGAACAAGTAAATCGTGCTCTCTCGAAACTTGTCGTCGCCGCCGTGTGGGCGCGATTCGAGTTTGGGAATCGGCTGAATATGCGCTGATTAATTGTTGTTTTCCCGAATAGGCCGTTGGCAAAAGTTTGATCGGCGCGCCGAAATCATTCGGTATACGCGGAACATAATAATTTTCAAACGATTTTCGTACATTCAACGTGTTGTTGTCGTTCGAAATTTACATTATTATCATTAATTACAATTACAATATTATTACTATTTCGCGTCGGATTTCGACGTTTTTTCTCTTTGTAATATTATAATCGTATTCTAAACGGGTCGTTCTGTTTTTGTTGCCGACCGCGCGCGGATGTGATTTTAAGTTTCGGAAAAAATTATTTGCCGCCGAGATTCGACTTTGCGATATTTGATTTATTATTCTTTCGTCTTGGGTCGTATCGACAACGATTAGTATTTAGTTTAAGACGACGTCGCCGCACAACAATGGAAATTACCTTTGAGAAAAATTGATTTTACACTGGACGTGTATTAATTATTATCGAATGATTCGAATTACCATAAAGTATTATGAGGAGTTTTTTTTTCGATATTTTAATTTTAACGAGAGTTATCAAAAGAACACGCCATAAAATATGCACGCAGAAGAAGAATATGTAATTAGATAAAAACAAAACACATGATTGATAGGTATTTAAAAATTCTTAATTTCAGTACAAAAGAAGTCTAAATTTATAACATATATATATATATATAATTAAAAAAAAAACATTTCTCGTTAAAAAATTAAGTACCCGAGTAGAAAAAAATTATTAAAATAATAATTAAAACGCGTAAAATGGAGAAAAACGAGCAATACCCGGTCAACGGGCGACATAGATTGTAGTGGCTAAAATGTTTGATAAACATATTGAGAGATGATCCGTTTATTTGTTTTTACGTCGTCGTTCGATTTTCGTACGAATTTTTCTCGCTCGGTTTTATATCTCTGCGTAATGTTTTTTCCACGCGTAATAATATTATTACGGTTTACGTAAATAAATATACCGAGGAAAAACGCTCGTTATTGCGTCGTCGTCGCGTCGTGGTGACGGGCGGAGAATTCTAGATTTTCAAGTTATTCGAGTCGTCGTAGTCGTCGTCGCGTGCGTGTTTAACAGTTATAGGAAATCACGAGCGATGTAGCAATGTAGAAAAAAAAACGGACTTTGCAGGTGGTAGCCGGTTAGACACGCCGGTCCCGGACTCGAGTGTTTTGTCGCGTCGTCGATAAATATCTGCACTATTATGATCGTTACAAACGGGTTGACAAATAAATTATGCGGTAAAACTAAAAAAATTACATTACTATTATTACGTATTCGCCCGCAGGCTTATCAAAATAATAACGGTCAATAGTCGCGTGAAATAATCACGATTATACAGGGTGGTTCACGGGAATAGGGACAAATACAAATAGATATAACTCATGATGTTTTAGACGTACAATTATTTTATTAATATTTTATCATACACAAATAGGTGCCGTTTTAAGTTTTGAAAAGAACATCGAGCATATGACGTCCATCTTGTTCGTAGCACGAAGAAAGTCGGTCCAACAAATTTGAGTGAACGCGTTGAAGCAACTTTTCGTCTATTAATGCAATTTCCGTTTTTATTGCATCCTTAAGTTCGTCTAGTGTACGTGGTTTTGACTCGTAAACACGTGACTTCAGATAACCCCAAAGGAAAAAATCGCACACCGTCAAGTCAGGTGACCTAGGAGGCCAATGCATATCCCCAAAACGTGAAATGAGGCGGCCGGGAAAGTGTACGAGTCAAAACCACGTACACTAGACTTAAGGACTTGCAACTTAAGGATGCAATAAAAACAGAAATTGCATTAATAGACGAAAAATTGCTTCAACGCGTTCACTCAAATTTTTCGGACCGACTTTCTTCGTGCTACGAACAAGATGGACGTCAGTCATATGCTCGATGTTCTTTTCAAAACTTAAAACGGCACTTATTTGTGTATGATAAAATATTAATAAAATAATTGTACGTCTAAAACATCATGAGTTATATCTATTTGTTTTTGTACCTATTCCCGTGAACCACCCTGTATACGACGTATTGAAACGAATCGAAAACGTCCGGGTCGAATCTACCGAAAATAATATGTGTTTTGTACGAAGAAAAAAAAAAAAAAAAATGCCGTCGACATTATATTATTATTGTCGTTATATATGTACATTTTAACGTATTGTTTGTTCGGCTAATCGTCGTCGAAGAGATGGTCTAAAGTCAATACTTGTAGTTTCGCTTCGAGCATCAGCAATTATTAGTATACTACAGCGATGTCGAATATTAAAAACGATAATTTTTCGCGAGTTATTCGAATCGCAGTGGAGCGCGGACGACGACGACGTGTCGGCGGGAACTCGAAAACGTTTCGGTAGTTTAATTATTGTTAAAAATAGAAACGCCGCCGCCGCCGTGGAATCGCTCGTTTCGGCAGCACGCGATTGTCACGTACACACACGCGCGCGCGCGCGAGCCCCGCCCGAGAGTGACTAGCGTACCGAAATGTAATTTTCTATTTCAATCGCTCGGATCATCGAATGCGACTCGATTGTAATTTCAGTTCTGCGTTGGAATTGTGTGTTTCAAAAGGGTTGACGTTTTGATGTTACGTATGTTTTTACTCGCGTCCGATAAATAGAAATCGCGTAATGTATTTAATATTATATTTTCCTCGCCGCGCGACGGGAAAAACAGCAGTGTGTCAATATTACTCGTTCGCATAGTTGTGTTTTTTTCCGTTTTCGACTCGTGATTATTGATTTTACGATAAACTATGTGTGCGTTTTGCTCTTTCAAAGGCACTTTACATGATGGCGGCGCGGCGCGGCGGTGTAAAAAAAGTCTTGACGATTTTCACGCGAAAAGTGTTTACAAATTAGAAACTGAAGAGAGATTTTCTTTTTCGATTCCCTGCGAGTGTTTTTACGCGAGAGAATTTTGGACAAAGTCGACTTTGAAAGAGGAAATTCGACGCTTTTTCAGTGCAAAACGATTGAAACGGTCGAATAAACGTTTCACGACGCGATTATAATATTATTATTATAACGATCGTGTCCGAGTTGTACGTGGTTTTCCAAGTCGAACACGCGAAATCAAATGAGCGCCGCCGCCCCCCCCCCCCCCAATAAAGGATCGCTCTATTCGCTATTTATTTTATTTTTTTTTTTTCTCAATTTATTATTTGTTATTTACGAGCCGAGATAAGAATGGAATGTATTCCACGACGGTTCGAGGTTTTGATCGTATATACAACAAAAACCGACCGCATAAATATTAATGACCGACTCCTCTCGTTTTGGAAATCGTATTTTATTCCAACGATTCGATGTGTACGGCAACTCCGTATAAATTTCATAGACATTTGTTATGAAATTCATCCGAGGTACGAAAATATACGGACGAGGTAAAAAAGTGTAATACGCGTCGTGTGCGTGTTGCATGATAATATTCTAAACCACAAGACGAACGATTAAATCAACAACGACAATAATAATATATTAATTTATATTTGCGATCAAACAAGGCCATTATTTGGTCTTATTATATCGGTAACTGTATTATATTATATTGATATTTTATTTGCCGATTTAATCGAACGTGTGGGAATCGTACAAAATTAGTTAACATTTAAACGAACTTATAATTGGTATCACAAAACAAATCTGTACAGCGCGTATAATAATATTGTTTACGGACAATTAACGTAACACAGAGACGTCGTAATATCATCGATTATATCGATTACATATATTATTATGTCGTATATTTTTAATTTAATTTCAATCGTTTATTTGAAAGTTTATCAACTACTGTTTAGCTCGTAAAGTGTGTGACATTATTATTATAATATTATCGTCGGAGAAAAAAACCGAAATGATCCTATAGATGCTCGTAGATGGCAAATACGTACTTACAAAAGCCAACGTTTATTTAGATAATTATTTAATGTTTTATCCGGTTAGATTTTCGTGGAAAGAGTTCGACGTATATTCTAAATCGCGTGTGCTTTTGTGCAAAAGTTTAAAGTCAAGTATACCGATCTACAGTCAGGAAGAAGTGTTTTATAACGTTGCGTCCGCTTCGCAAAACCTTTCTTTTTTTTTTTTTATCTCCATTGAATTATAATTCGCAGAGAAATTGTTCGGCGCGTTACTATTAACAATGGCTTTTCGTCCTGTTTTATTTACATTTTGCGATTGAAGAATAATAATTATTATCTCGATCGATGAATCGACTGGTGAAACGCGCCAACGCTGGTTTGATTAAATTCGATAAACGATATATACTGCAGTGCGTTTATAGGATTTTATGACGTGGACGATTTCTCTTCTTTTTTTTGTCGTTTCCCGTTATTTAATAAACGAAACGCAGAGCTTTTACTCGGGTTTTCCTCCTCTCTCTATCTTATTTTATTGTCAAACCATATTCAACGGTAAACGCGTTATAACCGGAGCATAACCGGACTTCCAAACATCTCGTCGTCGTCGTCGCCGCCGCCGCCGCCGTTGTCGTTCAGTTCGTCCGCTCGGTTGAGTTTTACTTCAAGTTTTCTCGGAGTATTTGATGTGAAACACTCAAACCGCGACGAGGACCGGGGGCGGCGGAGAGGGGTAACTTATCCTTTCACCCGTTTAAGAGAGGTCGCGGATAAAACGGATTTCGACGCGGCCGCGGCTCGGTCCCGAGGTTTGGTCTGTCTGATGAAAAATAACGAAATCGATTGCCGGCGATATTGCCGCCAACGATTAGTGCAAAACAATATGACGTAGAGCGTGAGGTTTACGCGAAAAAACGCGGGTAGAGAAAATCGGAAAACTTTTCGGTATTTAGTGTAAACGCGCGCGGTCGTAACCTAACGTCCAACAACTGACTGGCGGACACGGCGCGCTTTAATACCTATATATAGTTGCAGTTTTGTTTTAAAAATACTTTCGAAAAGTATTTTTGAGTAAGCGTTCGGTGACTTTTTGGAAAAAAAAAAAAATCACATTTTCAAGCGTGTATACCTACTCGCATACTTTTTCGAATCGATAATTTTGAATATTAATAGCAATGAAATGATTAGTTTCGGTCGTCCGGTTGCTAAATGTTCTGACCGTCTACTTACGTATAGTATAGCAGTCTACGTTCGCCGCGGTTGTGAATTAATTACGTCCGGGTTATGGGATGGCTTAATTTATTTATATTAAAATAGGTTCTCTTCCGCAACAGTTCGGACGTGTAGTGGTAGATTAGTTGGCGTGTATTGCTAAATTATTAATGCAAACACACTACAATATGTTATGTTTACCCTACACAAATGTCCACTCACGCGCCGGCGCATCAAAATCTAACCGAAAGTCGTAGTCACATCATTTCGTATTTACATATCCTATAGTGGTTTTAAGTTTTTATCGCAGTAAATCTAGAAATTTAAAAAATACGTTTTTCTTAACCGATTATTATCTTTAATTATATTTTTCTACCAATGGTTCTCGTCTTAACGGACTAGGACTAGATATTTTTTCGTACAATAACTATGATAATATCTATAGTTCGAGGCATATATTTTGTTATTGCTAAACTGTTACGTTTTTGTTTGTAAAATTTAAAACCATTCGTGCCGAGTATATATACGCGTATTGTCGACTGCATGTAAGCGCCATGTGACGCTCTGAAACTTTTATTCTATTTGTCGTTTACGAGTATTGTAGCGTAGGTCGTATGATATTAAAAAAAAATATTATCCTTGCACGTGTTGTGGAGGACGGCACCTTTGGGAAAAGTCCTTTTCGACGAACTACCAGGACGAACAGTCCGCGACACCATCGTTGTATATAATACTTTTTTTTAGAAAAAAAGTAGTCGCTGTTCGCCCGGGCGTTCTCTGGAAACGCCTTATTTACTGGAAATAATTCTCGATGCCGAGAAATAACGAAAACGACTGTCGATTTTGGGATTTATGTCGGCCCGTAACGACGACGACGGCGGCACGTCCGTCTGAGTTTCGAACATTTTTTTTTATTTTTCGCAAGTTTTATCCGACGACGACGTTCGGCACGCGTTCCGGTTGTCTCGTCATCACTCGACAGTAGCATTTCACTTTTCCGATCGCTTCGCACGTCGTTCGTCCGACGACGACGACGTTTGAATTCGACGTGACTTTGATGTCATCCGATTTCCATCGACGACAATCCGGCTCAACGGCGGCGAATTCCCGTCGACCTCGGAACGTCACACAGCTGTGTTCAGCGTTCAGCGTTATTATAATATCTTATTGTCCTGCGCCGGGCGATCAAACGAAAATAATACCGCTATGACGTTCGATAAAAGTTCCCTTCGAGAGTCACACACACAATCGGCCGATTCTTCGAGGCGTAAAGTGCGCGTAAAAATCGATAATCTTAGTAAATAATTACTGTAAAATGGATGTACTTTGGACGAAATAAGTGTAAAATTCGTGTATACGTTGCTTGATTTTTTTTGTTTTTTTTTTTTCAGTAGAAGAAATTCGCAAGTGAAGAAAGAAGCTGCTCAGAAGATATTCGTCTAAAAGTAAACTCGGAAACCGCCTCTTCCCGATTCCCATCCGATCACTGCCGCTGCCTGGAAGTCGTCGATTTTCGGTCAGTACCTCGACGCTTTTCTTTTTTTTTATAAAAAGAATTAAATAAATAATCCGGAACTTGAGTAAAACAGAAAAAAAAACAACCAAACATTGTATCCAAAAAAAACGAGAAAGCGTTTTTCCGAATACACGCATATTTAGGTAAATATATTATTATATTATAGTAATTATAGATCGTTCGCGTCTGTTGTAACGTTGTTAACGACTCCGCCAGCGCGTTGTCTGCAAAAGCTATTATAAAAGCGCGCCGCCGTATACACGGTTTGTGCGCTTGACGTCGTTTGCGGTTGATATTTATCACGCGTGTGTATCGGTTTTTGCTCGACTGCGCGCGCCATATTATAATTTCGCGTTTAATGCAATTAGCTGCTGAAATATGTGCACCGATGTTACTATTATTGTTATCACTTTAATATATATTGTTATGTCTTTTTCCCGCGTCCGCGTGTCTAAAAGTAACGTGGCGGGAAAAACGAGAGATCCCTTATTATTATTTTTTTCCTTTTTCAAAACCCCCCCGCTATGGCTAAAGTCCGACCGAGTTTCAGAACTTTGAACTCCGTCACACTGCAGTTCCGTACCAGAACTCTCGGACGAGAGTATATTTCAATAATTACCTACTAATGAATCGGCACATCCCGCCGTGGGCCCCTCGTTTCACGCTCATAATCGAGTGCAACGATTTCGGTCGTATCGAATTCACCAATAATTCGTTATCGAACATAGAACAACAAATAGATGACTGTGTAAGCACAACGAATAATAATATAATCACAAACTAAATTAATAAAAACTCGACACCGTCGTGTATAATATTATCGCGTTCGTCATCAATCTTCGGTAACGGTTCACGCGGCGCTACTCGCGTAACAACGTCGTCGGGGTCCCGGGTACCGGATCCCCCTACTGAGCGTGTCATCTGTCTAACTCGGGCGATAATTATATCGGGTTTATCATGATAATATTATAGATTATATCGATTACAACGTGCGTATAAATTATTATAAATGAAATAATTAATAGTAAAGACTTCAAACTCGGCCGAATAAAAATGACATATCAATTATTATTATGTGTACACACTCTGATATCTTAAGAATCGTGTTCGTATTGTAATTCCTTATTAATGGTTCACGCGGTGCTACTCGCCCGACTACGACGTCGTGTCTCGGGCGTGCATCCAGCCCACATTAACCGGAGGGGCGGATTAAATAATAAAGTATAACCGTGTATTTTATAATACTAATCTACTCGCATATTTTAGCGCTATAATAATAGTACTAAAAATTGATGAGCTATAGAATAAATCTTAATATATATAAATCTCGTGTCACAATGTTTGTCCTCAATGGACTCCTAAACCACTTAACCGATTTTGATGAAATTTTTTACACCGCGTGTAATTTGGTCCAACTTAAAAGATAGGATAGTTTTTATTTCAAATTTTTTAATACATTAAATATTTTAATTAACTTTTTAATAAATTTGTATGATTGCATGGTGTAAAATCGATGTACATTTGAATAAATTTTATAGCTCAAGATCCACCGAACCGATTTCGATAAAAATTTCAGGGCATATTAGGATTTATATGTAGATGGTTTCTGTGAAGTTTGTACGCTGTGCGATAAGTGGTTCCGGCGTTATGGCCTCTTAAGTGCAAAATATTAATCACACATTGTTATTGTTTTGCCATGGAGATATATTACGTATATAAACTCTATGTGGTTATGTTTTATTATTTGTTTCCGTGGCACGTGCGTCTATGACATTTTCTATTAATTAGTTTGAGATTAAATGAGTTTGTTTTTTATTCGATTTCAATTATATGGATTTTGGTGTAAACAATGCCACGACAAAAACGACAGAATATAGGCCGATCGTCCAATGCATGATTTGTTCGATCGAGAATTGCGACGAGAACAACAGTATGATATCAATGAATTGCAAACATTTGTGAATTTAAATGTTCCCAAATTAAATGACCATCAAAAAAGTGTGTACGATACCATCACGCAAGCTGAACAAAATGAACAGGCCTTTTTTATGTTCCCATTTTGTAACGACGCTATTTAACTTTTTTCCAATTTTTTTTTCACAGAGTTGTTCCAAATACCTTTCTGAGTGTCGTCACGACGCCCGATTTTCAAAATTCGACCCCTAAGGGGGTTAAAAGGGGTAAAAGGGGTAAAAATTAAAAAAACTGATAAAATAAAAAGTTATACTGCACACGGGCGAAGCCGGGTTATTCAGCTAGTAGTATAAAAACGATCCTTCTTTAACTATTAAATTGAAAACATATCGGATTTCGTAATATTTTCGTGCCATACGCTTGACGACACTGTTATTTATCGATAAAAGTAAGAAAATGTCAACTATTGTCGGTCGATACTGTGGTAAAAAAAAAAAAAACAAATTCGACGAGGACCCTTGTCTTATAAATTCACGATAAAATTTCGATTGACGTTCGAGCGAAAGAAAAAAAATATGACGAAAAGTGTTTGTATGTTGACTTTTACTAAAAAAATAAACCCTGAAAATCATAAACGCGCGAGAAACAATTTTATCCACGCGGGAAAGTGTGAAAAAAATGCGCATCCTAGTCGGGATTTTTTTAATATTTATCAGAAGAAAAAATATGCGGTGCTCATATGTTACGACTTTCGAGCCCTTCGGAAACACATGTGCGCGCGTCATCCTATCGCGCGAATATCGAATAACGTACGTATTACTTTACAAACAACATTTTTTTTTTTTTTTTTCCAATGAATATCCGGAACGAATAGTCTCGAGAAGTTCTTATAGGTTTATAATATTATTATTCGTAACGTTTGACACGGCTCTTCGTCGTTTACAATATTTTTTTTATCAAATGAAACGTATATTGTGTTGTAACAATAACGACCGAAAAGGTCTGCTCTTCAGTACGTATCTCGTCCGATAATTTGTTCGAAACTTTTGAAAACTCTGCGTGTCATTAGTCCGTTGTTTTTTTTTTTTTGTCTCGCGAACAAAGGCTCGATCCGGAATCTTCATTATTTCAATTATATTATTCTTCTTTTCCCGCGCTCTAAGCTCCTCTCCCAATTATTATTTTATCCCACCGGGGCACTCGCGATAATTACATTTTCGTCGTCGGCGACGACGTCGTCGCGCGGTGCGCGCGAAGCGAATACTAAACCATCGTCTCGGTATTCTTGGCGCCGTTAGATGTGTGACGAAACTAGTTCTTAGTTGCAGACTTGTCGTCTAAACGTCGAGAGATGAACGTCGTTCTTGGCGTTTCTATTGCTATATAAATAGTATATTCACAGGCCGCGCGCGATACTAAGGCTACATTGGATCCGTATTTCTCCCGATCCGATCCGATCCATCAGACGGCAGTCTGCTGTAGAACCGATTGCGGCAAACACGCGAAATGAGTGATTCGGAAGACGATTTTTTGTGCGGGTTTTTACTGGATAACAACGTCCGCTTAAAAAGACGAAAACTAAAAAAATGGGTCGACGAATTTAATTTAGATAGGTCTACTGGATGATTTTTCACTACTTGTTCACCTTGTTCCGGCCAGGCGAATTTTTCTAGTTTCACCCTTTTTACCCGTTTTAACACCTTTAGGGGTGGAATTTTGAAAAAAATCCTTTCTCAATGGGACTCCACTGTAAAAGACGAAACTACTGACCAAATTTCACACACCCATAGCTTCAGCGGTTCCGCGGCTAGGTGATTTTTTTTCATTTTTACCCGTTTCGCCCCTTTTAACCCCGATAGGGGTCGAATTTCGGAAAATCCTTTCTCCAGGAGTTTCCGTTATATAAAACGAAACCGCCGCCGACCGAGTTTCATATGATAAAATTGCACGAGCACAACTACTCGGAATGGAAACAAACATGATTGATCGGCCGTCGAATCGGATAGTGTCGGGAGTCGTCGGGAATCGAGAAATCGGGAGCTCCGTTTCCTTCTTTGGACTTCTTTCCGACCATCGGACGACGTCGGATCGGATCGGATCGGGATAAATACGGATCCAATGTAGGTGTAGCCTTACTCGACTGCCGCGACCGCTCGGAGTGGTGTATACGCGTTCGACGAAAGAACATTGCTCTCCGTATAGCGATGATAAATGTTTTCGATGAAAAATAAAAACGCACCGTTGCCGTACGGCTAAAAGCTTCTTCGCTCTGCGTCTAAAACAACATTTCCAACGACCGGCGGCGGCGGCGGGGCGGGGCGGGCGTGGTCTGCGCGCAGCAGTCGTTCAATAGTATTTCGACTTCTTCTCTCTCGCCTCCTCGTGCCAGACGAACCGAATTAATAGAATAACATCGCGGTGCGTTTTCTACGGACGACAATCGCTAACGATTTACGAATAAAATGCGAAAACGAACGCCATCCACCGACGAATTCTACACGACTGTTTTCCGGCCAAGACATTCGAGCCGAGCCGAGAATAGATTTCGCAGCGCCGCCACGCCCGAAAACCCGTCGGAAAGAAAAAAAACTTTCGACTGCGATTGCTATTACCTCGAGAGCGCCGCGCGAAAGATTAACAAAGTGGGAAAAGTGATTTCTTTTTTAACCCCTTTCTTTGAGGCGCCGCCGCGCCGCCGTGTTTTCTGCTGCCGCGTGTAACGTGATTTTCTCTCGACTCGAAACTGTTGGATATATTGTGTTTTTTTTCGTTAGTAATTTCTCATTACGTAAAGTTTTTCTCCGATAAAGTGCACGTTTTTTTCTTTCTCATACCTCCCGAAACGGTCGGGAGAAAATCATAATGTGTAATTACGAAAATCCAATCGAACCGTTTTAATTACAATTACGATCGCCCGATTTGATTGGAAATATTCTTTCGCGAACGACGATGCCGCGGTCCCGAGACGAGCATTTCTTTCATCGATTCGATTATTAAAATGGTGTTTGGAATTGCTTTTTTTCCCGCTAAAACGTATGCCGTATTTTTCTCGTCGTTGCTTACAATCTTTCAGTTTGTAACTGGAATTTCGTATGAGAGAACAATCAATATACCCACAGGTTGATCTGAACCGTTCAAAGATTATCTCACAACGATTCGGCGGTTTGTCTGAACGATAAACACAACAAGTAAACAACACAACGTTTCGTTAAACACCGACCGTTTTATAATATTTCTGTTCCTTTCTTTGCCGTAGCAGTGCTTTTTTTTATTTATATTTTTCAATTTATTCATCGTCGATAAAACGTCGTTGATATTACAGTGTTATCACTGGGACCAGAATTTATTTCGTGCAGCTGTTTTTCTTATGAAATGTATATAATATTATAAAATAAAACTTAAAACGACGCGCGACTGACATTTATTTATTTTTTTGAAAACTATATTTCTCCCGAACGCTAAAGTCGCGAAACTAAAATAACGCGTAGCGAATTAATTTTACATTTTCGAATTGCAATATCGAATTACACATATAATGCGGGTAACGGAAAGTTATATATATATATAAATACGAAATGTTCGCCGTCTGGAAACATATAATGCAAAAGATAATATAACGACGTGAAACCATTACGAATATTGACGTGAAAAAATAACCTCTCGCTATGGCGTTTTTTTGGTTATATATAATCTTATTCTATCCTATCGTTAAACGAGAAAAAAAAAAACAAAACAAAAGCACACGACGCGATTGCTCGTCGAATTTCATCGTCGAACGCCGATCGAACGGGGTTTTTAGTTTCAATAAGGCGCGGTGTTAAATTCTGTGACAATTATTTTTCAAAATACTTTTTTATAACACGTCGTCGTCGGATCTTATTCGTCTCGAATAATATCAAACTGCAAACGTAACGACTCGATTTATCGAATTAATCTATATACTGATCGTTTCGCTACGGCTGTCATACTTTGAACACTACTCGAAATACGTAACACTGAACCGTTCGGTCCTTTCGATTCGATAACGGCGGTGTGAAAAACTCGGAACGAAATAAAAATAAAAAACAGATAAATCAATATTGTGTAAAATACGTTTTTCCAAACACGACCGTTATATTATCTTTCGGGTCGAACAGATTGTTATTCCAAGTGCATCGCGAGTTTGACGCGAACGGGTATAATATAGTTTTACACGTGGTAATAATATGCGTAATCTCGCGTCGCGTACACGCTCGTCGAACGGATATAAATCATTATATTTTATTTTTTTATACGCTACACTACTACAGGGTTAGCACGACGATGTTATGATTTAAATATCGTCTTTATCGCGCGCGCGCGCGTCGTCGTCGGCGACGACGTTCGTAACACGTGTGTTCGCGCCGGCACTTCGTTAAAACGTCCCGCGAGTAATTAAATTAATCAACGGTATTGAATAACCGAGCGACTTTAATGGAAATCCGTCGGAAAACAAAATACACCGCCGCGCGTACCTATTATAATATAATAATATATGTATACGAGTACACCGCGTATTATTGCGTTATGAAATCGATCAAAAAGCAAACACACTTTATCGTCCGTAATATCTATAAAAGCTCAACACGTGGCGTTGTTTCTCGCGATTCTCGGTACCACGTCGTCGCTGCTATTATATACATATTGTTGTGTCTGTACGACGACGAGGCGCGAAAACAATCGAGTCGAACCGTCGTCGCCGCCGCCGCCTTCCGAGAGAATCCTCCCGAACGTCTCCGAGTCTCCTGCCGCGTGCCAGGAGTTGATTAAAGCGGGAAATTACATCTAGCCGTAAACATTTCGAATAAAAATCTAATAGTTTTCCTTTTTTTTTTAATTATATCATCCTCTAGAGCAGCGGTCGCCAACCTTTTGGACCTCGCGGACCACTAAATCCATAACTCTAAATTCTACGGACCACTCATGTCTTATACACATGTCTTAAATACCAAGTTAAAAAAAAAATGAATTAAACAACTAACGCATATTTTATAAAATATCAATAAAGTGTGAATTAGCTTAATATAAAACTGTTAAGTATTCAACACAAGTTTTAATGTGAGATTTGTTCTCGCTTGTTTTGATTAAGTCTGTGCATTTCGGCATTTTACTGAGCGCGACAGTAAAATAATAACCCACGCGTCGTTGGAAATTAGGTCTATTTATTTTATAACATGCGATAATAATGACAATATTATTACGCGTTTGTTCTTATTTGTTGTAAACCGAATCTACACATATACAGCGACGTTGTACACTACTTTTGTATATTTCGATTATAAACTCACAACACTACAACAGCATTACTAGTAACGTTCGAATTTTTCTGCGGACCACCAGTGGTTCTTATCTAGAACAGCGGTTCTTAACCTGTGGTCCGCGGCCCCCTGGGGGTCTGCAATACTCTTGTCGGTGGTCCGCGGCAGCCTTAACACCTAACATAAGTCAATACGTGACATGAGTGCATTGTTACAATATTTTTGGATTATTATTTTATTTTTTTCATATAAAATTATAAAATTCGACAAAAAATTGGTAGGGGGTCCGCGATTTGTAAAAATCTTTCATCGGGGGTCCGTGTCCTACAAAAGGTGTTAAGAACCGCTGCTCTAGAGTTTAAATATCGTTAGTGTAATATTAGAAATATGTTAATCCGGACCCCCGCCCCCATTTGGTAAGCCCCCCCCCTTACCTTCATCGATATCGCAGTCGATAAAACGATGAAATCGTTGTCGGAATTATGATTGCCGAAACGCTCGCCGATGATCGTAAAAACCGCGCGCGGCAATCCTCGACGAAAACCGGGCCACTCCAGAGGCAATTCAATCTCGAGATCTACAGGAACAACAACAACAACAACAAAAAATCATAATAGTCGTTATTAGGCGAGTTTACGATATGAAACGAAACGGGCCATTGTTGTTTCCGCGGGAGCCGGGCGGGCACGCGCGACTTTTCCGACCGACGCGACGGGCCGGGAGGTAGGGAAGCGGAGAAAAATCCTTTGAATCGTCCTTAATTAAAATAATAATAATAATAATGCTGTGCGGCGGCGGCGGCGCGGGAGTTTTTTCGTATAAAATATATATAATACACGGTACGCGCCGAGCAATTTACCTCTCGATTCGTAAAACACGACCGCTCGTAGAGGTTTTTTTTGTTTTGTTACAACAATACAATAGCAGGTAAAACGAATACAGGTGCACACACACAACACACGTTTCGTTGTTTCGTCGTTCCCCTCGCGATAGTAAAACTAAAAAATATTACACACGTTTTGTTACGTTGCCGCCGCGCGTGTGCGTGCATTATTATTACGTTTGTAGATGTTTTTTACGAGTGGTGTTTGCGCGCGTGCACGTATATATTTTACACCTGCAATCGATGCACCCGCGCCGCGGCAGTATTTTATCGCCGGTGAAACAATAACGCCGCAATAAAGCGGTACGGTATAAATCATATCGCATAAAAGCGGCGCGATGGAAACGATAATAATTAGTCGATCGGAATAAATTTCGTTTTTACGGTTTTTTTTTTTTATTTACGGGGAAATTTCACGGACTCTCGTTCGACCGCGACGGTAAAAAAAAAACCGTTCGTAATCGGTTGTCATTTAGTCCGCGCCGCGATCACGTCCAGTCGACGTGTTTCAATCGAGTTTCGGCGCAGATATGAGACGTCAATAATTATTGTTATTCGTCGCGCGATGTAAAAATCATCGCCCGTTCTCTGCTTCTTTCTCACGCTGTGGTGTCCTACGCAAAATTCGCGTCGCGTCGCGATCATCGCGGCGACTGAAATAATCAAATCCATAAAAATAGATGGAAATGTCCATCGTACAGCGAAAATACAGATCGCGCGAGACTGAACGAATTCATTCGCGTCGGTCGCCGCGCGTTTAATAATCAAATTGGTTTGTTTTTAATCGCGCCGCGATATTGCGATAACGATAATATAGTTTTGTTGTGTGGAACCAATTATTATTTTTAATAAATACAAAGTTATGACGTCATGAGGTTTATAATGTATATTTGTGTATAACTTACCTTATTGTAACCAGTGGTCGTTGTTCTATTGATATATCAGTTCTAGATACAGCTTCTAGTATACGAGTATAATCAAATGTTTTTGTTGACATTCTAGCGCATGATCGAAATGACACCTCATTTTCTCTTAATTGAGGATATAGATGATAATATTCACCAAATACCAATCGATCATTGTATATTACATTTAAAGCTGTTCTTTTGTTTTTTTTTATATTTTTTATACAATACATATTTAATTGCCGAACTTTTTCGGTAAGAAACAATTTTTGTTCAAAAGTCAACATTTTTATAAACAGTAATTTTAGAAAAAAATAACCAAACGACTGCCTGCGATTGAGGACGAATACAAAGTAGGTGTGTGTTGGAATAAACATAACATATTATTATTTGTTACCGACTTCCCGTAAATTCGCGTTCATCGCGTTTACATTGGACACTACCGCGACCATCGCATTGACGGACGACAACGCGAACCGCGCATTGATCGCGCCGCGACGCGAATTTCGCACGTCGAAGCTTCGAGCGGCGTGATTGATGACGCGGTTGCACTAGCGAGAGAGGCGAGGCGAGATTTCATTTAACTTCCTAGGCTATAAGGAGAAGGAGGAATATGGAAAAATGTCGTCTAATGAGACTTTTCGATAATTGGCTAGGTCGTCGAGAAGGCGCGCGCGAGAGAATTCTACTCAAACGGTCTTGGGGGGGGGAAACGCGTTTGGAAAGTTAATGGACGCGTTCGAGGGAGGCCGTTAACAACGACCAACACTCGCGAAAAGGTTGATAATGGACCGCCGCGCGCCGATTCTCCGCCGCCCGCGACCGTAATTTAATTCAACACGTCTTTTCCTGCATAACGTCGTCGCAGCCGCCACCGCCACCTCGGCCTCAACAAGCCCGGTGGGGGATGGGGCGTATAGCGTATAATGTTACGCAGTCGTCGGCGGCGTTTTGTTTCCGGCGAGTATAAAAATAATAATAGCGATATTATTACGTGTCGCGTGGCATAAACGTGCGCGCCGCCGCACGCGATCGCGCGGTGTTATAAAAAATATGACGGTAATAGCCGGAAATCGTTGCGACGACGAGTCCGGTGGCGGGACGAGGGCCCTCCTGAGATTTCCGATGTGGCACGCACGTTGAAACGCGATACGGCGGACGGCATATGAAACGTTTCTAAAAAGAATTACACAATGAGATTTCATCGACGACGTTTACGGCTGTCGCGCGACACACACCTTTTCGGGCACGTTTCAATCGGTTTTCTTTTAATAAATTCTAACAACCCTCACGTGTCGATAATATACGTTCTCCTTTACTATATGGCGAGTCTGCTCTAATTATCACGTGAACATTTCCCACGTTTCTGGAGTGCTTCGCGTTGATTTTCTATTTATCTTTTACCTATTGAAAAGTTCTCATTGTTTTCGGGGAACATATTGTTTAATAAATAATAGATAATATTCCATAGACAATCGGACCGTGATATCGCCGTCGGGTAATTATTCGGTTTTAAACTTGTGGTAATGTTTGAATTGAAGACCTTGGGGCAATAACCAGACATGTCCTTTTTTTATTTTTATTCAGAAAACAAAAACAAACATTATAAATTCAAAAAAAAAAAATTAGAATTTTAAAAAAAAATGGTAGATTTAAGTTTAAGGGTACATACGACTTATGCACTTATAGATAATGCTTAACTTTTATTTATAAAACCTTTAAATTTATAATGTTTTTTTTGTTTTCTGAATAAAAATAAAAAAAGGACACGTCTGGTTATTGCCCCAAGGTCTTCAATTAGTTTCTTCATTTCTCGACTATAATGCCAATGTGTTCCACGTATTTCCATTGTACTTTGGTGAAAAATTAATTTCAACAAATTTCCAAATACACTCTGAACGGCCTCTGGATAAGGCCCTTTTTCTACGACTTGTGCAACCTAATTCGAAATGTATTTCATGGCGATTTGAAGTGCGAATGTCTTCACCTCCTGCTCTCTCGGTCGAGTGTCGACTTGATTGACTCAACATGCGTTTTGTACCCGGTGGGATACACATTTATCTCGCGGACTCGTCTGTCCGTCGTCGTCGGCACAACGTTGTTAAGTGCAGATAGTATCCGCGTCCGCCGCGGAATTGTAATAATTGATAAACGCGCGCGCGCGCCTTTGAAGTCACTTTCTATTGTCGGTTTCTTTGCGGCCGTCTGTCCCGTAATCGATTAAAATAAAACTTACGGACGCGAGCCGAGACCGCGGCGAATCCATTGGAACAAATCGATGATGTATATTTTCACTGTGCGCGATCGATTTTCTTAGAAATTTCCGCGCGGACTCGACACGTGGTCGTCGGAGCCGCGTCGTTCGAACGAAATGCGCGTGTATGCAATTCGACGTCTCTCCGGGCGGCGTTGCGACATTACTTTGAATTTTCTAGACTAGTTCATCGTGTCAAGTCGATCCTGCGCGTCAAAGGATAATCGGCTATACCCCGATCACTGATCGAAGAGAGAAGTTTGATTTCGAAAACTTTTGACGTTCACATGCGTACACACGCGCTCGTTATTTGTCGGAAAGTTTTCGGCTCGAAATAGTCGGTCTTTATTAATGCCCGCCGTCGTTGGTCACACCTGTGCTCTTTTTTTTACATAAACGGCGGCGACATATATATATATATATATAGGAGGTACGCGTCGTAAAATATTTACAAGTTATTATGAAAAACGTGCTATGATAATAACTATAGTGAAAATACGACGAGAAATGGATTTTTTTCGAGGCACATTATAATGTCGGCAAACACGCGCGCGCGCGCATGCGCACTTTTGTACTCGTAAATATCTCCAACTTTACGCGCGCGAGTGAATATAAGTTTTCCGCGCAAATACTACGTATACCTACCTAAATCCTGCGCCGTAATATAAACGAGCGTGTGTGATGAATATTATGAAATTCTCGAGGACGTAATATCATAATAACTCGCGAACGAACGTCTTTTGTGTGCCGACGGAGCCGGTGGTGCACGCGACCATTCAGTCCGCGTAAAAACGCTCGTACTTCGCTTAAGACTGCCAGAGAGAAACGTTTTCGCGGTCCTTATTATTATTATTACTATTATTATTACTACTATCGTTATTGTGCTCGTCTTATTCGCGAGCGACGTATAAGAGAGGACTTTTCGAGAGATTAACCGTCTGCCGTAATATTTTATATAATATTATAATATGTTCCGAAAGTCACGTTTATCGCGTCCTCGTGTTATTCGACGTGCGTTTAAATGCCGGTTTTTTTTTTTTTTGTTTTGTTTGTCCTCGGCATTTCAATCGAAAGACGATCGTTGTTGAAAGTATTAAATCAACATTATCCCTTTTTTTCTAGTTTTTGAAAACGTTTTAACGTCACCATCATTTGTCCAAATCGAATAAATGTTAACCGAGGGTTAAGGGAAATTGTGTTTTTGATTTCGTGAGAATATAATATAGTCACCAAACAAGAATCGAATGTTTTTATCACGATCGTTACTGACGTTTAAAGTGTGTTGTTTATCATAATTGTTTTCATTTTATTAATCGAAATTACCATTGAAATTAAATACCACACGTATAATATCGACAGTTATTATTACGTTTGCATATTATTTTCCATCGATTTTAGTATCGTAAGAAGACGCTTTTCCGGTCGAAAATTGTATTTTCATACAATCATTGCAGTTCCCAAAGCGGTCGTTCTGCGTAGTACGTACAATCTATCAAACTCTTTTTTGGCCCATCGTTTTCTCTCTTTCTCTCACCGGCGGGGACGTTCCCACATCGCCGTCGTTCCGAATGCTTCCTTATTGCGTTGTTTCTTTTCGAGAGAAAAATAAAAACGTCCGTCCAATCGTATCGATCTCACTGTATATACGTGTAATAATGTGACCAATTTCGTTCAGCATTTTCAGACCATAATGCATGGGGCCAGGGTGGTTTTGTCACCTGTTCGTATTGTTCCGATACGATCACTGCGAATAGTCGCCGCGCACTGATCAGATTTGATAAGCCGAAATGGACACTGACAAATGTTACTATAGTAAATGACCGCTCAAAGAAACGGGGAGAGAACAAAAAACAAAAAAACGCCCGGCTCATCGGATTCGTCACTCGGCGTGACCGTCGTTACGCGACGCGTCGTTCTACCGCGCGGCGGCGACGACGATTTTCCACCGCGGACGGTAAATTTTTCTTCTGAAATTCGTCTCCCAGCTGTAGTCGTCGATCGAATATAATTATACGGTTTTTGAACCGCGCGCGCGCGCGCCGGCCCGTGACGCGTTCGTTCGCGCAGCGTTCCGGCGCGAAACGCACGCTTCGTCTCCCTCGCCGATTTCGGAATAAACCGTGTTTCTGAAGTGTAGGTATTATTATTATTATACGTATTATACGGCGGCGGCGGCGGCGGCGGGTACTTTACGTATTGATTTATCCGGTATCCGAGAGAGGGAAGAATAAAATAAAATATCATATATTACCGGCAATGCGAATAATCCGGTATTATATTCATACCGCGTTATATAGCCGGTGGGCGGCGAACATTATTATGTATTATTACGTATTATTATTATTATTATGCGATGCCTAGGAAAGTAGGAATTTCATGAAATCACAAAAATGTAATAAAAATAAATCGCTCGGTTTAGTATATACGTATAATAACGACGCACTTCCATAAAACTTTAATACGGCCGACCAAAGTGGGAATTAAATTCGAGTATGAAAATCAAAATCCGATAACGCCGTTTTATTATTTCTCGTGACAGTGGCCTATAGATATCAGAACGCGGTGACGTCGACATTGTAAACTATAGTACGTACGATGCTGTCGCGAGAGTAGTTATGCCCGTAGAAATATTATCAACCCGACTAATTAAAATATTAAAACGACAAAGAGACTATGTGCGACGGCAGAATAAGAAAACTCGGCGACTTGAGGAGAACGTCGTCGTCGACGACGAACACTTTCGATGTTTTGACAATGTTATACTTATGAGTCGTGACGGTCGTAGCAAAGTTTTATTCGTCGGATGATCTAACGTTTTGAATAATTATTTTGTCATAATAATGACAAACAATAATACACATAATTATTATCATCCGAACACTCGTTACATTTGAATAAGCAAAACATTTCGGCGTGCACACACAATAGGTGCACAAATTACTTATGAATATTATCGTAATTAATTATAGTGATGGAAACATGGCCGACAGACGTTCGCGTTATTTAAGCGTATGCGCCGACCGTTGTAAATGTCGAAAAATGTATGTTATACTTACCCGTTTGGTACGCGATTTTGTTTTTTTTCAATCTATTTCGTAGAGAATACAAATATCCATGACAATATCATCTAATACTTCCAGGCCGAGTAGGCCAAAACCGTGAACAACGGCAAATCTGAAAGAAAAAAGTATCGTTTATCAACGCAATAAATTCAAAATTGTCTGTTTTTTTTTTCCAACTAAAACTAAAGTCAAACGCAAGTCTTACACATTGTGGATTTCGTTATGATACGTTATCGTGTCGCGTCGAAACCTGTGCAGACTACATGCAGCCTCAGTGCGTCCGATTTAATGTGGCTCTAAACGAAAATGCAGAAAATCCGTGACTACAAAAGGGGGAACGATAAATTAATATAATAATAATATCGAGACAATATCGTTACCAACGGCGGCGGGGGAGAGAGGAAGGGATCGTGGACGGAATTTTCACTGCGCAGTTGATTTTAATAATAATGAGAGGGACGACGGGGGAGGGAGGGTACGACGAAAACTGCAACGAATTCCCGAGACGAAATCACTCGGAAAACTACGTATTTTGTTCGGGCAGAACGCGCACAGTATTATATCGTTCGGTTATATTCCGATGTAGATTTGAACGTTGAAAAGCCAACGAGAGTTTATTGTACGCGTTTAATCAAACATACGGAAGTCGTGATGACGGCAAGGTATCGTGTGACGCGCGCGATCCACTGGCGTGTCCAATAAGTGAAGAAGGTCAGGGAATATTATAATGCGTGTACCCTCTCGTTGTCCTTTTCAGTAGCCGGCCGGTAGAAAATAACGTATGACGTAGAGAATCTCATCGAACAGCAGCACGATGTTCATTTTGTCTCTGCTGTATACTTTATGTGTCGGTCGAACGTTGGTCGTTGTAAATTCACCACTAAGATTACAACTTGGATCGCGTTGGCCACAGTTGAAATTCGTATTTCGTATTTTCACGCGAAAAAGTCATCGAGTCATATTTGTTGTTGTCACGCGCGCGTTTCGTCGCCTCGTGAACGGGTCGAGTTTTTGGTTTTTTTTTTCGACTTTGCGTCTAAAATTCCTCGCGAAATATGTCTGGTTAAACGAGTGGCACTACACGCAAGAGTCTTGCCGACAGACGCGAATGACGTTAAACATTTACAGAGTTCGAATTACGAAACGCGATATTCGGGGAAACGTGGTACAGTAACACTTTAAAGTCCATAAAGCGTTTCGTCGAACGAGGACATTTACGAACGACGACGACGACGTCGAGGCCCCTAAAACCCTCGCGTCTTCCAGCCTGTTATTTCGTTTAAATGGATTAAAAGTTACGAGGTCTCCGCCGCCGCGACCAAACACGCTGAATCTCGTCAAATCATTCCGTATTATTATACGAACCACTAGACCAATATTGTTGTCGATCGTTAAACTATCTCGTCCGATACACATTTAGTTAAAAACTCTGTAATAGGTATAGTAGTGCGAGTTTGAAACTAATCGTACAACAGCGCCAAAGTCGGTCATTTCAACTTGTCACGCGTTCGGCGGCGGTTTGATTTAACGCGTCGCCGTTGTTCCTCCGAGTAAACGTGCGCGCCGAAATGGTTTTCCGACGTTTTTCTTCGTCCCCGGGAGTGTCAGACGGCGGCGGATAATATTACGAATTTCCGAACGATTGTTACGACTCGCGCGATATTCGATTACCGACTGACGACGATCGTCGGTGTGCATAGTGCATAATGTGGATTGCGTTCGTAATAGCTGTGATTTTTCGAAACAAAGATCGTTTTCTAAGGGAGAGGATCGCGATCACGGATTAGTCGGAATTCGATGGAAACCGTTTGTTACAAAAATACCGCGTGAATAATAGTAACTTTTTAGTAGAAAAAACATTATTTTTTTTCAATTCAAACTATGATTTCACTAAAATTCGACCTATCACGATTGCGGAAATAATGCACGAGTGTCGCGGTCGGATGTCGAAAAATGCGCGCGGCGGCGGTCACGTTTTAAATGCATTTCTCGGACGATGAAAATCATTTGATAGTCATGTAATAACTCAAAAAAAAATAAGATAGGGGGTTATTACATTTCGAGAATGCTCGGTCGTAGATCCGGGGCAGACCAGGTCAATTGTGTTGCTTGTCGATAACAATTTTAAACTCTTACCTTATTGACCAGGACGTGGGATTTGAATAATGCACAAAACACAACACGTTTGAAAGGTAGATGGCAAACTCAATCCAGCGCTCGCACAGACTTCGTATTCTAGATGCCTAGTTGCTCGCGTCCAAAGGTTATGCTTAAATACAGGCTCTCAGCCTAATGCTCTGCAGGCGGCTATCGCCACTCTGCTTGACTGGGTCCACTAGCGTGACTGGACTCACTGGGGTCCACTAGCGGGACTGGGCTGGGCCCACTGGCGGAACTGACTCACTGGGGTCCAATAGCGGGACTGGACTCGCTGGGCCCACTAACGGGACTGGCTCGGCTGTGCCCACTAACGGGACTGAGTCGGCTGTGCCCACTAATGGGACTGAGTCGCTATGTCATCACACTACTTCCTTATATAACCTATCACACACGATCGCCCATTGTCAGTAAAGGATCCCAGGGTGGTCAATCAGACTCGAACAGATGGTGTCGGCCTTCAAAGGTTTAATTGTTTATTACTTATATGCCGACTCTCATTGTCGGTCACGTAAAAGGTGGTTGTGAATAATGTTACATAATATGTCCTTTTATGTAACCTTAGTCCTTTTCTGACAAAGGTGCCATGTGTGATTACCGTTAGATTTATATTATTTGTGTCTGATGTCTGTGCGTGTGCCGAAAGAGTTTGCCTTTTATTGATTGATTTTTTTAATAACACTGTATCTGTATAATATCGTGGTTTAACATAATCTTTGATGATGGTCACATCATTACAGTCAATATTGCAGAAATTCGAGCGGCGGTTTTACAATTTCGCTCCGTATATACTACGATCGCGTGTCGTTGGATTCGACGACGACGGGGGCCGTGTAAATTATTTGCGCGCCCGAAGTTTTCGATGCCCGTCAATAATGTGACGTACCAATACTAAAGGTGAATCTGATTTAATTCGAGAAATAATTTATACCGTATTTGGAGAAACCGCTTGTCAACCCTGTTTAGTATAATAATAATAATAATAATAATATATATATACGTAAATTACCTCCGTCATCTGGACTTGATCCGGATTTATGAAAACATAATTTATTTAAAGAATCCCGGCAATCGTTTTCAGCTGTCTTTATTACTATTGTTATCTTCCGACGACTTCTCGTTCGAATTATTTTCAATATTCGGAAAACGTTTTGAATGGTAGATTCCTTGAAAAACTACTACTCGCGCGCAAACGCGCGGGCCAATCTTTGTTCGATCCTCTTTCCGCTTGTGAAATAATTAAATGGTAGTAAACATATATCAAACTAACCGTTCTTACTGTTTCTAGTCAAATCAATAAAATCAAATTTAAATACGGTATTTATTTTTTCTTTATTTGGGTGTGAGTGATATAATATGTATGATGTGTAGCAATGTATGAAGTTTCGATTACGTTAACACGTTCACGGCCACGTGTCAAGTATATAGTTGACATCACTTGAAAACCTTAAAAAAAAACTTAAAAATGCACAAATGTGTACCATATTACCGAGATGCATACTTGTAAAAGTCATTTGGTAACTGAAAAATCCATTTTTTATGTTGTGGTATTTTTAACACAGACTTTCCAAATCACGCCGTGCCCGTGAACGTGTTTTTTAAAATTAAAAAATAATAAAAGGACCGAAATTATCGAAGAAAATTTCCGATGCTCTTTTTTAATTTCAACATGCGTATATTATTATTATTTTCGGGTCGATTTCACGCGTCTCGAGCGCGCGATACGTCGTGAGAATAATACTACAAAGCGAAAGGCGACGAGCGTAGGATTGGACGAGCGCGCGGTACGTCGGAGCCGAAATTATGGAAGCTCGTCAAGAATTTGAATCAAATTTCGACTCGGCTAAAGTTATCGAGGAATGCAGACGTTTGTTGTGCGCCGAGGACGACGGGCGCGGACCGATGAAAATGCGAAATTGAACGAGTTTGTCAAGAGCGAAACCGCTACGGCGGCGGCACACATTTCGTTCGTGCGCGCGCCGCGTAGACGACGACGACGACGACGATTTCCTAATGAAAGTAATATCGAGAAATGTTTAGCGGCAGAACGTAACGAGACGGCCGAAAAGTATTGCAGTGCTGCGATGTGCCGTGTACGAACAAAAGAGACTGCGAGAAATCATTTCGTCGCATTTACGAAACCGCTTCGAATCTTTATTATAATATCATCACGTCTTTAGGAATCCGCGGGACGTGACGAAACTTTCTTCGAACGCGCGCGTGTGCGAAATTAAATGTTGTTGTTTTTCGGAGAAAATAGCGTTGGAAATACGAGTATCGGAGAATGAAAAAAAAAAACATATCGCGTTAGATGGCAAAAAAATACAACCGTTTCGAGATAAACACCGCGTAATCGCGCTTTTCGTTTTGTCCTCACTCCTCCGGGGACCGCTCTGGAAACGGATTTTTCCTTTCTAGCGTTACGCGTGTAATCCAATAGGCTCGAATTCCGAGTGAACTACCATCATGATATTACCACGGTCGTCGTTGGTTTCGCGCGTTTTGTTTTTATTTGTTTTTCACTCGCACTTCTCGACGTGGCATTTTTTTTTTTCGCGCGCACGAAAACCCTTTTGGTGGCAAAATATTATCATACGGCATTTCATGTTTTTTTTTTTTTATTACCTTTCAAACTCTGCATAATATTCTGGACCAAGATAAAAGGGAGAAATTCGATTAAATTTAATTAATCAATTTCGCGCGGCCCATATTGATATTGTCGATTATTTGTTTTCACGTGAAACAACTCGCTCGGGTCGTCGAAAAACTTCTCCGGAAGTTCTGAAAACCGAATGAGAAGTCCGTCTGCTCCTTGAAGTATACGTTGTCATTGATTCGTCACGTTCGAAATGCCGAACATTATTACACTATCGGTTATACAAATAATAACGTACGTCGGTCGATGGACACAACTACAGCATCGCACCACCTCCAAGAACACTTAAATCTCATAGATAATTGGTCCGATAACTGGATGATCAGTATTAATGAAAGCAAATCCTCTCAAATTACTTTTGCACTACGCCCCGGTATTTGTCCAACCATTAAACTTAAAAATAAAAGCATTCCTGTCTCGAACGAAACCAAATACCTAGGAATAACCTTAGATAAACGCCTAACCTGGAAGCCCCATCTGCTTAACAAAAGGAATTTGTCCATCTTTTCCGACCCCTCCTCAAATCCAAATTAAACTTAAATACTGAAATGCTAATATACAACACGATGATCAGACGATGTCTGGTCATACGGCATTCAGATCTGGGGGCCGGCCAAACCCTCTAACATCCGCCCTATCCAATCTTTTCAAAATATTGCCCTAAGAATCATAACTGGCGCTCCATGGTACATGACCAACCTCACTCTCCACAACGACCTGAAAATTTCAAATGTCACAGACTTCGCCAAACTCCATTGTCACCGTTTCCATAACAAATTAAATTTAAATCCAAATCCACTAATCAAAAATATGGCCATTCATCCCGGGAAACCCCATTCGAAGGCTAAAAAGAAATTGGAATCGCGACTTGCTCCGCTGACCTAATTAAATAAAAAATAAAAAATAAAATAAAAGTTCGGAGGTGACACCAATGGGTGTCTTCCCAAAAAGCCATGTTTACCTAATGCTATGTATATATATATATCAAAAATACTTAATGTGCATGCTGTATAGATCGTTTTTTAAATTAATAAATAAAAAAAAAAAAAACGTCGGTCGATGATATTTTCATCTATTTCAACTACGTATTTCTATTTTTTTTTTTAACAAATCTCGTTTTGTAGTACTACCAAGACGTGAGACGCTCGTGTCTTTTCCCCGAAACGTTTGAACGGCTGTGTTTGTGTTATGCCACCGGGCGCGTTAATATACTTTACGGGCATTAAATGTACGTGACCGTTTCGCAGTGTTTCGCCGAGACCACCACCGGGCAAACGGGGGGAGCAGAAATTATTTTTATTTTTTTTCACCGCGCGCGCGATTTGAAATTTTCGAGAAAAAAAATTCCGTTCGGCGCACGAGAAATATTCATTACGCACATCTAAGCGGAGAGGGGGGGGGGTACGTTTTTATGCAAACACGCGTTCCGAGAACGAACGACGGACTCGCGGACGACGGTCGAGTAAATCCGATTTTATTTTACAGGAAAAAAAACCCCGCACGCTATGCGCATATTTTATGCGTGTACGTTTCCGGAGTGGACAAAACGGAAGTGAATATAGTAACGAAAACGCTCTCTGACCTGAATCGCCGGTGTATTGAGAATTTCGGCGCCTCCGGGGTGAATCGATGACCCGCGCGAGCTGATCGTCTAAATCCTTTTCCAATTTTTTCCCCCTTTTTTTTCGTATTTTTTTTTTTTCATCGAACAACTATAGACGAAACGGCAAAAATGTATATAAAAACATGAAAATCCACATTGTAATAATATAGTTATGTCCGGCAAACGCGTTGTGTTTGCCATATTATATTTCTGAGTGAATTTTGTAGTATAAAAAATAACCGACTTTAGTACGTGCGGACGGCGGCGGCGGCGTCTACGATTGAATGAGCAATGGAGCGCGCGCACGCACTCGATTTCGGTAAAAGTCACGCGATAATATATGACGTTGCATAACGCCTTTTGGTAAACATCGTCGGGTTTTCGGCTTTAATTGTACACGTCACGAGCTTATCGGCCAACGACAATAGATTCGCCTGCGATCGTATTCGGCCGTCCAATGAAAAGAGTTCTATTGTATTCGTTCTGTTGTTCATCGCACGCACGCGATTTCGGTTATGTAACAATATGATATTGCAAAATCAATATGTTTTGGTAAAGATCGTCGGGTTTTTTTTTTTGATGACATAACAATCTATTTAAATAAAATGCTAATTACCACGCACTCGTTGACAATTTTACCCCTTCTAACCCCCTTCTGGGGGTTGAATTTTGGAAAATTCTTTCTTAGAGGGGCCTCTGCTATATAAAACGAAACTATTGACCAAACTTAATACCACAAAGCTCCTCTCCAGTGGCTCCGGATTTTTTCCATTTTCATCCCTTTAAACCCACTTAGGGTTGATTTACTAAATTTTGAAAATCGGGTGACGTGGTGGTGACGCTCTGGAAGGTATTTGCAACAAAAAAAATTGGAAAAAAGTCAAATATAGCGTCCGACACAAAATGGGAACATAAATGTTCTTTTATGGTACATAAAAAGGATTATTACGATTATTTCGTTGTGTTTTAATCGAAACGCGCCACTCTAAACTCCACGCTTGACGTTCGAATCTCCCGCCGTGCGTTTTTGAACGGACCTCGGCAAAACACGACGCCGGGGCCCGTCCCGCGACGACAATATTATCATTTCAACCTCGTTTCAATGAAACATATTGTTATTCGCGCGCGCGCGTGTACAATATGAGCCGTAAAGGTACGACACGAATACGCTTTTGCGCTCCGGCCTACAGCGAAAACGTTCTATTATTATTGTAGTGGCCACCGCCCGTTTATCCAGTGCGCGTGCATTTTTATTTTACGTTGCTCGTTTTGTATTTTGTCGACGCTTCGTATATGTTAATATTCCGTTCGGATCGGTCGGCTTTAAATACTCCACGTCGTCGACGGCTCGTAAATGAAATCCTGGCGGAACGAATATGATGACGACGACGACGGTCACATAATAATAAATAATAATAATACTGTAATTGTTAAAAGGGTGCGTTTGGAGACGGGACGTGAATACAAAAGACATCGTGTCGGCGCCCACTGTACGTGGGCTCCTAGTTGCATAAAAGTATACGAGGAGGAGTTTTCACGGGAGCTTCCTAGTGAGAATTTGACACCGGCCACTCCTAGAACTTAAACACCTAAGACTATAAAAATCATAAAAATCCCATAAGATTCCGAAACATCGTCATTTTCAATTTTAAAATATTCTTTTAATGATATTTTATTATTATTATGTACCTACATATTATTATAGTAAAATGTTATTAGAAATATACATAACAATATATTATATAGAAATTAAAATTAATAAAATAACTCGTTCACCTGTGTATTATGAACTGACTCTTAAACACCCCTCTCCCCTCCAGAAATAAGTTCTATCTACGCCACTGCTCGTAACAATAATATAGTAATAATTAGGGCAGTGAAGTTATTGCATTAAAAAACACACTAAATTGATTGCATTATTGCATTAAAATATATTAAAAATTGCACTTATAAATTTAAAAATTGCATTGAAAAAATTTTAAAAAATTTAATCATAATCAATAAAATTAAATATATTAATACATAATAATAATAAAAATTAAATATTTAAAAATGGCTGATACAATCGGTTTGACTTTTGGCATTTTAACGGACGAAATAGACGCGACAAAGTATAACGAACGACTACAGTACGTGTAATATGTGAATATAACTGAATGCTGATAGACGATATAGTATATGTTATTGAAATAATAAGTAGGTATTACAACAAATATAGAAATTTGTTCGCTGCTACGTTTAGTTACTTTTATTTTATATATCAAGTTGTATAATCTTAAATGTAAACGAAAATTATGAAAAATAGTTAAAATTGCAGTAAAATTAAAAAAATCGCCAAAATTGCATTTATTGCAATATAATTTTTTTTCGTTTAAATTAAGAGTTTAACGAAACATATATTTTAAGCTCACTCAGCAATAAATATAACCATTTAAAAAAAAAAACATGCAAATGCAACAACTTCACTGCCCTAGTAATAATACTATCCGAATAATCGTGAACTGTTGGTCAATAGTCGCGACGCAATCGTTGACGTAAATAATTACGAGAAGAAACTGTTTGGAGAGAAAACGATATCGATATCAATATATGATATAACGATATAATTTATAAATCTAAAAACATTAAACAATATAATAAATTATTATTTATTATTTTATATAAATTATTAATACTGAAATAATTTATTTACGAATATATATTTTGGAATATTGTAGACATTAAAAAAATTGAGAGAGAGAGTCTCTACCGTGTGTTGAAAACGTGTTATCGTTCTGTAATCCTCGACCTACAACATAATATATATCATTAACCGTTACGCGTCTACGTCTTAGTATAAATATCCTTACGTCCTTATATCCGAAAAATACGAGAAAAAAAATGAAACAAACACACGATATTCGGTCGTCGTTTTTTTCTTCAACCGGCAGTTTTGTTATTTTAGTTGTTTATAGTAGACGCACTACTGCGTATTATTGTCGCGCGCGCTGTATATACATAATACACGGACGCGCGCACTTTGCCCCCGTCACCGCGAAAGTAATTCCATTTGAGAGGCCGCGTGCAATCACGAATGATTTTCTTAAGTGCTTTTTAAGGTGTTGGGGAAACCGAAAATTAATTTATTTTATTACCGCGGAAAATAATGCAGTTATTGTGCCGTCCTAAAAGCTCTCAATTTTCCTCTTATACTATTCTCAATACCCCCGCGTGCATTATGTGTCCGCCGACACGTTTATTATTCTATAATTGCATTTCCTTGCCCGGAGTCTGTATACACTATTTTTATGTCGTATATAAACAAACGCCGCCGCCGCCGCGCGTTTATATAAACGACCGTAGTATTATATTCACGGCGGCGCGGCGATGATAATAATAATAATACAGCGACGTTTGTCTTTAGCGGCCCCGTGTAAAACGGAATAAAACGCGATTTCCCAGTCCGATTGTTGTGCGCGTCCGCCGCGCCGTTTGTTCGGGACGAGTACCGTACGAAACGAGAAAAAAATACAAGTTGGAAAAAAAAGACCGCAATAAAAATACGGTTATTGTTTTCAAACGTTCCGCGTAAACGCGAATCGTGTCGTCGTGTTTTACTTACGATTTAGGCTGCACCTACATTGGAAACGGAGCTGCCGATTTCTCGATTCCCGACGACTCCCGACACTATCCGATTCGACGGCCGATCAATCATGTTTGTTTCCATTCCGATTTTCCAATCCGACGAGTAGTTGTGCTCGTGCAATTTTATCATATGAAACTCGGTCGACGGTTTCGTTTTATATAACGGAAACTCCTGGAGAAAGGATTTTTTCAAAATTCCACCCCTAAAGGTGTTAAGACGGGTAAAAAGGGTGAAACTAGAAAAATTCACCTGGCAAGGTAAACAAGTAGTGAAAAATCATCCAGTAGACCTATCTAAATTAAATTCGTCGACCCATTTTTTAGTTTTCGTCTTTTTAAGCGGACGCTGTTATCCAGTAAAAACCAGCGCAAAAAATCGTCTTCCGAATCACTCATTTCGCGTGTTTGCCGCAATCGGTTCTACAGCAGACTGCCGTAGAACGATTAGATTAGATAAGAATCGGATTACGGATCACGTCGGGAGTCGGGACCATTGTAGGCACTCACGTCTGACGTCGTCGGATACCGATTCTCGCGCGACGTCGGATCGGGAGAAATACGGATCCAATGTAGGTGTAGCCTTAAACGGCGGTAATGTAAATCGACACCGTCTGGTTGTATTTAATTTATGTAGTCCGAAAATTCTCGGACGAATCGGCGGCTCTCCGGCTTGCATTTCGCCCGCGAGTGTCTACTGACTAAAACAGACATGTCAAAATCACACAATAATATAAAAATTCGCACGTTGTATTTTATTCGTATATAAATCTTAATATATATAAATCTCGTGTCACAATGTTTGTCCTCAATGGACTCCTAAACCACTTAACCGATTTTGATGAAATTTTTTACACCGCGTGTAATTTGGTCCAACTTAAAAGATAGGATAGTTTTTATTTCAAATTTTTTAATACATTAAATATTTTAATTAACTTTTTAATAAATTTGTATGATTTGTATATAAATCTTTATATTCTTATTAATATATTCTTATATATAAAAATGGATCGTAAAATGTATTGTAAGCGCATAACTCAACAACCCCTGAACCGATTTCGCTAATTCTTTTTTTATAATATTCCTTGAAGTACGAGGATGGTTTTTACGGAGATAATTATTAAGAAAATTAACCCTAAGGGGGTTAAAAGGGGTAAAAATGGAAAAAATCCTGAGTCACTGGAGCTTTGTGGTATTAAATTTTGTCAATAGTTTCATTTAATATAGCAGAGGCCCCTAAAGAAAGGATTTTCCAAAATTCGACCCCTAAGGGGGTTAAAAGGGGTAAAAAAGGTGAAACTAGAAAAATTCGCCTGGCCGGAACTGCTGGAGTTTTAAGTATGAAATTTGGTCAACAGTTTCGTTTTATATAGTGGAGACCCCATGGGAAAGGATTTTCCTAAATTCGACACCTACCGGAGTTAAAAGGGGTAAAAGGGGTAAAAATGAAAAAAACTGATAAAATAAAAAGTTATACTGCACACGGGCGAAGCCGGGTTATTCAGCTAGTATATAATATATTCTAAACGTCTGTACGGTCTGTTCTTCTTTTTTTTTTACGTTAGATTTTGCGATTTTTTTTTTATTTCTTCCCGCTATCGTCATTAAATTAAATAGTATATTATACTGTTGCACATTTGTCAGTGTCCATTGGACGGAATCGGTATTTATTAGCGTTCCGCGGCTTTTTATTGGCATCATAAATTAAATTATTTTACCCCACTCGTATTTTCCATTTCTATTTCTATATCGCGCCGAACAGCAGAATCGAATACACGGAACGCTCACGGCCGTACATTAATTATGATTATTTCGGCGGATTCACTTCAATGATTTCGGTAAATAAACAATTAAAAACGGCCATTACGGCCGTATCGATCAAGTGTATCGCGGAATACTATATTATATTAATATTTACATTTTTTTTTTTTCCCATCGGAGGAGAGCCTTCTGCGACGGATACAGATAGATAGTTCTTTTTTTCGATGCAGAAAACGAATATTGGAAAACGTGCAGCTGTATCGGGTTAATTCGATTTCGACTGACCTCGTTTCTATGTTATTTTCGAGCGCGCGCAGACGTTTCGTAGTAAACGTGTTCGGCTTTTCGAGTAAATGCGTGAAAAATAAAACCATTTTTTTTTTTTTTTCCACTGCCGTTTATTACACGTACGGATTATATAATAGTCTTTGTTTGAGTTAATCATTTTTTTCCCATGCAAAACGATTTGTTTTTTTCCCCCGTTTTACCTGGTACATATTATTATCATGCAAATATATGTTCTCGCACAGTAGGTATAAGTACGTTTTCCGGTCACCGATTAACCCGGTCGATATGAAACGCGGTATCTGAAAAAAAAAAAATATAAAAAAATTAATTTCGAACGACTGGTCGTCCAGATTGCACGACGACACGGCTATTGTAAACATAAACGGCGGCGGCGCCGCTGCGAAAAGCCTACCGTCCGTGTCATTATTATATATTGTACTAGCTGAATAACCCGGCTTCGTCCGTGTGCGACTTTTTATTTTTTTCATTTTTACCCCTTTTACCCCACTTAGGGGTCGAATTTTGAAAATCGGGTGACGTGACGACACTCAGAAAGGTATCTGGAACAACTCTGTGAAAAAAAATTGGAAAAAAGTTAAAAAGCGTCGTCACAAAACGAAAACATAAAAAAGGCCTGTTCTTTTATATATATAATACTATGGTTACAGTTTACGTACATATAAATGGGCTGAATTTTTCCTATAACCAATAGCAACCATTTATAAACAAAAATTTTAAAAGTACATCACAAAATCCCCGTTTGAGCACCTCCCCTAATTGGATTTCCCGTAAAAACCTTCTCCTGGCAATTACGAACAATTCAAAAAAAAAATTTGAGCCAAATCGGCCCAGCCGTTCTCAATTGATGAATTGTTATACATTTTTGGCTCCATTTTTATATAATATTATCTATGACGATTCCATTACGAGAGTGAAAAAGTAAATTCCGTCGCGCGCGCGCGCGCGCCGACGAATCGAGACTTGTGCGTGATATTTATTATTCGTCGAATTCACGGGATCGGATTTTATTCCGGCCCAAAGGCCGATTGCGTGATGCAATATAAATCTTCAAAGGAATATTTCGCGTTCGACGTTTGATAACCGTCGTCGTCGTCGTCGTCGTCGGTGACGGTTTTATACGGACGGGATATTTTATTTCATTTCATTTTATATTTCTACGCCGGACGGACGGACGGACGGACCGGGTCGAGCGCCGCCTCGGGCGATATTATATAAAACGAATAAATGACGACGAGTCCGCCGAACGCGGTTTTGCAGGATGCGGCCGAGGCGGCGTTTGTTTTCCCGGGCGATCAAACGCGGACGGTCGTGTGCGATTCAATACGTTCGAGCACATGTTTGCGTTTCGTTTCGTATTATCGTCGTAATGGGGTTTTTCTTTTTCACCGCAAACGCGGCCGGAAAAATAAACAAAACTAATATCTGGACGATATCGTCTGGTTCGTCACGGAATACCACCGTGCGTCGATGATTGTTAATTTTTGTACACGTAGATAAAGGTGTGCGATTTCACACGGGCGCTTGAGGGGCATCCAACGATTTGACTTGGAAAATCATACTGAAAACCTCCTGAAAACTATGTTTTAATTATAAAATGTTATTTTACTCAATAAAGTCGAATTTTCAACTCGAAACGCGTATGAAAATCAAATACAACTCTTACCGGGTATAGAATTTCGAATGTAATGCTGTTTCGATCGAATTAATATCCTAATTTTACAATTATTATTGATTTAATTATAAAAAAAAAATTCAGTCCTACTTCCGCATGTCGATCGTCCAACAGACGGAGTTTTAAGCGCCGAAAAGGTGGCGACGACGTGTTATTATATTATTCGATTCGATGTTGTTTATGGTTTACGTTTGAAAGAAGTCACCGGCTTGTTTGTACTGCGAGAGATTATAAAGTTTACGTTTCTCGAAATATCATTTGGATGACAAAAAAAAAGAAAAAAAAGAGTCGAATATTACGGGGGAGAGGTGTGTTTTCTCGTCGTTGTGCGTACATTTTTATATTTTCCGCACATTGTCTGACGGTCATTTGAAAAGTCAGAGTCGAGAAATCGAGTAGAATAATGAACGTGTCAAACGATCCGTGGAAATGCGAGCGAGAGTACGAATGAAAGGTTTTCGCGGGCGTGATAAATTAGAATCGCGATTGTTTAAACAATAACGTTCTCTCCTCCCGGGGACAAAGAATAAGAAAAACGAACGAACTAACCGCGCGTAACCGATAAAAACGAATAATACGTACATAATATTATATTAATATTTATAATAATACTGTTGTCGCCCGACAACAAAAACGAAAAGAAAAAACAGAGAGAGAGAGTTTGACGTGTACACCGCGGGGTGGCGTCGTCGCCGTGACGCACACTCGGCGACAGCGTCGCGGATTCAAAGACGAGACGACCAAGAGTCTTGTTATTATTTTCTCGGAGTAAATGGCGGCAAACGGCTAATGATATTACACAATATGCGTTTTAATATCATCATGCCGACCGTTTTCCAGGACTCGCGTGTAGGCTGTTTCTTCCGATTGCGCGCGGTTTCACCGAACGAGTAATAAATACTGTTATTACGAGCGCGCGAGTGTCTCTTATCTCTCGCTAGATAACATGACCATAGTCGTTAAAATAAGGAGCAGCGAGTCAATTAAAATCGCTACTGCGGTACGTGATTCCATTCCCATAAATTTTATTTATTTTTTCGCTATAGAAAATTACAATCTGCGCTCACGCGTTGCGCGGGCTAAGTCAACAGACGACGACGAGTTCGTTTATTAATTAAACAAACGACTGCCCGCCGGTCTTTTTGCGCGATCTGCCCCGCAGTCCGACCGATATTAAATAAATACGTGTATTTTTTCCACGTTTTCTAAGTATTCAAATGACGTTTTTAAACATTTCAAATTGAATTTATAAAAGACAATGGGAACAAAACGTAACAAACTGGGTGGGGGGGGGCCGACCGTTCACCCCGCCGCGCCGTCGTCGTACCGAATTCAAATCAGCATTATACTTCGATAATACAATATATCGAGAATCGAACGGCGGGGTTTGCGCAGAGAAATACGGATATAATATTGTAGATTCTGGCCGAAAAGGCGGTCGTTTTCGCGAGAAATGGAATCGTTTACGCGACGATAGCGCCGCGGGGATGGATTATATAGCGCGCATCCCCCGGGGGAGAGATTTTTTTTTCCCGTTTACCTGCCGAGTGTCTAACGTTTCTACGATTCTACACGATTTTCATTTAGTAGAGACGAGTGTTGTTTCTTTGGGAACCACCGAACGCGGCTTGCTAATAATATTGTTCTTTCTATATTGCGTTTGCGACATAATAAGACGGCTGATATGAATCGTGCGGGTGTTCAGTCGCGGAAAATTCGCCCCAACAATTCTACCACCTCGTGAGTAGTATGGTTATCTTATTTCGTCTGCGAAGGGAAAAAAAAACACTCTCGATCAACCGGACGATATTATATTGTTATGTTATTGTTTTCGCTTTTGACTCGGAGTCGGGTTTCCGATCGCACGATTGTTTTTAGATAGTCTCGCGGTTCACATCGATCGGGCTATTCGCGCTCTAAGCGTGCCGGATCCGAGGCGAATCGAACCAACGAACAATACCGTCGAGTACGCGCGTGATATAATAGTAACGATATGTGGTAAATCACTGCCGTCGCGATAGAAATTTCTTTGTTTACCAAGTGATTGGCGGCATTTTTTATTATGATTTTGCGTATAGCTGGAGTGTAGCGCTCGCGTGTGATGAGAAGGACAATGATTCCAAAACGGACGACGTTCGACGACGGCGGCCGGAATGACCGCGTTCAGACATCTCTGCGGATTGAAATGAAAACAATAGGTCTCGCCTGGAGTAGATTTACATTATTCTTACTCTATACCCGACGATGAGTTTTATTCGAATTCGTATTAGTATTTTTGCACTTTTTCATCTCAATATTCCGGCCAAGGTAATGAGAGATGTGTTATTGTTTTCAATAGATTGTTTTACAATAATATATTTAATAATACTTTTTCGTCACGTATAACGAGAGTATTAAACCGCAAAACATTTCCGTGTGGGTCTCGCGAGTGATACAATTATTAGCTACGGATTCTTTTCCAAAAACGCCACTCCGAATAATTCTCGATCAAGCGGTCGTGGTAGTCGTCGAGTGCGCGATCATCTAACTCGAGGGTCTCTAACGCGTCCCCGGGTCGATATATGAATTATGATAGCGGTCGGACACGAGCGAAAGGAGGAGAGAATATACGTACGTATTGTACGCGTGCGTGGGCCGAAGAACTAATGAGTAATAATTATTAAGTTTGCGCGCAGAGGACAAGGCGCCGCTAAACGACGACGTTTACGCGAGTTTTATTGCAAACGATTTATCTTACGCCGTTTGTCAAGTAAACGGCCCCGCCGCCGCCGCCGCCGCGTTGTTGTATTATTATGCACACGGCTGCGATACATTAAATCTCGCAATTAAAGTCTACTCGATTCGGCGGCGGCGGCGTAATACGCGCGAATCATAAGAAACGAACCTGCAGCTCTCGGAGTAGTTAGGTATTACGCACTGATATTTACTCGTGTATATATATAGAATATTATGTATTTGTCTTGTCGTTTTATAATTGCCGCGCGCGCCGGGCTCCGGTCTATTACCATCCGAAATTCGAGGATTAACTGTTGCATAAATTATAACGCTCGGGTGGTATTAGCGATTTGGAAACGATTCCGAAGCGCGCGGGGGTTTTTAATTTCAACTGAAATATTAAACGAACACCTAAACGATTAATATCGCGCGCGATGATATATTGCGCGCGCGCGCGTTTTCCCCTAAACCGTTTCGTTGGCTGTCGTCTTTCGTTTTAATCGTTTCGATCGAATCGCGTTCGTCTTGATAGTGACATTGATAATAACATTATTCCGATACTTTTCCATTAGAAAGTAAACACGCGATTTATTAATATTTAACGCGTCGAGTGATCCAAGTATAGATGTGGTTTTTCATAGACGACTTGGGTCGCGTTCGACGGCGATGTTCGTCAGTTCGACAAATATGTGTTTCTCTCTAACGGCGGCGGCGTTTGAATATAAAATGAAAAAAAAAAAAAAACAAACAGTCCGCACTCGACTCTGACGGAAAATAATAATACGACCGTATTATTATTATAACCCGTACGGTAGGTACTTGTGCGTCGGATATGATGACATTTCAATTTATAATTTCACCGCTTCCAAACTGGAATTAGGTTGTTTTTATTATCGTTTTCGACCGAAAATGTTTGTACACGCCAAACAAAATATTGATTTTAATTCAAACCGTTATTATTATTATTATCATGTACGTATAGTTTTTAAAAAAAAAAAACCGAAAACGTTTGGCCCTGAGAGAAGGGCGACCGACTGTTGTGTATGAGCACGAGGTTTCCCGTACAGAAAATACGTTTTATACGTATTATTATTTTGACTATCGCGTGGCGCGCGCATAATATGTGTGTTATTATTGCGAACGTTTGACTCGGCACCGTAAAATCCGACACGTCATAATATCGTTCCGACCTGACGCGTATGACATGACGTACGCGCCGAACGACACGAGGCGCACACGATATATTATTTCGTATAATATAATTCGCGTCTGTCCGCGCGAACCAATAATTTTATACTGTTCATTTGGACGTATAATAATTAATCACGTACTATACTCGTATATGTACATATTATATAGTGCGTCGAATCGTAATTAATGCTATTATAGGCAACACGCTGGGCGGCGGCGGGACGACAGAGAACGCTAGAGTCTCCTGACACAATTTTAGAGAGCGACGCGCTCGTTTTATATTAAAAAAAACTTCCTGGAAACCACCCCGCCACACGGCGACTAAAAAGAAACCGGTGTAGAGACGTATCTACTTAATAATTAACTAAAAATTTATACATATGAGATCCATATGAACAAATAAACAAAAGCAAGTGCGATCGCTGGACGGTTTTTTCCCTCGCCCTGTACATGTGAAACTGCACATGTCCTTATTACGCCTGGGCCATAGATTGCATATTTCGAATAGTAATTAAAAATAATAACAAATAATATTAATTAAAAAAAAAACGAATTAATTACCTGCGAACGAAAGACGGAAATTGTTTTTGTTTTCTTGGAGTCATTCGTGTGGGAAAATATAACGTTGAAACTACGGCGCGGATTTAAAAAATATGCGAAAATTTATTGTTTTAGAGCTCTCTTATCGATTCGATTATCATCTAAATCCGCTCTCTAAAGTTATAACTTTTTATACGTATATAGTAATTATTATAAATCGAGAATAAATCGATTATTAAGTTTCACGACAGATTGTTTCGAAATAAAAAAAAAATTCTCCTTTTTTCAATCATTTAAAAGTAAGTGAGTTAGGTGGGGTTTTTTTTGTTGTAAAAGTTACACGCCAAAATAATTGATTTAAAAAAAAGTATATTATCGATGCGAATCGTATTTGTTTCGAGTGACTTTAATCTGTAAAAGTAACGCGATTTTAACGCGGTGAAACGATGATACGATTTAATAAAAGGTTTATACTTGCTCCGAGAGGTATAATTTGTTTCTGTCACCGGTGTTTCAACGTCAAATGGCATTTGCAACAAAATCATTGTATACCTTCCACCACAACTCGATTCATAGCGGCAAAATAATTTCAATGTTTTCTCGAAACAAACGAAATCGATCGATCGAGGTCGACGCGAAATTCCATATGCATACAATGCATCGAATCGACAAAATCGTCCGGACCACTCGATCCGACGACGACGCGACGCGACGGTTCGAACGAAACGCGTAATTAGAGAGAAAGCCGACGATTTCCGTCCGGATCGATTACATCTCGTTATCCCTACTTCCGGGTGTACTGCCCCTGCCCGATAGTAGCGGATAGCGATGGAAAAACGTTTCATTTAGTTTGTTTATTGGCACTTTGAAAGTTCGAACCCGACCCATAGGTACCGTTGTTTTGTCAGATAGTAGCGGGCGATATGAAACAATAAAAACCGCATTAGTTTCGCTCGATTATTCGAACTCTATAATTCAACTGCACGACGTGTGTTGTTTCGTCATTGCAACGCGACGACGAACCGAATTCTCGCTGAATTTCAAATCGTTTTATTCTGTTATACGAATATACGTATTATACAATAAATGTAAAAAATAAGAACGATTGAAACGATCGGTGGGTTATCGATTACATAGGTACCTCTACTCGGGTAAGAAGAATACTTTTCGACTCCTCTCGCCGCATTAAAAGCCACCACTTTATTGTTTTGAATTTGCCGATACGCGGGTGATTTAATATTTTAATATGCGTGACACGTGTTAGTTTGCCCCTTCCATCTTGAATTAAAAAAAGAAAACGGTAACGTTTCGAAATTCTCTCTCGTTTCGTCGAATCGGAACTTTTCGTATTCAACGTTCGTCGTATGTACATATTATTGTACACGCTTTTAGAGCGATTTCACTGTGAGAATTCAATATGCGCGAATCAGTATCGCGCTCGAGTCGTCTGTGTGCGTTTATCAAATATATATAAACACTTTAATCACGTCGACAAATCGTCGATGTAGCGTTCTTTTTTTTGACACGGCACCACGTCTTGTCGATTACTATTCGGATCTCCATCGACCGCACGAAACAACTCGTTCCTAAATCAAACGACATTTCCTAAATATCCATTGTCTCTGGCGAAATCGAGTGCCATCAACGTTGATTATATTAATTTCATATTGAAATTCGTTCTCCCTTTAATAAATACGTCCACGGTTCGACCGAATATCATACACGAGCGCGTCGCCAACGGTTTTTTGTCTACGTCGACCAATCGATTTTGAGTTGTTTTTTTTTTCTCCTCTCCCGATCGTCAGCGTGTCACCCGCCGTATCGTCGTATAATACGTTTTCGCGGATCGAATGAATATGACAATCGAGATAACGTCTTGCGCGCGCGCGTAGAGAGAGAGTAAAGAAAGCCGATCGCTCGGTGACGCGCGAACGAGTACAATACGCGACGACACGCACTTCCGGCGCCGCCGCCGCCGCGTTATTTCGCTCGTCAACCCGAGCCCCTTAATTCCCCGCGCGCGCGCTCGCGTGTTTCCGGTACTCGGAAACGAACGCGAGTGACTGTTACAGCACGGCGGCGGCGTCAGATCGGCGAGCGACAAAACGGAAAGAAAAAGACGCGCGCGTGCGCGCGCGCGCTCGAAACGGGTTCCCGCGGGACGACCCGCGTACGTCGCGTATGTAAATGCGCGCGCGCGCAGGTCGTTTCGCCGGCGATTCCCGACTGTTTGCAGTCGCTACGTGTTGCGTAATCCCAGGGGCGGAGAAAGGAGCCGACACTTTGGACAGTAGACGTCCGTCGCCGTGAGTTATATTTTTGTGAAACCGCGTGGGCCTCGGAATCTACCCGTCTTTAAGTATGAAAAATGTGTACGGCCCAAATAATAATAATATTAATCGACCATTTCCCCGTCATCGACCGACTGCTATTATATTATTTAATAGTTTATTATACAAACACACAATATAATTCGCACTCCTAGAACAAAACTGCCACAACTCAAAATTCATCGATTTTGAGTTATGACTACTGTTGAATAGAGAAAAATAAGCTCTATAAAATGCAATAACGCCACATTGAATATCATTTTTCATTTAGCCACTATAGAGATGTGTCAGTATTGAATTATTTAAATGTTAGTTGATTTTCAATGCAAGAGAGCCATATTATTTACTTTATGGCTGTATACTTATTTTAATTTATCCAAAATATCACTCAAGTCAAAATTCAAGACTGCCTTATTTCGAGTTTGTGGCGTTCTTGCATTTTATAATTTGTGATAGTGCAGCCACAACACGAAATATGACATAAAAATGTTCTTGGCTTAAATTCAATACTGCCATATTTTAATAAGTGGCCATCTAAAAATCAATTTCTGTATGCAATACAGAGTCACATCTCAAAATATGGCAGTCTTGCATTTACTTGAGAAATTGTGAATGGCCACAAGTCTAAATTTTTGGGTTTAAGAGTGAATTTCATAATATTTGAAAAAATAATATTGTAAAGTATGATTGTAAGTATTTTAGTGTTAAAAAAGTGTTTTTTACCCCATTTAAACCTCTCGAGAGTTGAATTCCACAAGATAAAGTTTATCGTCAATGTTTATTCGTGTTATAGAGTATGTGTACTTGATTTCAGAAAGATCGGAACAAAACATTTTTTTACCCTTTTTACCTTTTTTTAACCCCCTTAGGGGTGGAATTTTCAAAAATCCCTTCTCAGTGCGCGTCTACGTCATAACAGTACTATCTTCATGCCGAATTTCAACCCGATCCGGCCAACGGTTTGAGCTGTGGGAAGGATTTCAAGGAAAAGCATCTGTAACAGTAATACGAGTATATTATGTAACGAAAATATAATTATTCATATTCGCATTACGCTCGCGGTCGCGCAGACAAACCGCGTGAGATTTTTCCAATGACAATATCGGGCCAACTATAAACGATATTTTGAGTTTTATTGTTATTATTATTATTTCGTTTGTCTTTCGTCGACGACGCGTTAAATGGGGGGGAGGAGAAAAATAAAAAAAGGCGCGTGACCTCGGAGTTTGGCAGGTGTTCGATAACCGATATATTATAAACGTCTTCGGGACGTTGCTGTACGAAAACGCGCGTTTCGCCGTGTAATATCATAAACTGCGAGTAGTTTTCACGATAACACTGCGATCGGGTGTGCGTCGTTATTGTTTTACCGGTCCCGTGCCGCCCCGTCCCCGCACGAGCGCGCGTCAACCGTTTTACCCCGGCGCAGTACGCGCGACACTTGTTGCGCTGCCGCCGCCGCCGCCGCCGGTGCTCCCCGAGGGCTGTGTCTAGAGTCTACGCGAGCGTCGTCGTCGTCGTCGTCAGATCGCGAGACTATAAAAATAATATTCAACACGCACACTGTAACACCTACTCGGTGCGCTTACTTCGGAAATGTAATCGTTTCACGTCTCGCACGGAGCGTGACGACAAAAACGACGGACTCTCGGCGTCTGTTGCGTGTTACGCGGACAAACGTTTTCGCCCAACGTGATATAATAAATATGATTAACGCGGAGGAGTTTTGAGACAGCAATACCGTTATCGTGCGGTAACGACGAGGGATTAATACAAAAATTGTTTGAAAATGTATTTACACTTACCGATTATTGTAAACAGATAGTTTCAATCCGCAGATTGGTTTGCAGCCATCATCCATTCTTCTCTATTATCCGCTTTCCTTTTCATTTCCACGTACGAGTTGCATCCTTGGTCTTTAACCCTTCGTTAGGCGCGTGGTCTACAGTTGTAGACCAGCAATAAATATTATCAATTCAAGTCTTTAAAAATAACTTAAAGTGTCTTGTACTTTTGGGTAGCTGTTGTTTATGTTTATTATTACTTTGTAATCAGTACCACCGTGACTGTTGATGAGCGTTGTGTGATTGAACAAATCAAAAAAATATTACTACTGGTCTACAAGTGTAGACCCCGCGACTAACCGTGTTCCTATTATTTTTTTTTGTAAATTTTCAAAATTATTTTCATCATAACTATCCATGTTTTTAATTAATTGAATTTAAGGACGAATTATAAACAGTAAGTAAAAATAAATATGAAATCATTTTATGTGTTTATAGATTTTTAATCAATTTTTAATGTGCATATTATGGTAGGTAATTTATATGGTAATTTATACCCATTTTCATTCGAAGATAACTCCCAAGAAAATATAAATATACATTTTTAATTCGTTTTGGGTCATTCGTAAACATGTCAATTCAAGATATTTATAATTTCAGACTAATCAGAAGATAATTATTGAGTAAGTAGTTCTAAAAATAAAAATTCTATGAAAAAAATAATCAAAATTTCACCACCGACGGATAATAATTGTATTTTTTTCAAATATTTATGGATTATTTTGAATATTTCAGTATTAATATATGGTTCCTTACGTGTGTATGAATATTTCACATTCTTAAAATAAACAAAAGTATCAAAAATTAACTAAAATAATCAGAAATTAAAATGGTCTACAAGTGTAGACCACGCGCCTAACGAAGGGTTAATTATTTGTTGAATATACTCTAGTCTTGGTCTTCCCCCAGGGTTCTTACCGTCTATGCATCCTTCTATGATCAATTTTAGCAGTCCCTCGTGTCGTGGCCTATCCGTCATTCGTTTCGTCTTTTAACTATATTTTTCCATATTAATTTTTCTCTCTGTCCATCCATGCTTATTATCAACATTCTTCTGTTGCATCAAACGTGTGACTTATGAGAATAAACGTAAATTCGAGTACGTCATAATATTATGTTTTTAACATATCTCGGCTGTCGCACGCGTCGCTGCGTGTTACTTTTCGTTCGTCTCGGAAATCATATCCGCACAACTCGTTTCCTCTTGAAGATATTCGCCCCGCGTTTATAGAAACTAATTTTTATTTCCGTTTCCCCGAGTCGCTTTGACGATACAGACGCAGAGCGCCCGCATAATATACGTATTATGACCGCGTGTTGTTACGGCGAACCGTCCGATGACGCGCGTCTTGTGTCTGGCTTTCTTCTTATCGGGGAAGGGAAGGTGGCGCCCACGCCGCCCGGAGTTGGCTTCCGGAGATTCGCGCGCGGAGTTTCGACGAAAAACGTTATTAAACCATTCGAACCCTCCCCCGGGCCCGCGTTTCCGGTGCTCGGTAAATAATATAATATAACGTACGACGCGGTGTGTGTGTGTGTGTGTGTGCACGTAGGAATAAATATGTTTACGCGAGCGCACCACACGTGAGCCGCCGCCGGGTCGGAGAGAGTGAGTAATATTACATATTATTAGAGTGACGTCGTCGCCACCGGCGCGTGTAGAGTTTCCAACGGCGGCGGCGGCGGTACCGTTAGAACCCGCACAGCATAATATAATATTATGTGGGCGGCGATTTTGCAACGTGCGGTGTGCCAACTCGGAAGTGAACCGGGCGAAAAAAATATTTCTTCGCTATTGAAAAACACACCGCGACCGCCGCCGCGCCGGCTTCGTGTACTCGTCTTCGGACGAACAAACGCGCGGCGAGCCGCGGGTGTAAATTATATATTTTCGACGACCGCGACGACGTCGAGGGCCCGAGAGCGAAACGAACAAACACGATAATATTAATGACGCGCGGTGGTTACGTAATAATGATATATAGGGCTGGGTTTTGAAACGTTGATCCGTAAGTATAAAATGTGTTTTGGGTGATACTGATTATTTTAAAGTATTATTTATTTTGCATTTTTTTGCATTTTTTGACAAAATTAAACATAAATGCATTTTTAGGACATTTTTTGACGTTTTTAGTGCATTTTCTTAGTTTTTAGAGCATTTTTCACAATTTCTTCATAAAATGAACGAAAATTGTTGCGATGCACAAGAAATTTTCGGCAAACTGCTGACGGTACGAATAATAAATTATATATAGTATCATATCGTCGCCCTCGTGCCAAAAGTGACCAACTGGTTTTTTAAAGTTTTGAGTAATGTCAGTTTAAAAGTTGAGCACTTCTTTAATTTAACTGATGTTTATAAACTTGGTACCAATGAAACCGCAATAGTATACTTTACACTACAGTATACTAGTTTTACTCAATATTTATTACTATGATTACTAAATTATGAATTACTAAATAAATTTTATGGTAAAAAATGACCAAGTGAAAACGGTTTTTCTTGGTCATTTAAAAAGTGACTAAGTCATAAGTATAATTCACTTGGTCATTATTTTTGTATTATGTTTTATATGGGTAATGCATTAATATTACAATCATTTGTATACAAAAACATTATTCAAACAACAAACTTGTTCATTTTATTTGAAAACATCATAAATTATTATTTTTTTTATTATTTTTAAACTATGAAATATAATAATGACCTTATTAAGAAATGACCAAGTGACTTAGTCAATTTTTAAACGTAAGAATTATATTGAAATGTTGGTTGGTCAAAATTAAGTATTCGGTGGTTCCTAAACTAATAAAGATATCACTTGGAAACTTTTTACGTATTTTCATAGGACCAAAATAAGACATCTTAAACATTTTTTTCACTTTGTCACTTTTTGCACATGGTCACTTTTGGCATGAGGGCGACGATATATTCATATATTTCATCGTAGCTAGGCTTTTCCCCGAAAATTATCACCGTTATATTATTATACCTATTATAAATTATTATTTTTATTACACCATACATACATACATAAGTACAAGTTATCGTCGATAACAATTTTATCATAGCTAGGCTTGGATAACTATTACTGAATTAGTAACCAATTAGTACGTCCGTCGTCGTAGTCTCGATAGCATTCGTTGCGTTTCGTCGTGTCGATAATTTAAATGCATTTTTTTAGTTTTTTTAGTCATTTTTGCATTTTTTTAAGGGCATTTTTTGAAGTTTTTTAGGGCATTAAAATCCCAGCCCTAATGATATATTTAGAGGCGCGTTCACGATCGCGAACGCGTTCGAGCCGCGCGCGGCGACGCCCGAAACGCCGACACTGTGACGGGCGACGACGAACGTGTTTTGGCCGACCAAAGTGTTACGTAACGCGCGTTTTCGATCGAGAAAACCACCGCGTGTATGCGATAGAAGAACTACATAATATTATATACTATTATACCTATAATAATACTGGACAGCAGTGCCGCGGCGGCGAGGGTCGCGGGTGTTTTTCAAACGAAAAAAATTGTCGCAAAGCCTCCTCGGATTTCGTTTCGCGTGTAACGTAACGAATTATGTAACGAATCGATTTTATCGGATGCGCATCGTAGCGGCTTTACTGCTGAAATAATAATATTAATGTAGTACGTACGCAGAGGTGTTCCCAATATTTTTTTTGAGAGTATACTAAGACTCTAGTCAAGGTGAAGATCCATGATTTAAACAAGGGAGGGTAGAATGATAAAAATAGAACCTTTTTTTAAGTATTTAAAAATACTCATAAATCTTTTTAAAATAAAAGTAATAAACATGAATATTAAATAATATACAAATATTTTTACTGTGGTCTATAATTATAAAGGATGTGTTAAAAATATGAAAAAAAAAAAATCAAACTTTTAAAAAAAGCTTGAAATTACCTTTATAAGTCAATAAAATATGAAAATATACAAATACTAAAAAATTTAATTAAATAAATTGTTAAAAAATAATTTAAAATATAATTTGAGAGTATACGCAGTATACCCATAGTTCTGACAAAATATCTTGAGAGTATACGGCGTATATGTAGTATACCCTATGGGAACACCCCTGTACGTACGTAATATAATATAGTCGTATGAGTAAAAAGAAGCTCACCGTTTTGGTTCGCAAGTGTGAATGTGCCCCGTTCTCTCGGCAAACGCGGCTTGAAATCCGAATATTCAACAAAAAAATACTAGTGTTGTTGTTCAACAAGACGATCAATTATTGACAACAATAGTGTTCGGTTAATGAATTTTTTTTTTTTTTTATGAAATCGAGCGCAATACAATTTTCACCTTCCGTCGGCCAAATCGTCGGTTCTTTTTTACAATATTTTTTTCACTCTGACAGGTAAACAACGCGTCAATATATTATTACTATTATCTATACGAATGAAGAGACACGGTTTGTAAATTTAATCAACGTACGTTTTTTTTTTTGTTTCGGCCGGTTATAGGGGTAATAGCGAACGCTCTGTGTACACGTTTGCTTTTTTTCTCTCTTCGATGTTATAATTTCGTTTTATCTCGTTTCGTTCCGCAATCACATAACACGCGACTATCGCACGAGACTCGTAAATTAATAAAGCTTCTATCGATTTCATATTTAATACGTAAAGAAAAAACAGGATAAAGGAATAATAAAAAAAAAAAAAAACCTAATTTCAACTCGCGCCCATTTCCTAATAGCTTTTCGATTTATTTTAATGCGAAAGAGGTCTCGACGAAAATCACATAAGCGCAGTTCCTTTTTCGATTTGTATTTATTTGCACGAGCGAAACGAGTTAATGTTTTGTTTTCGATTTTATCCGTTCGCGCCGAACAGCACACGTATACGCGCTTAAGTACTTATATATTTTTTAAATAAAAGGTTAATCCGAATCGCACGCCTGAAAATGCGTTTTGTTTTTATTACAGTTATTCATTCCGTCGACCCTTTGACGGTATAATTTTTTACATTCATCGACATTCGGCCGCGCGCTCAAAAGTCGAAATAAATCGAGTTCTTAATTATTATAATAACGCTATTTATGACGTAAATTGGCGCGAGCGAGCTCCTGATTCGACGCGGCAAAGTCAAAACCAATTACCGACTTAAATTATAGCCTCGAACCGTACGGGAACACGAGACGTTGTTAACAGATCGCAAACCACATCGTTCACGTCTCGAGGAATGAGTTATTTTCACCGCCGCCGCGCGCGCCGCTCAAAAGTCCCGTCGAACAGTCTCCGGACGTTATGTTATTCGAAATTAAACCACCGGACGGGTACCCGACCGTCAGTTTTTCACGGCGATTGCGCGCCGCGTCCAACAGGACAAAGATTGAAAAATAACTCGCCGTGTTGTTCTTTACGTAAAATTAATGAAAATTAAAAACTAAACAGAGCGTATTATTTTAATTGAAATCATTATTAGATATTAGATATAATGAAATATTTATTACTTTATGATTGTTAAGTATATTATTGAAACTCTTTCTCAGACGTGGAACGTGTACAATATGAGGTGTTATGGTCGTGCGTTGTAAAAGGTGGTTAGCGTGAAGCTTGTTTGTAAAATTCTGCACATAATTGAAGTTCTCCAGACGGGCTGTTCCCTTGCATAAAGAACTTGCACTATGTTTCGATGCACTTACGACACATTACTTTGTTATGTACTTCGTAAATACACTAAAGTCTCAAACTTGAACGATACGAAAACTGTGTCCACATTTAGCGATTATTTCTTTTTTGTAATCATCTTTACACAAACATTGAATTCAGGACCGAGCTATTTTTCCCATACTAAGCGGTCGCTCGCCCACTTCAAACCGAGTTCACTGTATCCGGAAGGAGACTAAAAACGACGACGTTTGTGGCGTCTAGACTATATAGTTTCAAAGCTAGTTTTTCGTACTGCCATCCGATTCGGGCGCCGAACGCGTCGGGATTCGTACGTTTGTATATCGTTACGCGGATTGTAAAACAATAACAACGCGATTAATCAGAGAATTAGCACGCCGCCGCCGCCGCCGCCGCCGCCATTATTGGATCGATAAACGTAATCTATTCGCGTATACTCGTCGAAACCGTAATAACGGAGGTGTTGCGCCCGAAATGGAATTCGTCGATAATAATTTCTCGTGTAGGTACACGCGCGTATGAAATATTCGAGTGCGCGCGCGAAATATACACACACGATCATCGACGAACTCTCCGATGTTGTCCGCCGATTTTCCCGCACGCGCATGATTTAATATTACGATATTGTAGTAGCGAACAATCTCGAAGAAATATATATTATACTAGCTGAATAACCCGGCTTCGCCGGTGTACGACTTTTTATTTTTTTCATTTTTACCCCTTTTACCCCACTTAGGGGTCGATCGGGTGACGTGACGACACTCAGAAAGGTATCTGGAACAACTCTGTGTAAAAAAATTGGAAAAAAGTTACAAAGCGTCGTCACAAAATTGGTACATAAAAAAGGCCTGTTCTTTTATATATATAATACTATGGTTACAGTATAGTATATATACGTACATATAAATGAATTTTTCCTATAACCAATAGCAACCATTTATAAACAAAAATTTCAAAAGTACATGACAAAATCCCCGTTTGAGCACCTCCCCTAATTGGATTTCCCGTAAACACCTTCTCCTGGCAATTACGAACAATTCAAAAAAAAAATTTGAGCCAAATCGGCCCAGCCGTTCTCAATAATTGATGAATTGTTATACATTTTTGGCTCCATTTTTATATAATATGTATTAGCTGAATAACCCGGCTTCGCCCGTGTGCAGTATAACTTTTTATTTTATCAGTTTTTTTCATTTTTGCTCCTTTTAATTCCGGTAGGGGTCGAATTTAGGAAAATCCTTTCCCACGGGGTCTCCACTATATAAAACGAAACTGCTGACCAAATTTCATACCCAGCGGTTCCGGCCAGGCGAATTTTTCTAGTTTCACCTCTTTTACCCCCTTTTAATCCCCTTGGGGGTCGAATTTTGAAAATCGGGTGACCTGGTGACACTCACGAAGGTATTTGGAACAACTTTGTGAAAAAAATTTGGTAAAAGTTAAATAGCGTCGTCACAAAATTGGTACATAAAAAAGGCCTGTTCTTTTATACATATATACGGTATAAGGATATAGATTGTGCGGCCCTCGGTGGATGTTGATATTTGTTTTTTTTTTTGGAATTTTTTCAAAACAAGTCGTTTCGACGAGGTATAGCGTTTGAATAACATCGCAGTTTCATGATTTCAGCGAACGCGCAATGCGTATCACGGCGGAGGCCCGGTAATTTATTTTTATTAATTTTCATTTCTAAAAGAGCCCGAGGAAATGGCCGTGCCGGCGCGGCGGCTGTTTCGATAAATCAGTACCTACATAAATCAGGCAACCTTTTCTACGACGGCGCATGTGTACGGTGGTCATTGGACACTGCGATCGTAAAATGTATACGTGCAGATCGACAACGCGTCCGTCCGCCGGTATACGAGTATATAGGTAACTCAAAACGTTAAATACGCGTTATCTAATCCGTGCCGATTAATCAGCCAATTGATACGACTGCTGGGGAGATTCGCTCTACTACAATATTCGTTATGATATTACGAGACCGATGGTAATTCGATTTGCGATCATTTTCGTGACTATTCGTACCGATACAACGGACGGCGGCTGACCGCGCGGTCTTAAAGCAATACGAAAGTTATTTTCCACGGCCCGTTTAGAGGCGCGGCGAAACGTTTAGATTCGATTTAAAACGCGAAAGTCATACTTTAATTATACTATTACTTTTAAAAAATTCAATATCTAAGGCAGTGGTTTTCAAACTTTTATTTACAAAAAAGAACCGTAGTTGGTTTGGTAAGAATAATCTATCTTAATCACTCTATTGATTATTCCTGTCGATTTATCTTCTATATATATAAAAATAAGTGTACATTTTGAATACATTTTATAACTCAAGATCCACTCAACCGATTTCGATAAAAATTTCAGGGCGTATTGGGATTGATATGTAGATGGTTTCTGTGAAGTTTGTACGCTGTGCGATAAATGGTTCCGGAGTTATGGCCTCTTAAGTGCACAATATTAATCACATGTGAAAATTTGTTTTCAGTGCGGTGTTTTTTCGTGGGTTTTTTTCGTCGCATTTTAACACTTAGCAGTCACGCATCTCGCCGTAATTTCATTGTCACTTTTATATCTCATTAACTATATTGCTTCGAATAAAAAACGAGTCGGAGCTTTTATTTTTAATATAAAGGAATAAGAACAATGAAAGTAGAGAAAATTGTAAAGTCGTCAATGCACATTGCATCTGTCTTAATACGATAAACCCACAACGGACATGACTGCTATAGCAGTCGTACTCAAATTACCACTTAACACACCATAACTGCTATATAGGAGCAGTGGCTGTCCATCAACGTGTTAATACGATTGTGAAGACCGCGGCACCCAGTTTGAAAACCACTGGTCTGAGGAAGATATTCGGCATATCCTGTACATAGAGTTCTTGGCTTGCGAAACGGGTACCTCGGACGTGTACGATCGGCTAAAACGGTCCGATTTGCTCGTCGCGTTTTTCGAATGACCTGCAATCGACACTCGAGTATACAAACCTACTACATTTCACTATATACATCGTATTACGGACGACACCGTCGATAGCTTTATAAATATATGTATGTGTATGTGTGGATCTTGATAAGCGAACCGTGTAAACGGATTTCACCGTGTAAATATATTCTTACTCGTTTACACTATACGCGAGTGTGTGTGTTTGTTTACGATATTACGCGTTCGTGTAATACCGGTATGTATATAGCCAAGCACGTGGATGGAACAGCATTTTTATTTATTTATTTTTTTATATATTTTTTTTTTTCTTCTTCTTCTTCATACCGTCAGTCGGTATTTCAAATTGCATTTACGCGCAACTCGGCATCGCCGCGTAACGCCGCACGATATTATTATAGTCACATTTTTTTTTTTTCATCTTTCCACTCCGTTTAACCGCCAACTCTGCTACAACCCAAGTGCTTCTCACCTGTAACGCCGTTAAATTTAATATTCTATAAAATATATACGTGTATACATATATAAAATATTCGTGTGCGCGTGTGTATTGTTTTAAACGGTAAACAACGAAATCCTAAAGCTTTTGTCCTCGTCGCGATACGTATAAGACTAACGGGTCCTTTGTATTCGGATGGAAAAAGCATTTACTCATCATGATAATAATTGTGTTCCATAGTCTCGCCGATACCAAACCCGTGGAAGTGAAATCGAATTAAATAAAACAAAAAAATACGCACGGAATCAAGTCTCTGGGCGAAAACGGAGGCCGCCGCCGCCGCCGCCACTACCTGACCGGATGTATCGATTCGCGGCAAACGCCATGTGGAAAAGAAATTAAAAAAAACGGGGGCGTTTCGTTCGGGCTGACGAATAATTTATACGAATTACTCTGTACACGTCGTCGTTCGGTGGACGAGCGGTAATTGAAAAAAATAGAGTTGCGCGCGCGCGTTCGGACCGAGTCGAAAAAATGACAGCACTGACGCGCAATGTGAATGCGAAACCTGCGGCATCGATTCGACTTTTCAGCGCGGTACTCTGCGCTTCGGAATAGAGGTCACGTGACTAATAGAATATAATAATAAAAAAAAAAAAAACTCCGTCGAGTGATACTTTCGAGTGGTTACGACGACGCGTGTGCCCAACACTCGAATAATAATAATAATTGACGGGCGCGAGCGAGAGAAAAGTCGTAATAATATTTCGTAGACAATGGGACGAAAACGGCGACGGCATGTCGAAAGTCGCGCGCGTGTTTTTTTTTCATCCGTTTTCGAACGTTTCGATCGCGGGAGAAGAGCGGTCCAGTTTGATATTACCGACGCCCAGTTCGTTTCCAGACGTAATAAAATATAACGAGACCGTCGTCGATTCGTCGTCGCGCGAAACGCGCGGTTTCGAATAAAACTACCGGATGGCTTATGAAATATGTATTATTACTACGCTCGCGGTGCGCACCGGCGGCGGCGGCGGCTTCGATGTTAATAATTATTATTATTATTATTATTGTAATCATTGTGCTGAATACGTATCGGCAGTACGAATTATAATTGGGAAGAGGAAATATATTATAAGTACCGACGTTTGCGAGAGGCTCGCAGAAAATCGGCTTATTCTCCTGTGGGGAATACCTCGCCGCGCAACATTTTAAGCAGATCAATCAAAAGTACATAAGGGGGTTGCTCGGCGGCATATACGTATAGTGTGCGCGCGCGCGTTCAATTATATATTTGTACCATATACGCCCACATGATAATGACTGAATATTAACTCGTCGTAATTACGATAGATTGTTGAAGTCTAGTCTCGTTTCTACAACGATATCGATAATAATTGTAATTCTATTATAACAACAAATGCGTCGTCGCCGTAATACAGTTGTCCGCGATTCGGCAAACTTAATAATTAACGCACAACAGTGCCGCGTCTTCCGCCGCCACGTAATTGTATGCGAAGTCGGTCGTGGTCGCATCGAAAATCTCCGAGCGCCGACGGTTATGACGTTGATGTTCCGACGAGAGGGCTTCGTTTCGTGAAAACAACGTTGCAGAACGTATATACCGACAATAAAATCGGTGGAATCGCCGCGTACTCGACTAGAATTTCGTCCTTCTTCCTAACGAAAAGATCAACGAGGAACAGCTCGGCGCAGGACGAACGGCGGCGGTGTTATCGTCGGCGAAACGAATGGCCGGCCACGAGGGCTAGTGTCGAACGAGGGGGCACGGTTACGCGCGCACCGCGGCGGCAGTAATATGATTTAGATTTTATGGGGTTTCGTCCGTCCCTCGGAGATTTCATTTTCTGGTACATTTGGCCCCGCCGAGTATAATACACGGATTAAAAGGGTACGTGTACGTGTATTTAACTGCGGGGGTAATAATGAGATCAGGACGTCGTCGATTAGATCCTTGTTTTCTCGTCCTGTATGTACGCTGCTGCACGTCCGGGTAATAATTTTTAATAAATCTCGGTTCGCCCTCTGCGGGCGACGCCGTATTACACATATAATATAATAATATACGAGTGGGCTGCAGTAAAATAATATTGCACCTCTCGGATAGTTTTTGTTTTTTTTTTTCCCTTTGATTCTAAACGAAACGGTGAACGCATTGGTTTTCATCCCTTATTGCGTTTTCGACTTGAAGTGCCCAAAAATGTAAAACGCGCGCCAATCGTATACTCTACCTGGTTGGTACTTTGAGAGGTGAATTTCAAAATTTCCGATACTGTCGTTTTATCAAATCATCGAAACAATTTTTAGAGAACCGGAAAAACTGACTTGGTTTTCGATATAAGATCTAATTTTCGTTTCTTCGCTCAGAATCGTGTTTTTCTCAAGAAATGAGGTACGTCGGCTTAAAATTTTTAAAAAATCGATTCACCGTTATCGATCTCCCGCCGTCAATACTTTTTTTTCAATTCAAGTTCGTTTCGTGTCAACTTTTACGATTTCAAACGACTTTTAAAAACAAAATAATAAATCCACGCAAACGGTCGTTCGCTTTTTAACAAAATACATTCACTATAATACTATTCGTGAAAAAATAAAATATGAAATCCGTTTATTCTTCTTCTATATATTATTATGAATTCAAGGGGAAAACGTAAAGCGATATTTTTAAGTTTTTCAGGCGTTGACATCCGGAGCACGTTCTAATTTAGGTTTCGGATAGCACTGTGGAGCGATGAAGGGCTAAATTGTTTTCCGTTTTAGTAACACAGTTTATACGAACGACACGAAATGTTTTCGTAACGAATCGTAGCGTCGCGGCGGCGGCGGCGGCTGTGAAAACGCAAATTGGCTTATCTCGTGATTGCTGCGGACGTTTTTATGATAAATTGCATTTTTCCCGTTCTCGGCGTCGCGCTCGCGTTCCAAGGGACATAAACGCTCCGCGTTGCGCGCATTTACTGTGCGATACACAATTATTACAAAACCGACTAATTGGAAATTAATGTAACATTGTTGATTAATTTGAAATCAGAAATTCTGGAGGGGCCGCGGGCCGGCGGCGGCGTTCCAAACATTCGCGATAATACTACCACCACTGCCGTGAAACGCCGATCGATAATATTATGCAAACGATATATGCGCACACAGCGGGACGACGGCCGAATTTCCGCGAGTAAATAAACAATAATAATAAAATAAACCGAATAATCAGGATTTGATTAACGATAATATGATTTCGTTCCGAGTTTATTATTATATCGTTATTTTTCGGAAATAAATAATAACCGAACAAAAAAGAAACGACGACGGAGCCCCCCTCCGACGACGACGACGCCGTGAAAAAGTTCTCGTTCAACTATTTAAGTGGAAAGAATAATAATAATCCGAAGCAATAAAAATATTTATAGCTGATCATCGCGTAAAATATTACCATACCGAATAATAAATTATTCATTCACTAACCTGTCTGATATTGCCGTAAGACTAGCGCCTTTGATTTGATCGTGGTTTTTTTTTTTTTTCATGTCGGCCCTTATTTTCAAACACTTTTTGAATATTTTTCAAATCATTTTTATTTTTTTATATGATTTCGATCGATCACGAACACGGCGGTGTTATTAATTGACTACTCACGCCCGCCCATCGATAAGCAGTAAAAACGAATTGATTTTCAAATTGTTTCAAAATGTTTTTTTCCCTACTCGACTTTGCATATTATATGGTTTTTTGTTTTATTTCCCTTTGTGATGCGACAGAATCAATAAACATTTGGTTTTTAAAACACGACAAAGCTCAGTTTTCAAAAAAAAAATAAATATTTTAACTGATATTTCTGGAAATGCGACATGTTTTTTTTTGAAATCAATATACAGGTCATTTTTTTTTTTCGTTAAGCGAGAGTCGAAAATTTAGTACTCGAAAAGCATTGAAAAATATAGTTATTTTAATATCGTTTTGGTTCTGAGAAGTGCCGATTAATATATTATATGCGATTTAAATTCGAAAAATAAAGCGAAAACACTACGATGACTATTATACTGTGTGTTGGTTAAAAAAAATAAAAATATTCCATTTGATATTTAGCTTCACGTCAAACGTTTGTTTAATTTCCATGCGAACATTATAGTGCTTTTATCCGTTAAAAACGATACACGTTAAATATCAAACACTCGAAAATTCCAATCGGTTTTTATATTTGATGAAAAATAAGTAGTTTTAACAAACGATACTCGGAGTTATCGAGATATAATATTCACCGTTCGTGTCGAGTAGAGTTATTTTAGTGATAGTAGTGAATTCTCGTGTTTGTTGGATATACGAGTCGCAGAGATGATTTTAATAACGAAACGAAAAACGGTGTCAAATAAGAAAAACACACTATATAATATATTGGCTACTATTCTGAAAACATCACGTTCGTTGGTAATAACCGAGTGTGAAATCTAATAATAATATATTTTAAGTCGTCTGTGTGAAAAGGATGGCGGTATAATTTTTTTGAACCACCACCACCTTGTGTTTTGGCGAGTTGAGAATTTTATTGATACAAAATAAATTTGAAATATTTCGTGTTAAGGATTAGATTGGTAAAATATTTCACATCCCATTGAAAACGTGAATTAAAATATTTCGATATAATATCTTTGACCTGATATATATCGACGTTTTCGACGGTACGAACGAATCGAATCTATTATTATACGTATTTGCGTTTTCGTTGTGTTAATCCGTTGCTTTTGATTTTTAGGATATTTTTTTCTCTCTGTTTAAACACGCGTTTAGACTTGTTGAAATTCTGACCGAACGATTTCCTAACACTTCCAGAGACGGCATGTTATTCGTTCGCGTGTTTTGTTTTCTATAAAAGCTCATTCGATACCTAAATATGATACGTACCTACATGTGTAACGCGCAGCTCGACCGTTTTCATTTCAATCGTTGACGCATCGGACGAAAACACGATACATGTTCACCGTGTTTTCGCGTTTAATACACTCGTGCAGTTGGCATTTGCATATTACGTCAATATATACGTATATATATAATATAGTGCGCGCCGCCGTATTGTTTCGCCGGGAATAGAATTTCGATCGCGTACGCGAAACACGAGGCGTTTTTTCAAACGCGAGACGGGACGCGCGCGCGCGCGCGCGCGCGTCCCCGTCAAATTCCGAGAGTCGAGTAGTCGTATAATACCCAAACAGTAAAATATGCGCCGGTATCGCGTGTCCTTTGGAATACGCGGCGCGCGCCGTGTGTGACGTACGTAAAATCTATGTGGTAAATTGCGGTGCGTTTATAAATCGAGGGAAAAAGCCGTCGGATTCGTCGAACGCGATTATATTTTCACGTGTCACCGTGGAACGTATAACCGATTTCAATGCATCGCATTATTATTTTCGAAAACATACGTATTGTCGTTCGCCGCCCGTGTCGTATATACTGATGACTAGGGCAGTGAAGTTATTGCATTTAAAAAAACACACTAAATCGATTGCATTATTGCATTAAAATATATCAATACATAATAATTAATAAAAATGAATATTGCTTACATCATTGCATTGCACTACAAATGATTTTTTTTGAAGTTTTCAAAATCGAAATGATCGTCTGTTATCGCACAACAAATTTTCGTATCGGGAGAAACTTCTTTCTACGAAAGAGTTATTGGCGCGTACTTGAAATAGATTAAATCGTTGCTGGTATTACAACAAATATAGAAATTTGTTCGCTGCTACGTTTAGTTACTTTTATTTTATATATTAAGTTATATAATAATCTTAAATGTAAACGAAAATTATGAAAAATAATTAAAATTGCAGTAAAATTAAAAAAATCGCCAAAATTGCATTTGTTGCAATATAATTTTTTTTCGTTTAAATCAAGAGTTTAACGAAACATATATTTTAAGCTCACTCAGCAATAAATATAACCATTTAAAAAAAAAAACATGCAAATGCAACAACTTCACTGCCCTAGTAATAATACTATCCGAATAATCGTGAACTGTTGGTCAATAGTCGCGACTGAATCGCAATCGTTGACGTAAATAATTACGAGAAGAAACTGTTTGGAGAGAAAACTATTACTCTCTAGTAGTGTTGCACAACGATATGTTTTCAATTATACTAATTACTTCAATTACACTAATACTGATGACGGTATAATATATTCTACGCGAATTTTCGTATCGTTCGCGTTACAATCGCGTAATATTTATGTGAATTTTCGGATCTATTTTCCAGTGCTCGAAGGATTTTGTTTTACTCTATCGTATTTTGGAGAGAAGATCGTTATTTGATCGACGGCCACGCGTATATACTTGGTGTAGTCGACAAATCATTTGGACGCGGTCGGTAAAAAAATAATAGCGAACAATATGTGCAACTCCGGCGAGTTTTAATTTTATATTTAAATATATTATTCAATTTTCGCGTCGCAAATCTATTAATATATTATATAAAAATTTTGTGTCACGATGTATGTTCGCGATAAACTCCGAAACAACTGAACGGATTTTGATAAAATTTGGTAACCATTTATGATATGGTCCAACTTAAAAGATAGAATAGTTTTTTTTCAATATTTATATGTGGCGAGCGCCGAGAATATTCTGGAACGGTTATATATAATATATAAAAATGGAGCCAAAAATGTAAAACAATTCATCAATTGAGAACGATGCTGGGCCGATTTGGCTCAAATTTTTTTTTGAATTGTTCGTAATTGCCAGGAGAAGGTTTTTACGAAAAAAAAATTGAAAAAGTCCAATTAGGGGAGGTGCTGAAACGGGAATTTTGTGATGTACTTTTGAAATTTTAAATGCCTGCTATTGGTTATAGGAAAAAGTCAGCCCATTTATATCATATAACCCATTTATACATATTTACATATACTGTGACCATAGTGACCATTATCATTGTTTATAAATATTTTTGCGAATCATTTTCAATTAAAATATATATACGTGTTTCATATACTTTTCACATATACGTACATACTTACAATAGGTTAGTAATTTTTCATAATACAAAATCCCCGTTTGAGCACCTCCCCTAGGGGGACGTATATAAATAAATCTACAAACTTATTTTTCAAAATTCAACCCTTAAAAGAAGGGGTAAACTTTTCACGGTCTAGATTTTGAGATGCAACGATCAGCGAGTAATTTGAATTTTATATAATATATATTATTATGTCATCAAAAAACCCGACGATCTTTACCAAAAACGAATTGATTTTGCAATATCATATTATTACATAACTTTTATCGAAATTGCGTGCGTGCGATGAACAATAGAACTTTTTTCATTGGGCTGTCGAATACGATCGCGGGCAAATCTATAGTCATTGGTCGATAGGCTCGATAGGCGTATACAATTATTTTAAAGCGAAAACCCGACGACGTTTACGCAAAAGGGATTTCGCAACGTCATATATTATTACATAACTTTTACCGAAATTGCGTGCGTGCGATGAACAATAGAATTTTTTTCATTGGGCGGTCGAATGCGATCGCGGGCAAATCTATAGTCATTGGTCGATAGGCTCGATAGGCGTATACAATTTTAAAGCGAAAACCCGACGACGTTTACGCAAAAGGGATTTCGCAACGTCATATATATATTATTACATAACTTTTAAGCGGCCCATAGACGTGCAATATTATTGTGCAATATGGATTGTACAATATATTATAGGCTGCCCATAGATGTACAATATTATTGTACAACCATCGAGTTTGTGCAATTAAATTGAGTCGTGTAGAGCTAATATTGATGGTTGTACAATCTATTGTATAATAGATGATTGTATAATACTGCACAATATTACCAATATACGGCACAATATTTTTCGAATTGCACAATATATTTCAAACTTTTTTGATTTCGTACAATATATTGCACAACTCTTCAATATTAACTACACACGATCAATTATATTGTACAAACCCCGATATTGCGCAATAATATTGCACGTCTATGGGCCGCTTTACCGAAATTGCGTGCGTGCGCGCACCATTCCTCTTTCAATCGTAGACGCCGTCGTCGTCGCCACGCACTTACAATAAGTCAGTTATTTTTTATACTGCAAAATTCACTGGAAATATATTATGGCAAAACAACGTTTGCCGGGTCAGCTAGTATACGTATATTGTTTGAATTTTCCGACCTCCGAGCAGCCTGTAAACGTGGCCGATCCTCTGCGCTGTAGTGACGTCGTCGCGCCGCCGCGCCGTATCATATTATATCCGCACCACGAGTGTCGGGGATAATATTTCGAGAATCTTATCCGTCGACTAAGTCGCTGCACTCGGCGAATCGCTAGCACCGGCTCCCGAGGGCCGACGACGTTATTGCTATCGTTTGTTATATAATTGCTCTCGACATCGGTTGAACGCGAAGGAAAACAGACCGCTGTTCCGAGGACCGGCGGCGGCAGGCATTCCGGACTGCGGCTACCGTCGTCGTCGGGAGATTAATTTCGGATATTTCTGCCGCTCGTGCCCCTCGTTTGTGCTCGTTAATTCGTCGAATATACTATATATCAGGGGTGGCCACTATAACCTTAACTTAGGGAGCCGCAAATTTATAAAAGTAATTCGAGGCGAGCCACATTGTAAAGCGATATTAATGAAGACACGTTTTTAATTTTAAATCAAATAAAGCGACATTTATTATTTTTTACACTACACAAAAAAATGATCATTATTGACATTAACATTATTGTTGTTTTACTCACGAGAAGTGCTTTTTCGAGTGTTCATTTTTTCTGTAAGTTTATTGAAATCTGGCTGATAATTTGTAAGCGCAGTTCGCACAAGTTCACTTAAATGTTCATCAGACAGATCGATATTTAGATTTAATTAATTTAAACGAATAACGAAACCGGTGGCAATAAACACACTATCTAACGATTCTAACAGAATTTTATTAGTTTTAGTCTAAATTTGGTTCAAGAGCCGCGTGCGGCTCGCGAGCCTCGTTGTGGCCACCCCTGCTATATATATCGTAAACGTCAAAACGCAGGTCGCCGGCAAACGCGCAGTTATTGGGCAATCGCCGCCGGGTCGCGTAGTTTCGAAGGCAGACCGATCCGGAACGTCTGTTACGAGCGATTTCAATTTTAGTCGTGTCGGGATGTGTACCGGGCACTGTATTCAAACAGAGTACTAACGAATGCTTTTTATTGCGTATTTTGTTCAGTAGCGTTCAACGTTTTGCAGACGGAGTTTCGAATCGACAGAACGATAGTTATTTCAAACCGTCGCGCGTCGTCGGTTAACGTGAAACAATATTTTTGCAATTCATAACAACAGTATTGTCGCGTCTGTTCACAACAGTACAGGTGTCGGTATAGGTACTATACGAGAGTTTACGGCAACTCGGCGGTTTCGGGTGTGACTGTTTTCCACATAAATCAGTTAGCGTTGCGAATAACGCGGCCCGGGGCGCGTGTAGTAATATCGCCGTCATACGTTTTGTTCGGGGTCAGGAGGTATTAATCATTATTATTATTATTACGAATCCCTTATTGACGAAGCGCGGGTAGCCGCCGCCGGCGATATCGTTGCGGTCTCCCGGGAACGGACGGGGCCGTTGAAACTTCTTGCGCGCAACTTTTTCCTCGCCACGATAACGAATCACGGTCGTCGTCCCGCGTGTTTGCTTAGGATTACTGTGCTCCGACGAATTGCCACCGTTGTGTTACGACGAGTGTCTTTTCGTCGTCGCGGACGAGAAAAAGCGCGTCCGTTTTCTCATTTTTTTTCCCCGACTTTTTATACACATAATACGTATTGTATATGTAATTATTACGGTCGAACAATTCCGACGAAAACGCGTCAAATACAGTAATGATTATCACGAGACGTTCTTTCAAAGTGAAATTTGCTATGGTATTTCGAGACCAAATAGTACCTGAAATAATCTATTTCACTTTATATGACGACAGGACGAAAAAATGAAAAATCGGTTGTTGTCTCCTCTGCGGGCTGTCACCGCCGATAGAATTTCCATAGAAATATTATACAGTAGACGCCGCTTATAAGACTCACGGATATAAGGTTCGGTCGCTTATTAGACTCAAAATCTTCCGGAACGGTCCGGACGAATCCAAATACATTAGAAAAAAATCGGTTATAAGACTCAAATTTCGTAAAGTAAATAGTAGAAAATAAACTTTTTCGGTTATAATTTAGAAACAAATTGGTATTGAAAAATTAAATAATATTCGTGTTGATTACTTCATAACGTATAATAATTTTAAAATAAAAAACAAACTAAAATTACAAATTTTTTTCAAAAATAATTTTTCAAAATAAATAATTTTTATATGTAATATGTAATAATATGTGTCAACGTATTAAAATCAAAGCAAAATATGTAGTAAAATAATGTAAAATTTATAAATACGTAATTAATTATTTTTTTTTTCCACTTCGCCTATAAGATTCGTTCGGTCATAAGACTCACTTTGTGCTGGTCCCAAAGTGAGTCTTATAAGCGGCGTCTACTGTAATTAGTAATTATTATTATAGCCAGTAGACGACTGGCGGCCGACCGTCGTCGTGCGGAATTTTTCACGAATCGATTCGATTCGATGTCTCGTCGTTTTTGTCGTGCGCGTTTTGCGACGCGGGAACAATTTGGCTACAAACAGAGAGGAAGCGGCGGTTTTCGTGTCGCGAACTATAGTCGAATGTTATGGCGTGCGACGTGCTCGTAGTCTCGACGACCGCAGAGCGTTGTAAACGCGGAAATTGGATTCCTAAATACGCGCGGCGGTGTAAAACAAATTATCACCGCGAAAAACAATTTCCTCCTGGCGTTTCAATTTCTCGCGGCGGCGGCGGGCGGCGGCGTGTAATTTACTAACGATCGAAGCTCGTTCGGCTAGCCCTTTGTTCGCGGCGCACGTTTTCGGGGCGAAATATCGCGTGCCCGATATTTTTGTACGTGGCGTTATGATAAAACGACAATCACGATAATTTCTATGCCATCGACGACGCGAGCTCGTCGCTTTTCGATTCCGCTCGGTATTATCGCCGATTGAAATAGGTTTCGCCGCCGTCGGGAGGATAGAAAAACACATTGTCCTCGTTTGGAAAACCGTCGCGATTTACGCCGGTGGGCGTTATTTCAACGCCAGGCACGCGGTTCCGGTCGGACGGGCGTTTCGCGATTCCCGCGAGCGTCTCTTTTACGATTCGTTTCTTTTCTTTTTTTTTCTTCGAGCGCGCTCGCGCGCACACAAAAACCCGGCGAAAGCGACGACGCACGCGCGCGTTAAAAACTCGAGCGGAGGGGAAACAAATGCGCCGCCGACGTTATTATTATTATCACGAGCGTCGTCGTCGTGTGACCGGGCGGGATTCCGCGCAGAAAAGGTTAGTTTCGTGTTTTCGGTGGATGGCGGTTGTCGGAAGACAGTACGTTTCTAATTGCATCGCATCAGTCTGTTGTTTCTCTCTAGGCCGCGGGTCGCCCTGCCCAGAAAGAAACCCCCCATCCCCCCGCCCGATTCGAAACGGCGGAGACTGTGCGATGAGCGTTTCAAGCGTGTCCAGAAGGGGAGGGGGTGGGGGTTAAACGATATTTAATCTTTCGCACGCTTTGGCCGATATGTGTTTTCACTATTTATTTTTCGTTTTATCGACCGATGACGAAAATATCAAATGAAATAATTTGTTCGTTTAAATAATCGAATTCACTTGATTTACGCTTGAAATCCCAGTAGAAAACATAATCTTGAATAAATATACAAACAACATTTCGAAATTAAAAACTCATAAAATTTATACATTAAAATACTTATTAGCATTAAAAAAAAAAAATACAATATTAAAGCTAATCCTCCTCCTTCTTTTTCTTCTCTTCTTCGTTAGTCCGTCTAAAACTTGTTCCGCATTTACTCTAATATCATTTTGTACGTGCCACTGAGCTAATCCGTCGAGAAGATTTTCTACTATACAATTACTCAAGTATACGTTTTTAAACGCCTCGACGTCCATAAAAAAAAAAAAAAAAACCCGTCCCGCATTTGCTTTTGTAATAATTAATATAGTATATAAATTGCCAATTGTTTTAAAAATGTTTGGATAATCAGTGTCCGGGCAACGTGCCAATTTATCGACAACTCTATACTTTCGATTTCGAATACGATTCGACCATAATAATTGAATCATAATTTATAATACTGTTTTCGTATACAATAATTTAGCGAAAAAAATGATTTTATCGTCGCGTTTTTACATAACAAAACACCATTTATATAGTATTACTAGCTGAATAACCCGGCTTCGCCCGTGTGCAGTATAACTTTTTATTTTATCAGTTTTTTTTTCATTTTTACCCCTTTTACCCCTTTTAACTCCGGTAGGTGTCGAATTTCGAAAAATCCTTTCCAATGGGGTCTCCACTATATAAAACGAAACTGCTGCCCAAATTTCATACTCAAAGCTCCAGCAGTTCCAGCCAGGCGAATTTTTCTAGTTTCACCCTTTTTACCCCTTTTAACCCCCTTAGGGGTCGAATTTCGAAAAATCCTTTCCCATGGGGCCTCTGCTATATTAAATGAAACTATTGACAAAATTTAATACCACAAAGCTCCATTGACTCAGGATTTTTTCCATTTTTACCCCTTTTAACCCCCTTAGGGTTAATTTTCTCCATAATTTATGCTATAAACCCGCTCCCCGACATTCTCTATCATTTAAAAAAAATTTGAGCCAAATCGGCCCAGCCGTTCTCAACTGATTCAATTTCCAATTTTTTGTCTCCATTTTTATATATATATATAGATAATTGATTTCATACGTTTCGTGTGTTTCGAGCAAAATGTTTTGACGTTTATTAGAGCGAAATCTACTGATCGAGCGCCGAACGTTTTAAAAATCAACCGAGAACATTGACATTTTTTCTAAAAATATAAACGATAACAACAAAAATCCCGTCCGGTGACAGACGGTCTGTTCGGTTTGCAATATTTCGCAAAACGATTACGTAATTTTGAAAATAACGACGGCGATGACATAACAGCAATTATGCAACGACGGGACGTGTGTTTGCGGCAGTCCCGACGCCGCGACGGGTCCAACGACCGCCGAGCTGCGCGCGCGGCACGACCAATGATAGCCGAGCTGCGTGCGAAATGCACAAAAAAAAAACAACATTTTTTCGAATTGTGCAACGGATCGGCAAATCAGTGTACGCGGGCGATCAGTTTAGTGTCGGCAACCGTTCGTAAAAATTCCGCGTGTTGTTTTCCTACGCAATAGTCGACGTCGATCCGATATTGTTATATTATACTTTCGACGACGATATTTTATTCGTTTTATTTTCCTCGTCGGTGACTTCGTATCCGCAACTTTATTTCCAACAGATCTACCGCGCCGCGGCGAACGCCGAACTCGTCCTGTAACCGACCCGTAAGTACAGTACCGATTATATTTCATTTATAGGTTTAAAGTCTCGATTTTGTTATAATATGTGATTCGTAAAACTATTCGTGAAATTATCGAACAATTAATATGATAAATTATATTATTTATCGATATTATTCTATACTTGGTGTTTAAAACGTTTCCAGTTCATAAAATGTATTTCCGAGTTTATTGCGCCGAAACGCCTAAATAATTATCGATTCGGCATGCCCCGATAACGCGCATTATATAATACCGGGGGGATGGCCGAAATCTACGGCGAAATTTTATATTTTATTTATATTAAATTAAATCACGCCCCGCGGGGGCGAGAGTACGGTTTAAAATATAATATTAATCATATTATCGCGTATTGTCTTCGAGCCGATCCGACGTATTTTTTTTTTTACATTCAAGTAATCATTAAATTTCAAGTCTCTCGAACCGCGGTCGCTCGAATGACAATTATCATTGTTATAAATATCGAAATTTTTCTAAAAAAAAAATTTTAAAAAAACGTCTATAGTAACAAAAATAAAACTGTTCCGTATATAATAATTTCGATACGATAAAAACCGATTTCCTTGGCGATTTCAAAAAAAAATAATAAAAACCGTCGACACAAACCCACTACGATCGGACAATCATTTTACAAATAACTTTTTTATTTTTGTAAATAATAACGCGATGAAATGACCGTCGTTTGTCTAACTAAATAGATTATCCAGATTATATTATCATCTAGATCGGGCAACTGGAGGCCAACGCGCTACATTTTCAAATTAAATCGTACAATTATAAAGTCAATCGTCTTAATTAATGATTGTTGACTTTTTTTTTGCTCTCCTCTATGATCTGACCCGCTAGATTTTAATTCGTCTAAATATTGGCCCTCTAGTAATTTGTTCGAGTTGCCCGTCCCCGATCTAGATCAGCGGTCGCCAACCTTTTGGACCTCGCGGACCACTAAATCCATAACTCTAAATTCTACGGACCACTCATGTCTTATACACATGTCTTAAATACCAAGTTAAAAAAAAAAATGAATTAAACAACTAACGCATATTTTATAAAATATCAATACAGTGTAAATTAGCTTAATATAAAACTGTTAAGTATTCAACACAAGTTTTAATGTGAGATTTGTTCTCGCTTGTTTTGATTAAGTCTGTGCATTTCGGCATTTTACTGAGCGCGACAGTAAAATAATAACCCACGCGTCGTTGGAAATTAGGTCTATTTATTTTATAACATGCGATAATAATGACAATATTATTACGCGTTTGTTCTTATTTTGTTGTAAACCGAATCTACACATACAGCGACGTTGTACACTACTTTTGTATATTTCGATTATAAACTCACAACACTACAACAGCATTACTAGTAACGTTCGAATTTTTCTGCGGACCACCTGCCGGTTGGCGACCGCTGATCTAGATAATAGTACTCGATCGCGTTACCACTATTCGAATATCCCCCCCCGATAGGCGATCAAAGGATTTTCCAAAACGTTTTTAAAAAACAAAACAAATACACGCGATGACGGGGATCGATATTCGCACACGATCGGGGCGCGGCCACGTACGTGTGGCGCGATTTAATGAATATAATTATCGTGCGTCTGGGGGCCCCGGGCCCATTATATCGAATTACCGACCGCGGGCGCAACAATGCGCGGTAATAACATATTATAATATCGTGTAATATACGCCCGTAAACGCGCCGCACTATAATATTATAATATCTCGCGTTACCGCCGCCGCCGCCGCAGTGTCCGATCGTCGAGGTGTCGGCGCGCGTTTACGGGCCATATGCAAATATCCTTTTGAACGCGTTATAATAATTTTAAAACGATCTCTCCCCCGCGGTCCCACCGGAGTTTCGACCGGCGGCGCGGCGCCCGCCACGCCCGCCCGCGATGTTTGTAGACCGAGTAATAAAGATTTTCTTTGTTTGCGCCGCGCCGCCGTTTTCGACGGTCAATCCGTTTCGCGGGCGCGACGTCTTTACGACGACCGACGTCTCTCTCTCTCTCTAAACCGTTCCCCGCGGCGCAAGGATAAAAAGGACCTCGCGTTTTAAATTTCAAACAGACCCGAGATCGACCGCGATTCCCGAAAATCCAGAGTTATTGGCAAACGATTCGGAATTCGCGTATCTTAAACACCCGCTTTTCGATAAAAATAAAAAATTAAGGATGCCGATTTGTGCTGATTTATAATATTTCGATATATCGTCGAAATATTATAATTAAGTGTTGTACTCGATTGAAAAATACAATTACGATTGCGTAGAGGTTTCGATGGTGACGGAGTCGTCCCTGGTAAACGCACGCGTCCCATTTAAATCCTCCCAAAAAGAAACTCGAACGTTGCGAGTACAGATGATTAAAAAACGACCTTCGTCGTCTGACGCGTGTGCTGCGTTTCGAGACGGCGGCGCGTTGAATTTCCAGCCCCGCGAATACGGCCGACTCCTATCCCTCTGTCCCCCGGCGCGCACCCCGTACGGGGCGAGAATAAAAACGCTGCTGATCGCGCGAACGTCGGCGATAAAACAAAAACGCGTGTATTAAGAATAGAATACTATTGTAACTGTTCAATATTTATCGCGCGGCGCGCCGCGAGTAGGTACACGCGTTTCATAGATAAATTTCGACGCCGTTTCCCCGGGTAGTGGACGTGTTTTCGCGAGAAACTCGTCGCCACCGCGGTGTAATAATATCGCATCGTTATTTTTATCATCGACGCGCAGTATACCGTGGTAAACGCACGTTCGGCCTAAAATTCGAGAGTTCTTAATCTCATTTTTCACATCGGTCTCTCTCTCTACACCTGTCGGATATAAAATGTTTTAAAAATTAAATCATAAATAACGAGATTAAAGGAAAATCGACGTGAACGATTTTCAATAGATAATCTTTTGCGGCTCAATTAATAATATATTGTCCGGTTATATTATAACTAAAGTCCGGATTTGTATGCACTTGTATGCATCAAAAAACTTCAAAATATGCACTTGATATCCTCTTATTTTTTTTTTAATAATATGCAAAAATATGCTCTTATACCCAAAATATATGCATTTTAATATTTATTTTTTTAATTATAGACATCGACTTTAAACATTATTATTAAAGAACTTCTAAATATTTTAAAATATATTCAACAAATAAAACAAATGCTTTACAAAATATAAATCTAATAATAATAAAACCAGTCAGCATTGTTGCCGATGACCGCGTTGCGACTTGCGATAAACGAGATATAATTTTAACATAAACTGTCCAAAAATATAACATACGGAGAATAACATTTATTTCCCAACAATACGTAATGAACTATAATAATTTCTACGATGAAATCTAAACAAAATAATAGGCTTAATAAACTTTTATACAAAATATGCTTGAATATTATGCAAAAATGTTCAAATATGCAGTCATCCCTAAAATATGCATTCATATGCAAAATAAACTTTTTTCTATGCATTATCTGTGACACAAATCGTCCACATTTCTTACTCCCATCGAAATGCATTACACTCATTACAAATATGAAAATGCATACAAATCCGGACTCTAAAACCGTTATAAAACCGTCGTCGTGTGCATATTTGACTTGTTTTATCGACACGTTCGTGTCGATGTAAATTAATAACGCAAAAATAATCTTCCATTAGAATATTTTACAATATCGATGACGATATTTTTAGCTCGGAATAAATCGCTGCGGTCTCCGTCACCACGATTACGTACGGTTTTGTTTTTTTATCCAATCGTTATATCGTAACGACTAACCCACTCGCCGAAAAACTGGCGTTTATATACGATCTCGTCGTTTTAACTCTTTTCGAGGTTTTCGTCGTCATTACGGTATTGTTTCGCGGGTTTATAACGTGCGCGTCGCGCCACCGGTGGTGGATGGCGTAGGTGGTTCGTGCACTTTCGCAGGAAACACTTTAGACGAATTCGACGTGCGATTATTATAACAATATATAGTGCGAAACGGTAAAATATATATAATGGCATTTCGACGGTTGGAAAACGTACGCGCGTACGCGGTTTCGATGATAATATTTCGGCTCCGTTCTCGGCGAGGAGACGATTTGTTTTCCGTTTCAACGGCGGCGCGGCGGCGAGAGTGCCGCTAGTTCGAATCACGAGTCGTCGGCAATATTTATTTTTAACAGTTTGTTTCGCGAGTCGAATAACGAACGATTCGCATTAACGAGCACGAGTGTATTTTCGTTTTACAAATGACCCGACGTCTTGCCCGCGCCTGATCGCCGGCCACCGCGGTGGCCGAACGACAGGGATTTATTGTTTTCGATGCACTCCGATTGCGTTCGCCGGACAACACGCGATCATTAAAACCAGTTGATTCTCGTTGTAAGAATGTACACCCCTTGCCCCTCTAATTGTGAGTTGAGGTGATTTCACCGGAACACACACTCGCGCGCGTACAAATAATATATAATCACTTGTTCTACCCCCGGCGATGGATTTAGTGATGGGGGTGAGACGGAGGTCACTAGGGGGGTGTAAAGGATATTTTTTAGCGCGATTCTCGACGTATTTTCAATTTCATCGATGTTTTACATTTTTTACGATACCAACTAGAGTTATTATATATTTTCTCAATCGCGTTATGGGAAAAAATTACCGGATTCGAAATCGCGTGCAAAATAAATTGAATACCGACTGGAGAAAGAAAATCGTTAGACGGTTTATCTCACTTCGAATACGCTCCGGTCGCTGCTTCTACTATTACCGTGAAATGAAATTTTTCCAACTATAAAACGTCGTCGCGCCGGCTTCGAATCGAAAATCCGTTCGAGAAAACCCCTACCGCCCAACGTCATAATAGGTTCGGGTAGTTGTCAGCAGACCATAACGCTTGATAAATAACACGATTGTTTAATTTATTCATAGATTTATGATTAAAGACTATTAATCGTCGGCTGTAAAACGTTTCGTTCTGTGTATAGAAAGCACTCCGATAAAAAAAAATATCCTTCACTACGAATCTTAATCGTTTTCAGCGGTTCTCGACCTCTTACTCTCTCGCCACTGCTTTACGGACCACCCGAATGTCATGACTTGTCATATATTTTCACATGAGATAGATAAGAATTTACGGAATAACTAAAACGAGAAAAATTCGGAAATATTTATTTATTTTAACCAATTTAAATGGTATAAAGTTAAAAATGTAATTTTAATGTGATCCTTGTTGACTCCTCAGCTGATGACGGTAAACTCGTGTGAACTCACAGAGAGTCTGTTACGGTACTTATTCTTAAAAATTAATGATTTGATGTTTCATATTAAAACAGAAAAAACGATTTACAATATTTCACAAATCACAATAACACAAATATCAAATACAATTTTTTTCACTTTTTCCGCTTAGAACCGCTGCTCTATGTGTAAACAGTCGTTAAAGTAATAGGTCGAAATTATAAAACTGAAATTGAGTTACTATTTTTATTTTTTTTTCGTAATTTTAGCGTACAATTTATGTCGTCACGTGTAAATTTTCCGCCCCTAATCGGGCCGGCCCTGCGAGTACTCGACGTAATAAAAGAGGCATTACGGAGAAGGAGGAGAACGAAATACAGTAGGTAATTGACGTGTAGCGTGCGCGCGCGCAATAACAAAAGGCGTTTTTGAGTTTCGTGTACGACTACTACGTATATTATTATAATATTATTATAACGTGTGTGCTCGCCGGGGCGATCCGGGGAGCAGGAAGCGGCCGCGCTGACGGGCTTTTTATCGCCACGTCATAGTTTCGTCGGAGGAGGCGTCAAAATAAAGTTTACCGTTAACGCGATAATGGTCCGACGCCACGCGGGGCGTATTGTCTCCTTCGCCGCGGAGTTTCCGCGGCAGGACGCCGTATCCTGCGCTCGTCGGGCTCGCGGTATCCTCCCGTCCTTCGCCCCCTCCTCCCCCTGTGCCTTTCGCGCGATACATATATTATCGCCGTTATTGTTTGGTTTGTGTTTTTGAAAATCGTTTCGATCTGCTCGGGTTCAAAAACGAAGGAGGCTTTATCGATGACATTTTTTCGTTGTTGTTTGTTTTGTTATTACGGTCGTGTGATTTTCAATCGGTTATTAATATCAATCATATTTTAAACGTACGAGGAACAGTTTTTATGAAATAATTTGAATTTTACACGCCGCAAACTGTCGTTTGTATTCTAGATTTAGAAAAATTCACTTTTTATTACGTACGGAATCTCCTCTAACCGATTTTGAACTAAAACGTTGCTTAGCCCCTTTTGAGCCCTGTGTAGCGATAAGTTGCCTAATTTTCTTGCGTTTTTTCGCTCGAATGTTTGGTTTTTTTTCATTTAATGTCTTTTTTTTGCTTCGTCGTTTCTGTTCGCCGTCAACTGTCGACGTCTCGAGACGCGCAGTGTTATGATGTTTATTCGCTTTATTTTCTTCGAAAATGTATATAAAAAAAAAATTAATTCCCATCACTTTAAAACGTATTCCCGAAACGGATTAAAAATACGACAGTGTAATAATAATAATAATAATATTAAGAAAAGAAAAATAATAAATATACAACGCGATATTATTAAAATATAATATAATCGCGTGACATTTGAAATGTATTTCAGAAAATTAAGACGCGAACATAATGAATATTATTATTATAAATGGTGTGTTGACTACTTTTCGAGAAAAGTCTCGCCGCCGCGCCTTTAAAAACCGTAAACGGAACGTCGTCGTCGAGCGCGCGTATAAATTAATAAAAAAAAAATTTGAATTTAATAGTCATTAATAAACTTTGACCATAAATCAAGTTTTATTACTCTCAACGTTTTAATGTAATAATAATAATAATTCGAAACTCGCAATTACCGTTATGTTATTTAATTTTCGAGAACACCTTTTGGAATTATAAAAAGTAAAATCCGGTCTTGTGACGGAATAATTATTAAGAAATCATCGCTATACGTATAGGCGTACGTACAGCCGTAATATGGAAATGAGCGTTAATCTTAAATAATAATTACGGTAAATGATTCGATATTGCACTGCAGTATTTCCATTAATTTTATTACAATCGTTATGTCTAGTCAAAACGTATATAAGTATATTATTGTGTTTGTTAAAGAGAGTTTTTTTTTTTTTTTTTATAATGAAAACGGATACTTAGGTTTCCATTAGAGTAAATTAAGGTGTACAAAAAACAAAAAAAAAAAAAAAACACTTATAATGAAAATAATAATATATATTAATGAGTCCTTTAAAAAATAAGTACGGCCGAATAAGTCGCTCGTCTAATGATAATTATATTATTATTATTATTCCGATCAGACCTGAATCGATTAACGAGTATAATAATATACATAAAAAGGATTGAAATGACGAGTTTTGGAAAACTCATTATCGTTCATTTGGATTTGCGTTCGAACTCGATTAAAAAGAAAACGAATTCCCACGCACAATATCACAGTAGGTAATAACAATAATATTGTCGTCTCGGTCTCTTGACGACCGCTGGACGTTTATTTTTATTATAGTTTTAAATATTATAATATGCAATGACTATGACGATAGTAATTAATATCAATGATTTAGCCTGTGACCGCCGCCGCCGCCGTCGTCAGACAAATCGGATTGTTTAGAGCAGCGGTTCTCAAACTGTGCTCCTTAGGGCCTGTACCAATATGTATTATTTTAAACGTTTAAACTTTATATAAATCAACATATATTATTTTGTGTCATAGTCAAAATGAGATTAGATTAAAGTCGTCGGGTTTTTTCCGTTCATTTGACATGTCGTACGATAATTTAGTTAATTTTTTAAATAAAAAGCAATAATCATTTACAATTGACGTCATTTTTTTATGAATTATTGTTGTCTCAAATAGACATTTCTGATTTTCGGGGCTCCGTAATTTGTTTGTATGAACATAAGGGTTCCGCGAACAAAAAATGTTTAGAACCGCTGGTTTAGAGCGATGCAGAAAAAAAATTGCATAAATTCTAAGAGCGCGTTTTAAGGTTTTGAGAATAATAATAATACAACATATACAACTTAATTAACAATTTACCATACATAATCGTTTTGTGGAAGTAGAGTATTTTTTGGCCGTTTTCATCATTTGTTATCGTTATTTCGTCGGTTTTTTATTTTTGAATGCGTTTTGAATGTTCGGATATTCGACAACATCAGGTCATCGCATACTTTAGTGAGTATAGAGTTTAAAATTTAATTTCAATTTTAGAGACTGAACACAATCGTTATTACTTCGGTACCGTTTTACGGCTAGATAATATTATCATGAATAATAAATTGGTAACACAAGCGGGACGGGTAGGGAAACGCTCTCGACGAACCTATGCCACCCGCTCGGTTCCTTTGTGTGTGATTTTTACGGGCGATATTATTTCCAAACGATGATAATTTACCGCGATGTCAGGATTTCTTCGAAATCGTTCCGAGTTTTTTGTTGCCGCGCGGAAATCTTTCTCGTCGGTAGCCGCGCGTGTTTGGATTCGAAGGCAATTTAAATAATAAAAAAAAAAAAAAAAAACTCAAAAGCACACTTACAATTTTAGAAAAGGCATTTTATGTATTTTATGAAAATAGCAATCTAAAAACGTAATAAACGTAAATGTAGGTAATAGGTTTCCGACTAACTCGCGTTAAGAAAAAAAAAAAAAATGATTTTTCCTATTTATAAAGCTATAACAAAGATAATGTGATATCCACGTGACTACTTTCTTGTCATATTTAATTTCAAATTAAATTTTCATTCAATTTAACACGAGCTAAATTAAAAAAAAATATAGTGAGGGGAAAGCAAAATAGGGCATTTATTGGTAAAAAGAAAAGCACAAACGTTGCTCATCTATCAGCATGAAACACGTTTTCGTGTAAGAATTAATTTTTTACCGTCTTTTTAAAAAAAAAAAAGGCCTTCGAATCCGAACCCTACTAATTAGAAATATTACGATTATTAGGCGCGTAATTAATATTATAGACCGAAAGTAAGCGCATAAATATCATTGACATCACATCGATTAGTGTCGATGATTAACGCGACGGTGAATTACGCCATTAGAGAGACCGTTTTGGCAAAGTATGCGCGAATTTAGTGAAAATAATATGTCGATTGTTGTGTCGTGTTTTCTTCGGGACCGTTCGAACGCGTCGAGTAATTCGATTTTGTAAAATCGACAGCGACGCGACGGTGTTTTCTCGACGATCGGAAAGATTCGTGACAGACGCGTCTGCGCATACAATCAAAACCGTCCGTCCGTCGTTTTGGCAAAACCTCTCGTTTTATTCGCCCCCGGACCACCTTTACGTTATTATTACGCCGAGGACTATTAAAAAGTCGTCTTATGTTTACGTATTTTTCACGAGTAAATATTTTAATAAAGAACGCGCTCGAACGTGGTCCGGTCGCGGCGGCGGCGGTATTATTTTAAATTCGGTACGAGACGCGCGTTATTCTCTAAAATAAAATCTATGTTTTCAATTTTCAATTCAATCCATGGCGCGTCGTCGCAGCGTGAAACTTTTTAAGATATTTTTATTTTTTTATTTTTATTCCTCCTAAAAGCGTTTTCCGGAGAAAAGAGGAGAGAAAATTGTCGCCGCGCCGTTGTAAAATCAATAGCTCTCCCTTCTCGCTCCGTTCGAAATCTAAAACAAAGGTAACCGCCGCCGCCTTCGTAGAATATATTTTTACATTCTATCCCGGATCGCAACGATATCGAAAACTCTCTCGCGTATATTATAACAATTATTATTATTACCAAAGCGTTTACGGAGTGATTGCAATAATATTATTTTAGTATTCCGGTCGGCCGGCTAGCCCCTCTCGGACGGGTGACCGCCAGACGGGAGAATTCATAAACATTTAATTTAATCTTATCCCGCGATAGTCGAGATACGTAATAACCGACGTTCACTTCGAAATACCTTTAATGTTGAAGAATTTTGTTTTACAATTATTATATTAATCGTAAAATCGGGACGCTAATTCGATCGAAACGGAATTACGTTTTAAAAATTCTACACCAGGTAAGAATTTGATTTTATTTTCATACGCGTTTCGAGTTGGAAATGTCTACTCGAATGACTTTGTCGCGAGTAAAATAACATATTTTATAACTAAAAATAAATCGAAAAATAAACTATAATATGTAGTTCTCGACGTGACCGATCGGTGGTTTTGCGCTCTGCGATGTTTTTTAACTAAAATATATAGACGCTCCGATAAAGAATAACTATACCGAACGACAAGCACGTGTTTGTTTGTTCAAACAATACTATTACGATTCGGACGATACGTCGTGTGTGACTAGACGTCAATAGGGTATTTCGTCTTTGTCTCACTGGCGTCGGCTCCTCCTCCTCCTCCGCCTGATTAAAATCGAGTTCTTTTTTACGAGCCACTTACATAATTTGTAATTTTTCCCGTACACAACGTTGGTCAAATATTTCGTTTTTTTATTTTTTTTTTCCACTTTAAATTTCAGCGATTTTAACGCTATTTCCTACGGGGGGGGGGGGGGGGGCGTCGAGTCTCCGAAGGACGACAGCCTTGAAAAGGTCAAACCGCCGTTTGTTTTTTTTTTTACTTTCGTCGACGTATAAACTAAAACATGTATAAATACGCGTAGACTGCGCAGACGCCTGCTGCGGGGTCCCCTGTGTCGCGAGACACCGAAGTTCCGACTTGCGACCGGGGCCGACACGATCGAGTGAAAATAAAACCAAAACGTTTCTGCGCGTCGTGGAATGCGTCCGTTTGGATAAACTCGTACCCAACTCTGTTGTCAACGGTTTTCTTTACTTTATTTCACACGATATTTTCACGTAAACAACTCGCCGCGACGACGACTCCTCGGTTTCTCGGTTTGCCCAGTCGAGACTGATCGATTCGGTCCGCGTGCTCGTCGTATATCGATTTCGTCCAAAACGGTGATATAATCATTAACGCATATCATTCGATTTCTTCGAGTGACGCCCGAAAAGGAAAAGCCACTTTGCCTCGGCGTACACTCGTTACGTGGTGTTGTGCGCACGTTCAACACACCCACACACATCCCCGTCGGAAGTCGTCGAGAGTTCTCTCTGGAAGTTCTCTCTCGATAACCGGCCAGAAAACGAGCGAAGCGAGTGTGAGAACGAGACCCGTGTCAGAAATCCGATGATTGATTGACATACCGCGTGCGTATAATACATGCGCGGCGCACATATCGTATTATACATACATTACGTGCGCATAACTCGATAAACATTTTAAATTATAAAACTCGACGATCCCCCCCGCCCCCGCCCCCGTCACGAATATTATTATAATATGACGCGTTACGACGACGGCGGCGGTACACGCGTTTATCCGGAATTTCTTCCACAAACAATATTATAATAACGCGCGCCGCAAAAAAATGCGACGCGTTTATTTTATTTTCCCGCGCGCATAATAATAATTATTACATCGTAGCGCGCGTTTCGCGGAGGATATCGCGGTATCGTGGCTACGGAATTCGAGCTGCGACGTCGAATTCCTGTCGTCTTGGACTACGTGACTTTCGCGGAGTACATACACGGGGTCGATCGATCGAGGGCGGTTTCGCGCGATCTAGGACGTTCCTTTTTTTTTTTTTCAATCGATATAATATTTCTTCTTACGTTTTTCATTCAAACGACAACGCTTCCACCTGAAATAGATATTATCTGAAATTAAAATACACGTTTAGCAGCAGAGTTGTAGAATATTTCCGACACTATATTCATTCCGATCGTTTTCTAATTTTCAGCAGTTAAAAAATAACCACAAAACGCGCGGTCGTAATTCCAATTCAGAGTATAGTTTTAAAGCGAAAACATCGTGAAAACAAACTATATTATATTTCGGTAACATTACCGATTTATTAACAATAATTATTGCGTTTTGAAAAAGCAATTAACACGAATCATTTTTCGTAGACATTTACGTCGAAATTTAAAATTTAGATCCTCGCGGCGACTGGCCACGACGCTCAAACACAATAACGTTCATATTATTCTATACGAATAAACCGCGTCTCTATGTTGTAAACTATCGTAACTAACACTAACATTTTTATAAATCGGTATAATTTCTATGAAAAAAAAGTGTATACTTTGTAAATTCCAATCGCGTACAGATTTTTAACGTTAACGAGATTTGTGGATAATTTTTCGATTCCGTGCGATCCTTCACGTCGTAGGCCGCGGGGCCCGGTCGACCTCTAACCCCGGGGTCGTCCCTTTGTCGTTTTTTCTGGCCACACGTCCGCGTCCGCGTCTCGATACTAATAAGTAGGGAACGGACTTTATTGTAATAAAAAAATCAAAATATGTACATAATTGTTGTAATTAATTTTATTAAAATATGTAAAAAAAAATTGAAAAAATGTATTAGTAGGTACTAAAAATTACAACAAAAAAAATATTTTATAAATAAAAGTATTACAATCATACATACTCGACAGTGTAGGTGGTACCACTTCCTTATTTTATATTTATATCGTCGGGCATTAACAAGAGGTACGCTGAACTAGTTCTAATCTATATAGTGGCATGCCACGTGCCGGAAATAAGTACGTAAATGCCATTTAGATAACGATAATATTTGGTGGTCGTCAAAAATTATTACTAATCTTGTTAATTTAGACGAAACAGATAATGTTTAAAGTCGTCAAAAACTGAAAATCACTAAAATAAGTACTAAAATATGTACTTATTTACCAAATATGTAAAAATATGTAAAATAAAATTGGGCTTATTTTAATAAGAATGATCTGAATCGTGCACATTTTTTATCACATTAAAAATATCTCATTCCAATAAAAATATGTATTTACAATAAAATCCGTTCCCTACTAATAATAACAATCGTTCGCTGGTGGGTTTACGCGTTTTCCCGTCGTTTTCCAGGGTCAAACGTGTTATTATTATTATCGTCGGTCGCGCGATTAGGCCTTTGTTCGGGGTAGTTTTTAATTTTCCCCGAGACTATTTTTAGTTGCACTCGACGATATCATATATCACAGACACATGCGCGTTATACAGCGGCGGCGGCGGCGGCGTCTCGTTTAAATCGCTCGCCGCGTGCGATAAACTACCCCCGCGCGCCGTGAAATAATAATATAAATATTATTTGTGCTCCGGCTCGCGCGCGAGTGTATATAATATATATAAACACTGGTATTATTATACGTGTGTATTTGTCTCGAAGGACTGCCGTATAACTTTTCATTCCCGCGCACATTTATTTCTCCGCCGACTCTTTATCATTGCCAACGCGCCGTGAATTTCAGCACACAATACTGAAATACTTCTCGTACACAATATATTGCGTGCCGTTTATTTATGTATACGTTATTGTGCGGCATCGGTTCGGACATGTGCGTTGTATTTCTCTTGGAAATTTCGATTCAAACGATTTGGGGAAAAAAAAAACCACGACAACAAACGATTTCAACGATCGTCGTCGCCCGTTCGCGTCGTCGGTAAATCGGAAATTTATATCGTCCTCGACGTCAATAATAACGACTGTTTGGAAAATAATATAATACCTTCCCGGGCCGCGAGCGATTAATATAGGGCTATAAAAACGTATAATAAACGGTCTGAATACGTTTTCGGATGGCGCACTCGCCGTCGCGCGTCGTCGCGTACGGTTTGCAGGCGCGCGCGCTCCTCTCGGCGGTGTGTGCTCGTTGCATTTCGAGAGGATCGACGACGGTGGCGAAGTTTTTTCTTCTCGTCGACAAACGCTCCGGCATGAGTTCCGGGGGGGGAATCGTCTCGGGAATATCGTTTAGCAAAGTTTTTCTTTTAATTAAAATGTCGTTGTCCGTCGTCGTGACACGTTTTATCGTTTCGTTGGCGGTTTTCATTTCGATTTGTAATAAATTTATATTGTTGTTATTATTAATGCACTCGGGATAGGTATTTTCGTTCCGATCGAACTCGTATGAGTTTATAAGACTCAAACTGCGTTTGCACAATCACGATTATTTTAATAATCGGTACATATCGCGTGATAAAACATTGTTCGTTCGTTGTCACCGGGAAAAACGATTTTAAAACACTATAATGACGTGAAATCGTTTTATGACGAGCGCCTAACGTTTTGTCCGACAATAAACACTAAATAATAAACTCTAGAGTTGTTAGGCCTCGGGTTTTAACGAACCGTTGAAATAATTTCAAGTCTTATTTTCGGTGACATTAGATCTAATAGAAAATACTACGAATAAATCAATTATAAATATTATGTAAAATGTTTATAAAAATGAAATAAAAACACTCGCGTAAAGAGTTTGAATCCGTTTCAATCGGATTTTTTCTCGATCGTTAGGTTTTTAGAGGTCGTAAAATGGCCAATTGACTCGAGTGATTAATCATCGAGAATTAGATCGGGTTAGACGCTGCGGGATGCGTATAAATCACGAACGGTTCTAAAATTTCGTCATTAGAACGGTTTATATTCGATTCGTTGCTAGAAAACGTAGCAAATGGTAAGCTTCGACTTTGAAATAGACGGAATTTTCCCTTCTGACAAAAGAATAAAGTTTAAAGGTACCCTCGCGCGGGGTATGATGTCACTCGTCGATTCGCAGATCGCGATAGCTGCAAGTACGATGTTTTTTTCTATCGGAAAACGCGTCATTTTCATCAGTTTCATCAACTTTACGCGATGCCGCACGCGCGCGTGCCCTACGGCCCCCGACGCCGAAAACCCGTTGACCCGAAAGCTCGCGCTCCGCCGCCGTCTATTCGACTATTATAATCGACCCCCGTCGCCGGGGGTGCCGAATTTAATCTCGTCACACGGCGCCGAAATAATAACAATATTGTGATTATCTCGGTAGTTCGACGACCGCGTCCTTATGTAAGTACTGTGCGAGAATTAAGACTCTTCGTCCTCGCGACTTACCGAGGCGGATTTACCTAGCGCCCCTAGGTCGAGTGTGCGCGCCGCCCCTAAACTACTAACCGACGAGTGTCCTGAAACGACGGCGGCACGAGCAGGGCCCTTGCCCGGCTATATATTTCCTAGTTTTGTACGATTCGCAATAAACAATATTATAATCTATTGCGAATAAGAAATCGTGGACAATCTATTTCATATAGAGTATCTATTACCGACTCGAAATAGGCGTGTAGATTTGGTCGATACGGATTGTAGTTTTATTTCCATCGGAAATAGAAAAACAGTCGCGGAATGACGACTTGTGTCAAATGAGCCTCCGCGTCGTACGTCTGTGCGAGACGTAATCGTTTTAAATGAAAATCCATTCGTAGTAAAACGAGAATTTTTTCTTCTTCTCGAAACAAACCGTCAAACCTATGATTTTTTATCGTCATAATAATATTTACTATTACTTAAGTAGTCGGTCGATTTCTGATTGCACGTCGGCGAATCGAATAACGAGAAATCGGTAAGAATTACCGGTCGCGCGTACGTTTTATCTTTTTATTTCATAGAAAACAACTTGTAGTTTTGCATTTTATTCAAAGAAATAAGAGAGGACGAATTGTTTATCCGCGTTGTGTGCGCGCGCTGAAACCGTGTTAGTATACGCATATAGACGAAGCTTCAACTGGCGCGGCGGCTGCGTCTTAGCATCAAAGTCGGGTCGAAACGTCAATCTGCAAATCACGTTAAGTCGTTGCGTTGATCCCGACCCCGATTTACCTTTCAAACGAATTTTCGATCATTCTCGGTTTTTTTTTTTTTTTTTCATCCTTTTTCCTTTTATTTGATTTAACGAACGGCGGCGGCGAACTGTTCTGCAAATACAATATGTCCGTCAACGATTCTGTCGAACGTAATTAGAAAGTAAACCGACGAAAAAAAAAAAAAAAAAATACAAAAACAAATAACGAAGAAAAGAAAAGAAACGCCGGACGACGACGACGAGATTTGTTTCGGAACACACATAGTATATACTCGTATATTATTTACGAGCAATAATATCGTTGGACGTGGCCGAGAGAAAAGTCCGCACACTCGAAAGAGTATCGCCGCCCTATTAATGTGTATTATTTTAACGACGACAAAATAATTACGACCCGCAAATAATAACGACGACGACGATACGCGTGATTATGCGCGTATTCGCTTATTAATTCATATAATATATTGTAATACGCACTGCTATAATAATATAGGAATATTGGAAATGTTTTTCGAAAACGACAACGCCAAGTATCATTTCGCGTGCGCCCCCGGGGGAGCATTGGTTTTGACACGCCGTATAAACGTTATAAAGTCTATATTATATTCGCCGATACTCACACACGCACATGTTTATGAAATGACGTCTGTAGAACGTAATTATTATAATATTATTACGGCGCGTTCGTCTTCTCTCCTCTTTGTCCGACGATAGCGTGTGCGCGCGCCTGGGGCGAGTTTGTACGATATCGTGTGTGATATACGTGTTCTAATGACGAACGACGATAATAATTATTAATATTATTTTATTTGAATTTGAATAAACGCCTTGTAGGCTCAAGTACAGATTAATAATAAAGTTTACAGAATTTTGAATTACAAAAATGATTTGTGTGATGAGAACATAATATTATAATAATGTCGTACATAGGATCAAAAAGAAAAAGAAAAACATAATTAAGTGAATATAAAAATCTCGCTCGGCGATTACTTCCGACGCAACTAAAAAACTATTTTCAAATAAATGATGAAATAAGTGTTTGACGGGAGGGTTACTCTCGCGCGTGTCGTTTTCACGTGACGTTTTCACGTGACAATCGTTTTTGGTGACTGGAATTAATTTCAATCGTATTTATTTATTTTTTATGTGTTTCAGATATATAGAAATTAGTGAAAACCCACGAAATCGAGATACCACCCCGCCCCGGGTCGACCACAGGCAAACAACCCGAAAATGTAAGTACCGCGTCGTGCGCGCACGTGTTTCCATACTAAACCATATGTAAATACATTATGATTATTCAGAGCGATTATTTTGTTTCGTTTACGACTTATTATTTCACGTTTATATTTTTGTAAATAACGATTTTCTTTTTTCGTTTAATTTTTTTTTTTTTTTGTCAACTGAAAAAATTTCCCCGCGCCGAATGTGTCGTGTATTGTTTTGTTTTTTTATTTATTTATTTATTTATTTATTATTTTGGTTTTTGATACACGGAAGTTTTTATTTTTTCTACGTTATATTATCGTTTGTCCGACAGAACGTTTATTTTTAATTCTCTTTTTTTTTTTTTCCATTATTCCATTTTACCAGATAAACCCCGACACTTGTGTATATATAATTTAGCCAAATTAAATTTCAGCTTTTATTTGCTATATAATAATATTATAGTCTCTCGTTCGGAACCAAACCGATTGTTAGAAAAATAAAAAACAAAACAAAACCGATAAATTATAATATTATACCATATCAATGCTACTACGTTCGTCGACAAACCGAATTGATTACGCCGACCGATCGGCACACGATCCGCGCGAGCACTGTTGCCATTTCGGTGTATAATAATAATAATAATAACATAGTTTTGCGTAAAATCCAAGTGAAAAATTCGATTTGAAACCGATTTACCTCAAAGAAAACGGCGGCGCCGAGTGAAATAATATAATATAGAAAGCCGGTGTGTGGAGAAATGTATTTCTATTTTCTAATACGTTTGAACAACGTCGTCGTCGGCGATCCGTCGAAACGCGCCCGATTTCTCGGAAACATAATTTTCTAACGCTCGTAAAATGTGCCATTATCTCGCGACTTTACAGCTGATGTTTTTTTCCCACTACAAAGAATCACTTATCTCGCGAAAACCCGCAGTTGACGACGTCGTCGGGGGTTCGGATCAAGTCTTCTGGTTAAAAATCGTCGAAAACAACGTCGTGTGTTTCACTCGGAAGTCGGAATTTTAAAAGACCGAATTTTCAATCGTTCTTCTTCGTCTGCGGCGATGTAAGTATATTTATCCTTCCGTTCAAATAATGACGTATGTTCTCTACGACAATGTGTTTTTTTTTTTTTTTCAAAAAAAACTTGTTCCGTTCCGAACAAGCAGATAAACCGTACAATATTATAACGTGCCGAATCGCGCGGTAAAACTTAACAATGGACACGTGCACGACAACACGTGTTTTACTCGTCTGTTTTTCTAACTCGCCGCGGACAGTTAACCGGATAAACATAATATATTATCGTGGAATGAAATTGGCTAAAAAAAAAAAAAAACCATAAATAATTGAACGTTGTCGTTTGCAACGGAGAAATGACCTTTTGTCCGTTGTTATTATGCGCTCGCCGAAATTGATAGACCGTCGTCTATTTATTTATTCGTCGGTACTTTTTTTTCGCCGACATTATTGTGCCCAGCGCGGGCCGTTGTTGTTGTTGTTGTAGGGGGTTCTGTTCAATGCGTCGTCGTCGCTATATTTTAGGAACCAATTGATCAACAATATATTACGCGAAAAATAAAATAAACATATTATTCGCCGTCTCCTCGATAAATCGCAAAACTCTCCCGTACGACAATCCCGTACGTACCTACACAATAAAAAAATAAATAAAATAAATTCAGTTTTCTAGCGCGCGAAATAAATCACATTTTTTTTTTTTTTTTTATTACGTCAACGTATCTGTCGTACAGATCCGTGGCTATATTTTTATTCTCCTGCCCTCGCGCGCGCATTGTGCGATTCGGTTTCGGTTGTGCTTCGGACGCGGAGAGCTCTCCGCGGGACTTTTCTATCTCGTAGAATATTTCAGTAATACAAGCACACATTATTTACGCATTCCCGTGCACGCAATATAACGCCGCCGCCGCGCCGTACACGTTTTTGTGTCTCTCCTTTTCGACGTTCATCCGATTCGCGTCGCCAAAGCGAAGGTGAAATCACCGGATAGAGTGCACAACCGACTCGATCCCTTATTATTACTGCGCGGGGCCCCCGAACAGACTCGTTCGTCGATTGTTCGCCGATTGATTTACGCCGTTGCCCGTCAAACGTATAGTTTCGCATCGATGCCCGATACAGTTCCTGATTTGTTCATCGAATCACAGTGGGCGTTCGCTTCAGTGGGTCCGCCGGGCGTTCCGACGGTTTGGAAGCGGTTGGTTTTCCAAAAAACAAGTAGAACAAAACGGCCGATTTTGTATACTACCGTTGTAGGACGAATTTCGACACGTAACGTTTCGAAAAACGCGATAGAAAACACGACGATAGAATCTATAACGTTTAAAAGTGATCGCGTGAAAACATTCGTTTCGATAACTCGTGTTCTCCTCGACCGAAATAACGAGTGGCGCCCGGTTATCCTGCGGGCTGCAGGATATAATGATAATATTTAATATCGCGCACAAAGTCGAAAAAGTCGTCGTCCCTCGTCGCGCGTAATTTGGGATTAACGGGATTTTCACATCGCGTCCAATCAAAACGATTACGAAAGTACGAAATTAATTAGTTTGACGACTGTGCGATCGTGTCGTCTATAACTCGCCGGTTTTCTGTAATAATACTTGAGGCGCGGGCGGCAGCTCTCCCACACCATCTCTCTCCAAAGTCCAACCGTAATATGTATCCAATAATAATATCGCATTATAGAAAAAATGGAAAAAAAAAACACATCGTCGTCGTGCTTTAAAATTCAGTGGTTCCCAACCGGCGGCGGTCCCTGGACTCATCACAAGTGGTCCGCAAAGCCGAAAAATCGTAAAATCGTGTATTACGGCTTAGTGACATTTTACTATCCGCCTTATTCTTTCTAAATCAGTCGATAAATGAGCAAAAACAATTTGATCGTATACTGCAGATAAATATTATTGACCGTAAATAGAAGGATTGCGTGGTGCAGGTAATGAATAGAGCGGTCCGTTGGAAAATCGACGAAAGTGGTGGTCCGCGCGCTATAGTGTTGCTTTGAACATAATATTACGAGATCGTACGTCGATTGAATAGAATAAAAACGAAACTCTACGTCGAAACTGAAAAAAAAAAAAAGGAAAAAAATGTACTGTGCGCCGAGTACGTTTGGCGCGTGTGTGTGCCGCGGTCCGTCCGGGACGGAAATTAGACGTCGTCGTAGTATACAGAGCAACTCCGCCGCGGTGAATTATGAGCGCGGGCTTAATGCATCGGACCCAATGAAGAATGACGGACAAAAGTTTTCGGACGTGTACCTACGCGCCTCGACTTAATGCACCGGACGGACATTCCTCGGTGCTGATTTAACGGTCTTTTGCGGATCGCTAAACGTATTTTGAAACACATCACACGGCCGCGCGCGGCACGGGAATATTTGTTTTCATTAAGGCAGCAAAAAGTTATATTAATATTACCCGAACACACGCGCGCGCGGTTAGGTATTTCGCCGTGCGGTTTTTGTTTGTTTTTTTTTGTTTTTTTTGTCTTTTCACCGACGAGTCGGGTATTTCGGAGAGAACGGAAAAGCTTGTATGTGAATTATTTCGAATCCCCGGAGAGACGCGCGTAAACCTCCGAGGTACCTTTTTTTTCTTCTTTTTTTTTTATAGTCGCCGCCGATTCCTTTACGGAGAAAAATGACATGGTTGCGGTATACTCGCGCATTAAATAATATGAAGTGATGTATTATTATTATATGCGGAAAGGTATTTCGGAGATATCGTATAAAATAAATACCCGATCGGCAGGAACGGTTCTTCGGCTCTTCTTTTTTCGTCGTCGTGCAATATTATTATTACTAGGGATTGTATTGTTTTCTCTTTTCTATGTAAAGAAAGAATATAATATACTAGTTTACATCGATAATAAGACGTACGTTTAGACTTTTTATTTATTTTCATTTATTCGTCAATACCAACACGGGTGGGGATAAACAATGTGTTAACTACACTCGTGAGAGTAGCAATGACGACGATGGGAAATTAATTATTGAATTTGAAACATTATTTCACTGACGAAAATTTAAAACAAAGGATTTCGACTTGCGACACAGGTATAATCTCAGATAGAAAAATGTAAACATATAATCACTTTAGAGATAACGTGCGTTTATTCGTATCGAACGGATTACAGTCGTTTAATTTGTTACTTTCTCGGGAGATTCGTTGTATCTCTCTATTCGATTATGTCGTACACGACTCGCGTCGAGGATTCGGTTGGAAAAAAAAAAACCAACAACAATCAAAGATAATAGAATTACGCGCGTATCGAAAAATAATATAATCGAGAACAACGATAATAAACAATAATTAAACTCTACAAGATATAGCGTTCGACGAGAGCGACATAATAATATAAAAAAAAAACGTACGCGACAACAGAATTCGAGTGAGATGCGGTCGGATAGCGAAATACGAAATCTATACGATTCGGACCTTGTTTTTTCTTCTTCTTCTCCTCTGGTTTTCTCTCGCGCGCGCGCGCGCGTCCGGCCCAAAGCAACAACAATCTATATAAGAGGCGCGTCTAGGAAAATGTCGTCGTCGTGTGCCGAGCGCAATGTTCATTGTTCTCGATTCGCTCGGGTATTATTATTACAATATTAATGTGTCGCTTTCGAGTAGTAGTGTTTCTCGCGTGTGCGTCTTTCTCTCTCGAACGCCGCCGCCGCCGTCGGCTTTGTTAGATATATCAATGTATTTATAAATTATATGTTCCGAATTATAATGTCTTCCATACGTCTCGAGACCGCCCGTGTAACGTACACGACAACGCACTCGGAAGCGCGCGCCATGTATAGCGTACGTATGATGTACAATAATAATAATAATAATATATTTTATCGGATTACGACGTCCCCGGTAAATAATTATTATTTAACGAGATTAAATCCGTCGCTTAGAAATAGGTTTTCGTCTGTAGAAAACGCCGCGGTCTCTTTCTGTCTCTCGCTCGCTCGTAATACGTATTTCCGGTTTCCCGTGACGACTCGCCGAGTCATATGAGATGGTATATATACTTCACGGCGGATTGTAATCGAATATTCCTCTCGCCGACCGCCCGGAGTGGACTTTTTGCCGCGTCCGCGGTGTACCCGGTTCGTACCGCCGCGCCGCGCGCCGGCCAAGTACTTTCGGCCGACATTGACCGGATAAACCGGTGAAAAACGATCGCGAACCTTTTTCCAACGGTCTATATAACGGACTTCCGCGACAATAAAACCTCGTGTTCGGTTATTTAGGTCTTCGATATTTCTGTCTTTACCTGCCGATACAAGTGTGGCGCTGCAGCCACTCGGCTCGAGAGTTTTTTTTTTGTAAAACAATCGTATCGCAAAAGCGCGTCGTTTGACAACACTCCGCCGCGCGGCCGTTCGCGTTTTGTGTAAACTAAATAGTATTTGACGCGCGTTCTAAGCTCGAGACGTTGTCGAGAAAAGCTATTATTCAAATCGGCCGTTTCGCTGCGTCCTCGCACAATCACGCGAACCGCACTCGCTGTACGTTTTTCACACGAACTTTAGTTTTTACGCCAAACAATGTACGATCAAACGGCGCGCGTTTCGAGTCGAGTAGCTACAATACGTCGTCGGAAAAAGAATAATATATAAACGTGTTGGACGCGAAATCTCAACGGACCGAACGTTTTTAAACGTCGTCGGTCAATTTAATCTACGGGACGTGGGCACTGGTAGCTCGGGCGACCGTTTCGAGCTTTGGGAGTGAGGAGCGGAATAAATAAATAAATAAAAAAAAGAGAGTAGCCGACGGCGCGGGGAAAACGAGGTTGACGTCGGGCGAGAGTGTAAAGACGGCCGCGAAACGTCTTACTGAATGTGGTCACGTACCGCGCGAGTGTTCGATGCGTGCGCGGGACATCTATCATTTTCACGGGGAAAACTTTCGCGCCGGCAACACGTTTTTTCGACGGTCTCTCTGTGTGTAACGTTATTGCCGAACGTGTCCGCGTGCGAACGAGATAATAATTTATTATTTCTGTCCGACGGCGGCGGCGGCGAAAATCATGTGCGTTTCTTATCGTTCGCGGAGCAAAATTATAGGCGGTACGAGACGACGCGATATTATTGTAATATACGAGCGCGCGATTGTAATATTATGCGGAAGGAAAATACGCGATATTCTCGCGCAGGAGAGTGAGATTTTTCCAAAGATTTCAAACTCCAGAGCCCGTCGTACGATATCTATACGAAATCCTCATCGCGATATTAGTTCATCCTGCAGGGAAGGGTTTCCGGTCCTTATGGATACAATTTCCGTAGCCGAACACGTGTTGGAGGATTTCTAATCAATAATAAGTTCGATTTGATTTCTACGTCCAATGCGTATTTATACATTTATCTAATATTAATCAATAATCGTAATATTTTACCATAACGATTGAGACGGCTGTTAAACGATTGTAATCGAGTCCGTTTGTGTGTGTGTCGTTTTAATATGATTCTATATTTTCCGTAGTGGTTGCAGAGTATTTAGTGTGTGTCTAATATGTATCATATTGTCCTTATAGGACGTAACGAATGTTACACTATCTAAAAACTCGGCTCGAAAATAGAACGAGTAGTTTGCAGCAACTGTTACGCCTGATTTGACGGCCCTGCACGGTTTTCCGCAATTGAAAATCAGTAAATTTGCTCTCGTCCCAATAGTGACTCGTATTCGAAGAAAAGTGTTTTCAAATGGGTATGTTTTTTACACCTATTAATATAATATTATATTGTACAGACTATAATAATTGCTCTTATCAAAAGACTTTTAGGAAAGTTTCGGATGAGTTTATAATGTTTTCTTAGATTATTATTACTACTCCCTTCGACTCATATTCACAGTGATGATTTTCGCACCCACCGGAACAATGTTCTGCGCGCGTCCCCCTCGCCGTGTAATTTTTTCAATATCTATTTTCGATAGACGTAATCCGTTGGCGGCGCGAGTGTGTTAAAATCGTGCGAGAAAACCGAGGCTGCCCTCCGCCGGGCATCGCTTCGACCGCGACATGAGCGAATTATAATATTCGAAACGCACGGACGACCTCGTGAGGTATTTGCGTTTTCTTTTCTTTTCTCGCGGGTAAACGGGGCTTCCGGGCGAATAATAGCGACGACGATAACGCGGTGTCGTCGGCCAATAAACGACGCGTCCGGGGTAAATCATCGGTCTCCGTTATAATAATGGAAATTTAACGCCGCGCCGCCGCGGTATATTATAAACCTCTCCCGCGGGAAAACGACGACGACGACGACGCACTCCGAGTTCGTCCGTTGCCCCGCATAAATATACATGTATGCGGGTAGAGGTAGACGTATAAAATAAATACATTATACATACGCGCAAGGACAGAGTCTGGATTTGAATGCGAAATTCGGTTTTTTTCCCCCCCGTTCGTCCAAAACATAAATTTCCAATTAAACTAAACTCTATTTTCCTCTCCGTTTTTTTCGTAAACGGTTACACTTTAGGGATACGTATATACACGTGGAATACGTTTTTCTGGATTTCCAAACGCGGTTTTTATAGAATAAAAAAAAAAACGACGTGAATTTAAAACGTTATTGTGTCCGAAAAAAAAAAACACGCATCCATTATACTTGTGCAGCAAGCCGATTATAGTACTGCCTGCGCGTGTACAGGTATAATAATATTAATAACGCGCGCGCGACCGTATTGTGTTCGTTTCTCCCGACCATCGTTCATATCCATTAATGGCACCGCCCGAGACTTTTGAACTTCGGGTTAAACGGGGCCCGGTCGAACCGCTCGCGTAACGATGCGCGCAGATTTTTAGTTTTCCAAACGTTTTCCGAGTAGTTACGTTGTAATGTGAAAGAAAAAAAAAAACTAACACGCGGACATGAGACAAATCGGTCTTTTCAAAATTTCACGTAAAAACACTATTCTCGCGCGCGTGATCAGAGATGGGTCGAAAATGTTTATCACTAGGGCTGGGAATTTAATGCCCTAAAAAACCCCGAAAAATGTCCTAAAAAAAATGCTTTCATGACCTTAAAAACTCTAAATAATGCCCTAAAAAACCACGAAAAATGCCCTAAAAAAATGCTTTTATTGTCTAAAAATTTCTTTTTTTTTAATAATTTTAGTATAAATTACAATAAAAGTTTTAAAAATGCATTATAAAAATCGAAAAATTAAATAAAAATATATAAAACTTATCGTCGATAAGCCAATTATATAATACGAATTACGAATACCTACTTATAATCTGTTATATTTATTTAAAAACCATGTTGGTGTAAAAATCTTAAAATAAAATTTCAAATTCATACACTTAGTTTAAAAAAACTCAAAAAATGCTCTAAAAACTCTAAAATGCCCTAAAAAATGCCAAAAAATGACAAAAAATGCAAAAAAATGCAAAATAAACTTTCTTATTCTCATTCAAATGTACATAAAACAAATTTGTGACAAGACGAGCATTGCACAGTAAGCTTTGGAAAACAATGCAAAGTGCATCGAAATCCCAGCCCTATTTATCACAAAGAAACTCGCGTGACATTTCTCCGTCGAAAATCGACTCATAAGGAACTTTTCTCAAGATATTTTCGTCGACCCAGAATTATTTCATTTTTTAAAAAAACCGGCAGCCATTCGATTTGCCCCCCGCCCTACTCCCGAAATTCGCCGCCTTTGCGTGTACTTTTGAAACTATCGCGGCGGAAAAATGAAAAAAAACAATTTCATAACGCCCGTTCGGCTGTTTTCGAGCGACATCCGTAACAATGTGCTCCTCCCCCTACCCTTATAGACACGTCGATTGTGCGCGTATGACCGCGCGGTGTAACATTTCGCACGTATATCGCGCGTTTATCATTATTCCGCACACGGCAGATAACAAATTGACGAGACGTCGGGCGTTGTACGTATGCGCTCCCGAACCGCGCAACACTATATTATTTATTATACGTACATTGTTGTGTGGGATTTCGCGTCGTGTCGTTCGTATATATTGTAATAAAATAATATATACGTAAAATACGGCCTCCAGGCGTACGTGATCGATACAGACTTATCGCGGACGTGCCGTCGTTTCGACACGCGACGACCGCCGTTATCCGACAAAAAACCACTCCCCCGTCTTTTGCCGCGCGGATTCCGCGGGCTCAGACGAATTTTATTCGTATAATATATCGCGGCAGATCATATATTAGCACAGTTCGGTTTCGAACCTCGTCTCGTTAAAATCGCATTCGAGTGGAACCATATTATATGAATACGTATCGTCGACCTTGTTCGTCGAAAACAACGTTCGTTATTGTGACGTTTTACAAACCCGTGTGAAATCGCGTGATTACTTTGTGTTTTTGGGTTTTCAATTTTTATCACTTGTAACTATATAATAACAAAACAGTATATTTTTACCCCTCGCGGAAAATCGTCTTCGGGATAGATCCGTCTCGTTTATCTCTCGCAATTAAAGTGCAGCGATGCAACGAACGTGAAAAATAATAAGACCATAATAATAATAAATTATTATAAGCTCCGAACGGCTGGTTTTTTTTTTTTTTCTTTTCAAAACGTGTGTTTGAATTCTACTCGGTTTGATTACGGCGATCGCGAATTTCTTTTTCCGTCAAAAAAAGAAAAAAGGACAACGAAATTAAGTCGCTATTAATTCGCTGCACAGATTTCTCCCTCTCTACCTCTGCTTACCGCTCTTTCGAAGAAAAAAAAAAAAAACTGAATTTCCGTTTCGTCGTTTGTAAATGAGTTTTTTTTAAATTACTTCTGGTCGCGATTACTTCTACGCAGACTACTACTACTACTACTACTACTACTATCTGGAGAATATAACGACGTAGAAGAGGGAAAAAATGCAGGAAAAAATTACAAAAACATTAAGTTTTCGCGTTACGGCCCATCGACTCCGGCGCGCGGCGGCGTTACGGAAACGAGATATCTCGAGTGCAACAGCCGAGTAGTGTCTCGTAAAAGGACAACGGCGCGTGAATAATTTTTCCTTCGTTCGCCTTACGGGAGGTCGGCAAACGCATTCGCCGCTCTCCCGTGTTCGCGGGAGAACGAGTTACAACTCTCGTTTGTATCGCACACTAAACCTACGTCGGAATCGTGTTTACCTCGGGTCGAGTTCGCTACGGCGGCGATGGCATTTCTAATTTTCTATCGTCATATCGCGGCACAACCTAAATTGCGCACGCTTTTCGACAATTACCTGCGAAATAGATTTACCACAATTACCAACCGTATTTCTGTTAGAAATTTCGCGAGATTTTTCGATAACGCGCGTGAGAATTACTACTTATTTTTACGAAAACACTTAGTATATAGTCGCCTATTTAGCCCCTTCGAATATCGTCTCAACAAACCGATCGGTTTTATCGGCCGAAAATATTTTCGAGCTCGCTCTTCGGACGTCGTCGTCGTCGTCGTTCCGGTTGTTCCGCGGCAAAGTCGCTATCGATAATAATTATTATATTTATTTATTTTTTATATATTCGCAGCGCTCGAGCGTTATTAATAACGGCGGCGCAGTAGGTGCACCGGCGCATTGTAAACACGACGAATAAAGGGTTAAAAAGGGTGCTGCGGTGGGTCCGGCGAATCGTTCACGGTCCGCCGGACATAAAGAGTTTCCCGATTCTAAGCCGCGGGCTCGTTGGAGTATAGTTATATTACACCGGTCGTCCTTTCGTCCTTTCCGCCTCCCCTCACCCCGCCGACTATTTACTCGTACGCGCGTATTATACGTACACGTAAAGTTTATATATTGTGTTCTTGAGATTTTCTCGGCCCGCGCGCGACGCCGTATTACGGACGGCTTATTACAGCAGATCTCTCTCGTCGGGTTCTTGCGGATTTCCTCTTTTTTTACTTCCCCGCGCGCGCGCGACCGAGTTTCCCGTCGCGGACCCGTTAAAAACACATCAAACTCTGCACCCGATGTCCTCTACAATTCGTTTTTATTTCGTCGTTATTGCGCGTATTGTATACTCATACGAGGACGTGGCCGGGGGGAGGGAATTGCCCCTTCCCCAAGCCGACCGAATATATTAGATTTTAACGAAATTTTAATTAGTGAAAGCAATGGACGCGAATGAGCGTGAAAATAGTTTGTTTTTCACGTGTCTTTGTAAAACGTCGATGAAATCATCTTTAAAATTGAATTACAAAGTTGAAAATCGGATCATTTTTCATCGCGATAGATTGCTCGTGTTTCGCTCAAAATCTAAAAATGAAAATCGAAGTACGTTCTATCGAATTGCATGAAAAAACGTTTCACAACGACAATTACAGTTACAGCAAAAAAAAGAACGGAGTTTCCGAGGTCGGGTAGTCCAATCGCAATAAAAAGTAGATTATTTTTTTATTTTTTTCAAAACGATTTGTGAGTAGATCGAAAACCATTTACAAAACGCGGACTCTTATATTATTATATTGCGAAATTAATATTTAACCACGCGAACAGCTCGTGTCGAAGCCGTAATGACAGGTCGTTGAATAATTTTACTCGTCCGCAAAGCACAAAGGTTTAATTTTATATTTGATACGTACCTGGAGTATGAAAGGCAGGATTTATTTAAAAGCAAGGCCGAGAAACGTCCAGAAACGCCCGTAATCCGGGTCCGACAGGCGCACACAAAAATATCTTTTGACGAAAAACCGGATTCGTCCGATAACTGCGCGGGATAAAAGAGATCGCGCAATCAAATTAAATATTGATGATAACAGAAAACGGTCATTACATAATATAATATTGAAGAGCCGAAAAACCGTTTAGCCGCCCCCGGGCAAATTATATTATGAATATTGATGGTTGCCGGCGCAAAGTCGTCTTATACACGTGTAAGCCCTGATAGGATCAAGGGAATTACGTCTGAGCGAACAATTAAGGATAAGCGCCCATCCGTAGTTTTTCAATTAAAGTGAAAGTTTTAGTCTAAAGAAACTTTGTCGTCCCCCTATACTAAATCGAATCGGTCGTCTTCGACGGTATGACACGAAAACAAGTATTTAGCGTCTCGCGAAAACTTTAAATTGGGATATTAAATGAGACTAACCGAGTTTGCGAACAATTAAAACGCTAAATTTGTGTTATCCGCCAGATGTCTTCGGCCATCAATATTATGTAAATACGTTACGGCGGAAGTGACTCGCCGCCGCCGCCGAGAGTAAAACAAACCTAACAGACTCGAAAAAATTTCAAAGTAAACTCGTATGTAAAATAATATTATTACGATTGTAATATCGCTGTAGAGAGCTTTTCCTTTTTATTTTCGACCCCGCTCGTCCGAATATATTATATAATATACAAACACGGAAGGACGTAAGCGTGTTTTATAAAAAAATTAAATATGAAAAAACCTCGTCTACTCTTTACACGGCGGTCGCGTTCTGTTTTCGTGGCTGCGCGTTAAATTTATGGGACTCCGCCGCCGCCGCCGTTATCTCTTTAAGAAAGTTTCGCGGTGCTAAACATTGAACTCGCTCTGGGGAAATGATTTATACCGGTGCGCTATTTTCGACGGATATTATTACGGCGGCGGCGCCGAGAGATTGCGGATAAGTGCGGTGCCAATAATAATATCGCGGCGAAAAGTGGTGGAGAAGCGAATACCGTTACGCGTTTTCGATAACCGTCGTCGCGGCGGGGACAGACGACGACGACGACGTCCGTGTAGTGAAGGCCTGCGAATGGCGGAAATTGCCGGTCCAGTGTTTGGAGAAACAGAGTTCACTCAAAAACTGTTGGCGTTCTTCGATTCGAAAACAAAAAACGGGCCGCCGCCGCGCCGTCTACAGAAATAAGGGAATAAATCATCGTGTTTTTTTTTATTTTCAACACTACTTTTCCAATAGAAATCCATAGAGAACGCACGAAAACACCTCCCGTTGACTGCGGCTGTCGACGCGTCGTCGACAAGCATACCGCTTCTTAGGTGCGGCTGTCGACGCGTCGTCGACAAGCATACCCCTTCTTAGGTGCGGCTGTCGACGCGTCGTCGACAAGCATACCCCTTCTTAGGTGCGGCTGTCGACGCGTCGTCGACAAGCATACCCCTTCTTAGGTGCGGCTGTCGACACGTTGTCGACAAGCATATCCCTTTCTCAGGTGCGGCTGTCGACGCGTCGTCGACAACTCTCGTGCATGTTTAAACTTGTCCAGTTATCACCAGGTTTGAAATTGGTTTGAAATTGGCTCACCATGACGTGTCGACAATAGTTTAGTTTTAGAAAAATTATCAAAAATTAGTCTTAATATAAATGAAAAAAAAAACATTACGCATAGGAGTATACGTTTCCAAGAATTTGGCCGCAGTCAACGTGTTAATCAAACGTTTCGTCAAGACCGAATATAATTCGATACTACTAGGACGACGTTTTTTTGGTCGCGCGCGGTGTAATGACTAATGACCAAACGTCGTGATGAATAATAATATTATGTTCGAAAATACTCGTATAAATGAACCGAATGAATTCGATTTGAACGGACTTGGCGAACGTTCTTTTCGCCTTTTGTTTTCCGATTCGCCGCGTTTATTAATTAGAATATACTCGTATTTTACAACGCCGCGCGCGTGACGACGATACTGTATTTTCGCGCGATATTAAATATCGTTATCACGGCCAATAAGATAGATACAAAGAGTAGACAAAAGAAGGGCGAGGGGGTCATTTGCGCGCGCGTTATATTATAAACACATTATATTGTATTCGCATATATGGACAGAGTGAAATGGGTATAATATAGAGAAACGACGGGCATAGTTAAAACGCGCCGCGTCCCTTTTGTGTCCGTCTGACCTTTTGGGCTATAAACATTTAATTAAAATCGGCCGAACTGAAATCCCTATATATATATATAATAGTAAGTTGAACGCATTAACGGTATTACATATATATATATATTATACAAAATAATTTCAGAAAAAAAAAAACCGACCGTCACGGCGCGGCGGCGGGAATATTATCCGACTGCTATCGGACGGACGGAGAGAGAAAAAAAAAAAATATATATATTAATAATAATACAATTTTGAATTTAATGGCGGCGTTTAGATTCTCTCTTTTTTTTTTTTAAAAGCTTTTCGCGAGCTTTTTATATATTTCCACTGCAACGGCGGCGCGCGCGGTTCTCGTCCCCGCGACATAACATTATACTCTTCTCGACGTCATTTTACTTGAAAATGTTTTCGACTAGTATTCAAAAATCATTATAATATAATACAAAAATGTTATTCTCCGCCGCCGCCGCGGTGAATGTATTTCTAATAGAAGCAGACACACAATTTCGCTTTTCCGCCATTGTAAATGCACTTAAAAAATAAAATAAAACGCGCGCCGCCGCCGCTGAGCGCTTTCAAAAAAAAAAACGAACAGCGAAATAAATTAAGAAAATTGTTTTTTTTTTTTGCTTTTTCCCCCGACGTTTTACCCCGGAATTATTATTATATTGTCTCGCGCAAATAAACGTGACGTTAAGTAGGTTATATATGCGCGCGTACCTGTTTGCTACGAAATAAACTCGGAACAATGCGAAACAGCGTTTAAACAATAAACTCGCTGCGTCGGGCTATCTGAGACAACTTTGTATTTAGATAATATTGTATGATTTTGGGAGACCGACGACGAGTTTCTCCGCCGCCGCGAGATCGATCGACGTGCGTTTTCCGAACTTTCGACTCGTATTTATTTTTTTTTCTAGTCGATCACGATACGCGTTTGAATTATTCGCGATTATTACTGAATTCGCGTCGTCGTCGTCGGTGTTTTATTATTATTTTTCCGAGATGATTAATATTTTTTTTATATTCTCGTGTTGAAATGACTAACTCGGCCGTGCGTGTACGATTCGATTGATAATAATATAATAATAATAATACGTGTGTGTATAGTCGACGACGTTTCCGTCGAGCGGCGGCGGGAACATAATAGAAATCGACGAAACGTATGACGTTTGGATTTCAAATTAAGCGCGAGTTTATTTTTCGCTGAAAGATCTTCTTCAAAGTTTTAATAGTATATATCGCGCCCCCCTTATTACATTCTTACGTTTTTTTTTTTCTACAAACGCGCATTGGGAATATCTCCTTATACAAACAACTTTAAACGAGTTTCAAACTATATAATGTATATATAATATTTTATACGCGTTGTCGAAGAAACGTGTAGCGTAAAAAACTTTTTGAAAATATTTTCACTCAATTAGAATAAAAACCGTCGTCGTCGTCGTCGGAATTTCTTCGTATTTTCCTCGGCCATCGATACCAACGTTCAGGCGGAGAAAAACCAAATTATCACTATATATAGTTATGAGCTCGTTTTGAGCCGTGGACTGTGCAGCTTCTATCGGCAAATTATTAAAACAACGTCCGCGGAATAATAATAACGTAAAATATTATCGACAGCAGCCTGGACGTAAAGACAACGGAGACGGGGTTCGTTATTTTCAACCGACGCGACGACGCGACGTTGGAAAACACATTTTTTTTGTCATCGGAAAAATATAAAAAAAAATCCAACTCGAAATCGAATGTATTTAATTTTCCGGTTCGTTTCTCGAACGGTTTCCGCTCTGAAACGCGCGCCGCCGCGTGTTTTTTTTTCCCCTCCTCTTTTTTTTTTCACATCAAAAACCGATTTATAAACAGCATATGCAAACGATTTTACCGTAAAAAACCAATACTCTTCCGTTTGCGTTGACCTACGTGTTTTGTAATTGATATCGCATTACAAATACTATATAACGGATATAAAAGATAAAACAAAAAGAAATATAGTTTGTGTTTCGCGGAACCCCGCCGCCGACGTCTCTTTAATTCCAACTCAACCCCGATTTTTCTAAAAAAAAAAAAAAAGGAAAAACCAATACTGCAAAAAAATGTTTTAACGATTATTATTTATTAAAAAAATCGGTTCATTTTTACGTCGTTAACGTAATGAAAACGTGTCTAGGTACTATATAATATACAGGGTGCGGCAGAGCCGACTGACGAGTTTTGATGGGCTATAAATAACGAACAGTAAAACTTAGAGAAAACGGTTTTTTTTTTATTTAAATCAGTATTTAATCCCATTTTTTAAAATTATTTTCTGAAAATTATATCTCCAAGATGGCGGCCGTCAGCATTGATACACTGTTGTAGACGATCTCTGAAGCTCTCATATGATTTTCGGCACATTTCGACTGGTATGGCCTGGCCTTCCACGGCGATTCTCTGTTTAATTTCTTCATTTAACTCTTGGACAAGCATTAATTTATAGGGATGGAATGATAAATCTTCGTGAAGAATTCTCCTCAAAGAACGGTCTGAGATTCCCAAAGCTACCGCGTGTACACCTGTCCAGACCATGATTACGAATAAAAACAGCATTACCGTACAATTCAAAATATACCACTTATTAAGGCCTGCTCTTATCTTATCACAGGCTAATGACCTCATTAAACTCGTCAGTCGGCTCTGCCGCACCCTGTACGAGTGTAGTAATTTTTTATTTTCTTCAATTTCATGTATACAACGACAACAAATACTCTATAACGATATCATTCTATAGTGACCTATTGTTTAGGTGAACTTTTTTTAAATAATACAAATAATCCAAGTATAATACGAAATAATTTTCTAAATAATCGAGTACTACGTCCGGCGGAACCTTAGGGTTTACAGACACACCAGGGAACGCACTTTGGGAAACGCTGCTCTAGTGTCACTCGATCGTTTACATCATCGCGTGCGCTCGTTTTATTGGAAAAATCGACCGTTTCTCTGCCGAATACATCATACCAAGGCCGGTGTCGTAATGTATATCGCGCCCCTGCACACACCTCTCGGGCGTGTATTTTCGAACGCGCGCGTTCCGGAAACGCCGTGACCGATCTCCGCGTGCCGATCGATAGGGCCGGTCATCAATCAGACTAAGGGTCAAGGGGTCGGGGGGGCGGTTTTATTTATTTATATAAAAATATATGTACGTTTTTTTTTTTTTTTTCGCGAAGGGATTCGTTCGAGATTTATTTCGCCGGAAATGGACGTTTTTTCTCTCTCTCTCTCTCTGTAAGTATAGCCCTATATTTTTACCTACTCGTGTCACGGGATATTTCGGGCGGAAATTATTTACACAAAAAACCAAAGCGTAACGCGATATCCGCGACACAATACGTATAACGTAGAGCGACTGCAGTTTCGGTTCTCGTTTACCCGTCGAATAGCGTTTGGCCACAAGTCAAACGTGTCGAATTCGTTCGACTGCGACGACGCAGTCGTTCTCCCCCGGCGAATGGAGAAGATTAAAACGCGGTTTCTCCTCTCGCGTGTCGTCCCGTGACGCGTTTTCGTATGATATTTTTTACCTATAGTGAATCGATTATATTATTATTATTGTTTCCGCAGGGGCGTAGCTAGGATTTTTTTTTTGGGTAGGCCCACTATAAAACTTTTACTCACCGACGGTAATTGGGACTTTTTCTGATTTTTTTTATTAGCCTACCGTAATTTCAAAGTTTTCAATGATTATTCTTATCAATAAATGAATAATTAATTACTTAAAAAATTAAAACAAATTGAACCAAAAAAGAAGCATAGGCACATATAGTTTCAAAAGATGCAATTTTTATTTAAGTACCTAAATACTGATATTTTTCATACAAAATACAACTATAAATATTAATTTATGTACTCGTAAAGTTGTGACTAATAATATACTTATTGTTAATTTATAATATATTTTCAAAGTAAAAATTCTAATCTTCTTTTCTTCATAACAGCAAACTCGTCAATAACAGGTGATTTTTGTCTCTAAATCTCTAACTCACAGGAGTTAGGTCCATAATTTATGCTATAAACCCGCTCCCCGACATTCTCTATCATTTAAAAAAAATTTGAGCCAAATCGGCCCAGCCGTTCTCAACTGATGCAATTTCGAATTTTTTGTCTCCATTTTTATATATATAGATTATACTGTTGTAAAATCGTGTATAAGTGTCTGATATATTATTTTTAATATTATTGGTATTTTTTTAAATGAGAAAATCTGGGTAGGCCCGGGCCTACCAGACCTACCTACTGGCTACGCCCCTGTGTTTCCGCCGTCCGCGCTCGATACGTGAAAAGTTCTCCTCCGAACGAGGCGATCTCGTCGTATTTTCACACTTTTAGCGTTGAATTCAGTTTGTCGCCCGCGATAGTATAGTTTTTTATTTTTATTAGTAATAATTGTTAATTTACTGCTTTGACGGAGTTCACTTTTAGCGCTGTACTTTCCACACGGTGACGACGAAAACGCAGTCGATTATCCGCCGTGAAATTTACATTACGTAAATATCATTATGATAAGACCACAATGTAAAACGACGATTAGCTAAAAACTTCAAAAAAGAAATAAAACTATAAATTTGCGTATAGTTTTTTCATTTCTTACGACTAGAATTTGTTTTTCCAGTCACTTTGAGTTACCGAGAGATTTTTAAAACATACGCTCAAAGTGCATTCGATACGTGCGATTTTATTAGGTTGAAATATTGCAGTTTTTATTTCATCAACGTTCAATTAGACCGCGCGAAACGCGAACACCGGATGATTTTTGACAATTCGAGTTTTTTCAAAACAATTGATTTAACGATTTTATAAATTGTAATTATTTACACCATCTATAACAATTATGTGGAACATAGTTCCAGTGTTTTGGTAAAATGTTTTTATTATCTTTTTTTCTCAGAGACGTAATGACTTTATTGAACCACACACACACACACTATATACGCGTATAACAATAACATTCATTCATTATTTTCCAAAACATATTTTCTTTCTATTTTTATAGCTGTTGGGATAACAGTTTTTTATTTTTTTAATACTGTTGGGAAGAAACTTTTGTAAGCAGATTAAAAAGTTGTCCTACAAAAGATAATGTTTGCGCCGTATTAAACATATTTCCTCTTTTGTGCTGCTGTTGAGCGCGGGTTCGTGTGCGAGTGTCGTCATATTTTTTTGTTTTTAGTTTTAAAAACTGGCGGAAACATGTGAGCGAATAGAGCTTGAGCGTAGTGCCGAAGAAACAAAAAAACCCAAAGTCACACGCAAGAGAAGCGTAAAATGCGTTACAGTCGTCGTCGTCGTCGTTGGTAATCCAACACGAGAATATAACATCGCGGGGTCAGGTGATCGAGCGGAGCCAAAACGTGCAAACTCGTCGCGTTAAAGAATCGAAATTCACTCGGATCGCGACCTACTCTGGGTCGGTGTGTGAATTTAGTTTAAAATAAATCGGCAAACTGTTAGTTATACGAACATGAAATATATTAATCGAGAGGGGGGGGGAGAAACTCGCTTTCGATTTATGCGGAAAAAAAGTTCTATTTTTTATTCGATACAGATTTTGTAATCTGTATAATCGTTTCTACTTTATTTCAAACTTCAATCGAACATTTTCGCCGAAGTTTTTTTGAAAAAAAAAAAAGGTTAAATATGTAGTCAATTTTTTTTTTTTTTAAGTTTTTTATCCTCTTTAATAATACCGTTTTACTTTATTGCGAAAAAGGGAAGCGCGAGTGCTTATTCGCGATCATAAGAAAATAAGGGTTCGTTCGAAAATTCCAACGAAAATAAAATACACGGTCCGTCCAAACGTAATCCAATCCGGTCAATCCGCGCCATCTGATATAAAGTTCCAGCGACCCGCGGAGGGTAAAATTCATAATCGCACCGAAGTATATATTTTCAACGCAGGTATTTATTTTATTTACTTTTTTTATTTTTTATTTATTTAATTCAAACGCGCTCGGAATACTTTCCGAAAGCGTTCGAAATGCGTATTTCTACGGCGCGGCGGCGTTATCGTCGCGCGACTAACCGAATAACTGTGTTTCGATTCCTCCCCGTTTACGCGTGTTCCATGTGTCTTTGATAATTGCGCATAATTCGTATTGTTTTGACGACATAAGCGAGACATTGTTGTCACTCGCGATGACAGTTGTGTTGAGTAAATGCTTTCGAATCGACAATAATTGTACACCAGCGACGGCCGACCGGTTATAGGTTTTGGACACGATTTTTTAAGATTCTTTTACGCTATGAGGCCAATTTTATTGTCGGCTACCGCCCTGATATTATTATTCCGAAAAAAAACAGAGCGCGAAATACTTTTTTATTCGAAATCTATCGCATGTCGTACAATCAGTAGTGCAGACGACGAACAATTTCCAAACGTGTTATTTCCTGTAGAAATTCGAACGAATCCGCCCTCGGCCGCATTCTCGCCGAACGATTTCATAGTGTTTTCGATTTGTTAATATTATATTATTATCATAATCATTATTACGGAATACTATACGGTGTTATTCGAGGCCGAAACCATTATTATGACGTCGCGTTATTATAATATAAACGGATGGCAGGTTTATGCAACAAGAATGTTGTCGTGTCTTTTTTTTTATTAAAATCGAGATTTCCGCGAAGGGCCTCAAAGAAAATCATTCGACAACATTGTTAGTTAGGGTCTGAAAATGTAATTAAGGCGATCTCTTGGATGTCGTAATAATGTTCTGGACGAGAATCTAATTTCATCGCGCGAAATTGATAAATTCAAGACATTCTTTTGATTAACTTAAAAGCATGTGTAAAATATCAAGAACGGAAATAAAACAGAATTTAATTTGAAAAAGAAAAAAGAAAAGGCGTGTGTATACACTCCGCGGGCTTAGATTTACTATAATATAGAGTGTCGTCTTCGATTCCGCACGACTCGTATAAAAACGACGACACCTCTCTTGTTTAATTGTTTAATAATATTGTTATTATTATTACTGTCGACGACACTTGGATTAAAATCGTTTTCATAGAAACTATCGAATGTATCGTCTTGATTCCGATGTTTTCACAATCCATACTACAAGTTGGACGAATGCGTTTTAAATTTACGATTAACATTTTATGAGAAACCCTTTCGTGCTACGAGTTGAATAATTAACGCTCTGGGTTCGCATTTTTAGTCGAGACGTTTTTCACTTTCGTTACCCAACTCGTTAAAAGTTCGGCTTATTAAATATTATTTGCAAGCTCGTAAACTCGCGTCGGTTTCAAAGTAAATATTTCGAAAAATGAAAAATCTGTTCGATACGTTTTCGGCGTTGTATTTTATAATAATATATTCGTTGTGAAAATGATTTCAAAACGTCGAAGCGTGTACTAGACGTGATAATAATAACTGTCATTATCGTTGGCCTTACGCGTCGACTCTTTGGACACCGCGGGGCATTCGATCTCTCGCCCCGTTCGTCGTCGACATCCGTCGTTTTCCGTCGTGACGTAATTGTTCTAGGTGACCCCCGACCGGGTAACCGGGTATAGCGTACGTAAATCGCGATAGGTAATTATCGCCAGGACCAAAAGGATAAATCATAATAAACCGCGCTCGATCGGCCGCGCGTGTATACGATATGCCCGAGCGGGGGCGAGCAAAGACGACGACGGGCCAATATACTCGTATATACATCGCGTTTCCTCCTCGTCTCGCGACCGTATTATTACAAATATCCTTTCGGAAGCTCTCCGCGCTGGGAGATTTCCGAGATTTATAACAAATCGTCCGTCTCTCCCGCCTTATTCCAGCTCGTGTACGCGACTAGCCGCAGCGTACCGTATCCGCCGCATTATATTATATAAACATGTGTATAGTATATTATAACGTCATGTACTCGTATATTATATATGCGCGGCCGTATAATGTAATACGAGGAATCGGACCGTTGTCGGCGGGATTAATGGACACTCGCCGGCGGCGGCGGCTCGTTATTGTTAGTCCGAGCACGGCGTACTAATAATAATAATAATCGATCGATTGGAGTACGAGAGATACACACATTAGGCAAACGGTATAAATACGAGTCTCTCTGAAGACGAGCGCTCGAAACACGCGCATATGCAAACCGTGGCCGAGGAGAGTCGACGCGGTGGAGGAACGAAAAGGATTGTTAAAAAGAAACACGTAGATAAATATATAATATTATATCCGCGCGATATAAGGATTCGGGGAAGGGCGGGCGAGTTGACGCAGACAAATGGAGTAACTTTTTCGTCGACGGCGCGGCGATCCGGTGTCTAATCTACCTTATTTTTAAGTACGTCCGCGGATGGTGGGGGTGGGCGAGTACAGGACGTGCGGGTGAATTTCGGCCTGCGAGAGGAGACGTCCGATGGGAAAACATCCTGTCAGCCGGTCGACGGGGGCCGCGCCGCCGTCGTGTGATGGATGAACGAGACTGCGACGACGCAACGGCGGCGTGTGCCAACCGTGTCTCGTATAGCCGAGGATTTTCCACGAATTAACAACGTCATCTCTTCGCTGCCGGCGGCGGCGGTGGTTTGGTCCTGGATACGAATGCTCATGTACCGGTAGAGGAGTGGACCACTGCGTTTACAGTCCGAAAATGCAACGGGTCCGGTTGAAAATTAGAGAAAAACGTGATTATTGTGAATATGTGTTTTTAGAAGAAACCCAAGCTCGTTAAAAACCCATCGCCGTCTTCCCGAACGTTTTTCGCGGTGTTCTCACGAGTCATCCGCGTGTGTCAGTAAGGAAAAAAAAGAATCTCGAGATGTGGAGTGTGTGAAATCGTTCGAGGTATTTCGTCGCGGACCACCACAATCCCTCCAATCAAATCGTCGGAAATACAGTTTATATCGTGGAAAATACTCGTGTTTTTACTTATTTATCGTCGACTGACTAATTTAGAAGAAGGAAAAAAAGGCGACGATAAATATCTACGTACACTATTATAATAATACAACGACATCGATAAATCAAGACGGTTTTCCTCTAACGTTGTGACGACGAAATGGTGAAATCCTATTTTCCTGTCGATCAAATCGACATACTTTTAGGTCTCATAGATTTTCGCGTTGTATTTATTCGTTATTATATCGTGGGATTTTCTTTTTTTCATTTTCGTCGCTTTTCCTAACAATAACGACACGAACTTCGAATACAGAGATAACTCGATAACGATTTTGTTTTTCGACACCTCTCTAAATTTTTTCGAGACGCGCCGCCGCCGCCGCCGCCGGTTATTAAGAACGACGCGGTCGCGAGAGTATTTGACGTTTGACGCGCGTGTGTAATTTGATCGTCGTCGTCGGGAGTTACCGTTATAGTTTCAGATAGTGTCTGTCGAAATAAAGAAAAGCCAACGCCGCCGCGGCGTTTAAACGGCCGACTGTCGCGCGTAACTTTTTTAAACCGACAGTTTTGTGATGACGGCTAGGTGTAATTTTTGGCAAAACATAATATATACGTATACGCCGGAGAAAGTTTTTCTCCCGTTGTTTTCACGTCTCGAGTATATTAGTCCCGACGACATCAAACATTTATATTATTCCTCCCCCCCCGGTTCCATTAAAACTACACGATATCGTAATAATATTTCACGGCTACGCGGAACGATTTTCTTGCGCGCAAAAGTTTGACGCGATCGGCAGCGTCGTTTTCACGTTTGAACGGAAAATAATTAGCGGTTTTCGATCGATTCCACTGAAAAAACCGATCTCGTCATTTGTTTCGGTAAAACTGCAACCCCGGGGGTGGGCGCCACACGGGCGCGCCGTGAAAATAATATCAAGTATAATAAAGAGTCGGTCTCGTTTGAGACTTTTTTTTAATTCAGGCCGATTCGGTTTATTTACATATTATATCGAGAACACGCATAGTCGTCGCGGCGCAATTCGAATTCGGTAGGTTGACATAGAAATCGCGTTTTTTGCGCGCAATTTTATCGTAAAAACTTATTAAGGACCGTAACGAACGTAACCCGGTCTGTGCACGTTCAAAGGGATTATTATTTCTCGTAATAATTCTTTTCGCTGAAAATCGACCGACTACTGTATATTATAATATACGATGCACGTCATAATACGAGAACAACGAGCGAACAATAATAATTATATTCGTGTTTCTAAGAACGCGTATTTATTTTTACAATGTTAAAATTACCGGCGAATAAAATAATGAAAAAAAACTTCCGAGATTTAAAACACAAAACACACACACACACACACAAAAACTACTCGAATTTAGATATTAAAAAAAATTCGTTTTAATTATACATTTTGCTTTCCTTCACTTTTCTCTAAATATTTTGTTTCGCTTAAATGTTTTATTTATACTTTTAAACAACTTTCGGCCGAAACTTACTTCTTTATCTCATACATTTTTCAGTATTCGCGAAACCCGCCGCCGCCGACCTACCTGTCCTCCTCGGCGAGCGTACTGGGGTCTCGAATCCACACTACGGTACGGTACACTTTGTGTATTAGTTAGAGTGTGCAGTGCGAAAAAAAAAAAAACCGTACTGGTTAGACGTTATATAGTCGTGTGACAGTTGTTTTGACAATTTTATTTACGGTCGCCTTTTAGTTCCTGTCAATAGAATAATAAAACGACAGAGTCATAACGAAATAACGTTCGTTTGGCTAAAACAATCGCAATCATATTATAAACTGTTGGAATTTCTTTCGGAATAATAAATTACAAAACGGTATTGGGAGAAACAGAAACATCGAACGCATTGATTCGGTCCGATTGACGGCGTTATAGATATATACTCGTCGCCAGTGGCGTATTTTCAAATTTTTTGTGGGGGGGGGTCTAAATATTAAGTACCTATAAGTTTATAATATAAAAAAAACACATACGAGTTATGATGTAATAACTATATTATTTATATTAAATTATGTATATTTCACTACTATTGTGATTTATTAATACAAATTAATAGTTTTTTATAATAAAAAAGGTAAACGTCTTTTTTTTCTCGCCAGTTCTTCAATAACTTCTTCCGGTTTTATTGAGTAGTTTTTATTTATTGATAACATCGCTAAACCGTTCAATCTTCCCTATAAACAAAAAAATAAACAAAGTGTTTAATTGTAATTTGTAAATAACAAGAATATTTTTTTTAAGTTTATAATCATTTACCTCTGACATGGAATTCCTTAGATACGTTTTCATTCTTTTTAAATTTGAAAATGTTCTTTCATTTGTTGCAGAGGAAACAGGTAGCGTGACTAAGATTTGAAGAAGTTTAAATATGTTTGGATAAATTGACTGGTTACACATAGCCATAGCCTCTAGAGCATTATTTGGTTTCTCTGTTGTTTGGCATGAGTTTTCTCTGCCATAATTTGTATTCTGCTTCAATAATTTGATTTTGAGATCCATCGTTCTGCAAATCTTCAATATATTTATTTGACGCGACAAAAATAACCAAAAGTTAAACCAAAGTAAAAACCCATAATATAAAATTAATATTCTCTTTCTCGGTACCTACGTACCAAGTTTTTTTTTGACTTTTTAAATTTTTTTCTGGGGGGGGTCGAGACCCGGGGACCCCCCCCCCCCCGTAAATACGCCACTGCTCGTCGCACTATAATGTTATTTTTGTCTACCAATCGACTCGCGAAAGTCTCTGAAACACGTCGGGCCGGTCAGAAAACTCCAGTTTTGGGTGTCGGTCGAGATATCTAACGATAATGAAATGGACGTCGAGCGTCCACGGAAGCGTACTCGACCGTATCGCAGGCGAGTTTACACGAAAGTCGATCGCATTTCAAGTTTATTTTCGGTTCTAAACGACCGGTTCTCGTATAGTATTCATGCCTACCGGACGATTACGATATTTATTCTGTAAAAAGACGTTAAAATAATATCAGCGGCAACAACAACGACGGCGGCGGCGGTATAAAATAATAACAACAACACGGTTATTATCAGAGTAAAATACCGATTCGCAATGACGTGCCGTGCGGCGTGTACGTTAAGTTTTAATCTCGACTCGGTAATAAATTAAATATGCGCGCGCGAGTAAAGTTTCAGACGCGCCCGTCGCTCGTATTCGAAATACACGCATATACACGAGGGGCGCAAAAGTTTACCAATTCCGATGCGGCGGCGGCGGCGGCGACGACGACGCTAAACGCCTGTAACAGCAACAGCCGTTCTTCAAATTAAACGAGCCACGCCGCGAAATCGGCGGCGATGAAAAAAATCCAGTTTGACGGCGGCGACGCGCGACGTGCTCGGTCGAGACGCGGGACACGTCTCTCAGTCGACCGTCATACCTCGTGCAGAGAGGGCATCGAATCGATCGTCGTCGTCCGAGGAGTTAACACGTTTTTCGACTGTAACGACGCCGTGGTGACACTTGCGAGTAGATTTTTGTGATTTTCCAACAACGCGGATCGTCATAATATTGCAGGGCTGGTTGCATTTTCGACTTTGAAGACTTTGAAAAAACGGTCGCGAGACGTGAAATGACGACAGAAACACGTGACGATTGTTTTTTACGAGCGCACCGAAAATCGACGTGATCGACGAAAAACACAACAACAGAAAAAAACCGATCGAGTCACGTCCGCGAACACGTTTATATAGCGACTGTACGGCGGCTGCACGTGCCGCTATAGTGTTGCGTGTAGATGTTATCGTTGTAATTGTTATTCGACGGATTGTTTTGATATTATTATAATAATAATACCGAGCGAAGGCCAAACAATAACAATAATAATAATAATAACTATTATAATTAATATTATTCGATAACGTGGCGCGCGCGCGGAGTCATTAGCGCCGCACACTCGGAAACGACCCGCTCGCGGGGGGGGGGACAAACGAATATTATTTCGTTTCGCGCGACGTAATTAATTCGGTTCGCCACGACCAAAGGTTCTCGTCTCTCTTGTGTGTGTGTGTGTGTGTGTATAACGTGCGTAATAATAACGCGACAATATTCCTAATAAAAACCGCGCGCCAAGAGTAACGCTTTGTCCTTCGTCCTCGACGTCGCGAGTTTTTTTCGTCTTTGTCGTCTGTTTAAAAAGCGTGTTCGTGTCGGAGGAAAAACACAAAAACCCATTGGCCATGCACGCGGGCTCGGTAATATAGATCTAGTCTTTAAGTCTCTCGAAAAATACAACTCTGATGCGATAGAAAAATGGAATTTCAGATGCCGGACCAAGCGCTAGAGATTTACAAACTTTTTTTTCCCCGTAGACCACGTGCCGATTTTTACAAATTCGTCCAAGTGTTTTTTCAAGCTCACACACTGAACTGTGCTCACCCGAATGGGCTTTGGAGCGTAATTTTTTTAACAAAAAAAACCGTTGTTTTTTATCTAGCGGCTATAGAACAATAATCATCAGTATAGCTTTACGAATAGTTTTGGAAGAGATCACGGGACAATTATTGTCGGACTTAAATAATTAAGAATCAGGAAACAATGTCTGCGCTTATGCCGATAAAACCGTATATATTATTATGATATACGGATAATACGCTTCTCCTCGGTGACGGGTTTCGCCTGATATTAATGACTCGTTGAGACCGACTCGGTTTTTTTTTATTTTTTTTTATTTAATTACTTAAGCACGCGCCGCGTCATCGCTACTGCAGGAGTGATAATATCATCGCGTTAATCGGCACGGGATTAAATTGGTATTTATTTATTTTTTCTCGTTCCGAACACCACCGGCTTGACGGCGGGCAGACAGCGGCCGATTTTTCAATATTCCCTCAAATCTTTATCGCGTCTTTGGTTCGATAAAAAAAAAAAAACGCGTGATGAAAACGTGTGACGAGCGTTAGTTTTTCCGGAAATACGTATATCGTCACAGTTCCGCTCGAGATGGAGCAAAAAAAAGAATAATTATTATTATTAATATCGTCGACTTGGTATTCCGTCGAGCGATAATATTTTTCTAACATTTCGACAATTTCGGTGCAATCGGATTGGCACGAAACGTTTCGATCCGCTTCGTTATTTTAATTTTTTTTTTATAATTTCATACGAAATGAAATCTCACTTTTGACCGTCCGGAAGTCAATAAACACGGATTTCCTATGGGTTTTCGTCGCATTGATTTTACTCGGAATTTCATTTCTATTCTAATCAAGAATAGAATTATGATTAATTTTCAATTTACCTGGTTTATTTCTTAGCGGCGATTTAATAAATATAACGATGTTTGTTTTTTTTTTTTTCAAAGACTCGTCCTTTATAATTTCAATAAAACGCGGCGAATATTATATAGTTAATAATTTAATATTAATAAGGCAATATTCGCTAATTTTCAACGGAATGTGCTCGTGTAATTTTTACTCGTAGAACGGTTTCATAATAATAATAATAATAAACACATTTTCGATTGAATTACGCCATTGCACATTTTTATTGGCCAGGATAATAAATGGATGGAAATTTAATTTTCGCCTCTGTTTTTTCTTCTCCTTCTTTTATTACATCATTTAAGTCTTCATCTAAGTTGGAAAAGAAAAGTTTATTTTGTTTTAAAATAAAAGCACCTAACTTTAGATAAAATCGCACGCTATAAGCTTTTTAAATATATATATATAGTGATAATAATCGTATCGATCGTTTTCAAACTTTTTCAAATTTATATTCTTGCTCCGATAACCCCGATAGTGTACACATATTACAAAATAAAACAACAACAACTCGACGAACAACGTTAACATAACTTTATACTCGATTGCTGGAGAGCAACGACGGTCGGTCTCGCTGTGGCGGCGACTATAGTAAAAAAAAGTCGACGTGCGCCGAGAACATCGTCGAAGGTAGACGAACATAATAGAGTACGGCGTTAATTTTATTTTATTTTTACTTGTTAAAAATTGAAAACTAATTTATTTATATTTTAACGTAGAAAGTAAGTTTTATATCGGTGCAGATCCGTCGCGTCGCGAATTGACGAGAACTTTTCAAATTCAAATATCGGCGAGAATGCGAATGTAAAAAAAGGAGTTGACCGATTCCAGGTCGTAGTGGACAGGTGCGATTTTTTTTTATTCTCGTACAGCTCGTATTGTTGTACTTTTACAAATAATAATCTCGCGTCGTTACCACTGGTAGGAGGAAAAAGTCGGTGGCGAAAATGGGGATCGTTTGAAATGTTTCGGTGAAATCTCTTCTTCGAACGGTCGGTACTGTTTTTAACCTATATTTTTTTCCCACCGCGTTTCGTAGTCATCCAAAGCGATGACTTTTGTTATTTTTTTCCCGGCCGTGTCGTCGTCGTCGAAACCACGAAACGACTATAGTTTCGAACAAGTTCGTATTTTCATTATACACGACGTATCTCTCGCAGTGAAACGCGGCGGCGACGAAATATTAATTATTATCACTCTAAAAGCACTCGTATACTATACGCGCGCACGAAACTCGCCCTTTCTGCATCTATAATTGATTTATATGGGCGTTTTCATAAACGCGAGTTAATTACGAGCCCGGCTGAATGTGTATATTATGTTAAAACAACATTAGACTCGGGTAAAACACACACGCGCGCGCGCGCGCGTTTGAATATATATATATATAGAAATTTAACATCAATGACTGTTAGATAAATCCACGTAATATTATGCCGGAGGGGCAAAAGGAATGTAATATTATACCCGGGAGGGGGGGGGGAGAGAGAAAAAACGCACGGCGGCTATTCGCAAATATACGAGTATTTAATAACGTTCGTTCGCACACGCGTATTAAAGCGCGCAGGATACAGGACGAAAAACGTGCAGGATACGAACGATGGTCGTTGGCGGTCGTCCGATTAGAAATATCGTAAATACAGTAGAACTCCGATTATCCGGACTAATTAATGTCAAGGGTGGTCCGGATTAGCAAATATCCGGATGATTGACGTATGATATATCAAAAGTTATATAATTATTGTATGAATAGATTCTATGTATGTAATATAATTTAAAATTCGTAACCATAAACAAATAGTTTTATTATAATATTTAACTGAAACAAAATAAGCTTTAATTATAATATGTGATATATTTTAAAACCAAAAAAAGCTGACTTGGCACATTATTTATTTTATTTTGAAAAATGATGATATTTTAGTTTGCTTCATAGTTGACTTTCTCTTTAGAGCAGCTATGTCTCTCAATCTTCTTTATCGCAACAATTGAGTGGTGTTCGATTCTTCTTGCCTCTCAAACGCCAAATCCAATGCATCAAAAGCTTCAGAATGAGACGGCCCATTTTCACCTTCAGTCAAATCGTCAGTTTCATTTTCCTCTTCTTCAAGTATTACCTTCTTCAAATAAGCTACGAACTATTTCATCATCTGAAAGTATTTGATATCCAGGATCATTTGTATCCATAAACGACCACTCATTTGTATTCTCTTCATCACAATTCCCAAATACGTGAACTTGGCTTATACACACTCTTGTATTTCAGCTATTTCAACATTTAATTCCACATTTTGGGTATCCTCGACTTTTTTTCTCGTCCGGATGATTGGCGTTCGGATAATCGGAGTTCTACTGTATATATATATATTTCTTTTTACGATTAATAATTATTATTGTCGTACTACGAGTAGAACTTTTGCAAAACCGTCACGGCGCGAGATATTTTATCATTGTTTTTTATGTTCCTTTTTTCTTTTTTAAAGAACGCATCGTAAAAAACGTAAAATTTTGCACCGCGTATAATACCTACCTAAGAGAAATGTATTCGGTGGTTTATTATACTATATTTTTATTTTATTTTTTTATATAGTAGGTACTTTAATCGTTCAATTCCGTTTTTTTTTTTTTTCCAGGTAGGAAAAAGTCTTATAATATACAATACATATTTATTTAGGTATACGTACGTATATACTTACGGTATATATATATATATTATACTCTCTTTCTAGATTAAAAACCCATTAGATTCGGTTATTAAAACAGTTGACTTTTATAATAATTGGTGTATTATAAAATATATAGAGCGTCGTTTCCAGAAATTCGAGGGGATTTGAAAGCATATTATATATATATATAAAACGAAAAAAAAAAAAAACCGGAGGATTAGTTTCTATAACCGAGCGGGCGACGGAAGAGGAGAGGCAACGGGAGAGAGAGGACGGAGAAAAGCGAAATGAGTTTATATATATATAGTTGATTGTTTTTCCCTTCACGACGACGTAATTGTATTTTGTCGGTAAAAAAAAAAAAAAACCGTTGTTCGAAATAACGAGAGCACATAAACAACCGGCGACGACGACGTTAAACATTTTCGGTACTGCGGGTCGTAAAACGCGCGCGCGTGTGTGTGTTATGCGCGAGTGATAAATATAACGCACGCCGGAGGGGATATTGCTCGCGTCGGTCATCGGATAATAATATGCCGACCAGACTATAGGTCGTGCGAGGGGGAACATCGAGATTACAATATGATATATCGAAACGGCCGGACGATCATAATACTCGTATTAAACGTGAAATAATTACCGCGCGAATCGTTCGTCGAGTGTCGATTAATCCGACGATCGAACATCGCCGACAGAGCCGGGCCGTCGTCGTTAACGGGCTTCGTCGTGAATAATTAGCCGTTTTCACCGTCGACGACGACTTATTGCGATTGAACAAAACCTTTGATTTCCATCGATTACGTTCCGATCGACCGAAATCGTCCGTCAATATTATCGTCGCGCGAGAGCTATACGGTTTTTTAATTCGCGTCTCGTAATAGGGAGAAAAAACACTTTACCCCGCGGTTCTCTAAAAATCGAGTGACCTCTTGTTTCTAGAACGATTATTCTTTATGAAAACTATATTTTCGTTTTCGATTTATGAATTTTCCGCGTAAAATAAACGATCGAGTAACAATATAAAAGCAGTTCCTTCTCGACAACTAAAAACGGCGAAAACCAATCACGAATTTATCTATAATTCACGTTCGACATAGCGTTTCGTTTGTAAATTTATAGTCAAATAGTTTTGGAGACCCCTGTCTGGCGTAACAACTTATGTTAAAATGGGTACTCAATACGCGTGTTTGGTATCAGTTTTGAGCAATCGTTTTATTTGCAGCGTTAGTCCAAACTAATTGTTTTTTTTCTCGACGAAAATCAAATAGTGTTTAGTCGATATTTTAGGGATTCATAGTAGTGATTGTGCCAAAAAAAAAAATGTAAAATCAAAGTACAGATTTGATAAAAATGTAAGTTAATCGATAACTCGAAATAAAAACTTGCGCCGAATTTCGCGTAAATTTACACACACACGACGAACTTGCCGCGTTCGCTTCTTCTCAGCGGCGGCGTCGTCGTCGTGTGATTTCGAAATTAGAAAATCCATTAGAGCCCAAAGTATATAGTGTTTCCGCCGCACGCGCGCGCGACCCTGTTGCGTGTCCTTTGTATATATATACCTTCTCCGTGTATTTATACTTAGCCGACGGGATACACACACACACACACACTCCGATATAAATATATAGACGTACGCGGAGCGCGCGAAACTTGGCGAGAATCTCTTGCGACGACGGCAAAGAAATTCGGCATTAATCTCTTTAATGGCGGAGGGCACCCGAAGAAAAGTACCGGGAAATGATTAATGTTGCCGCGAAGGATCATTGCACGCTCCTGGCGCGCGCGACGACATCCTCTCGCTCAAAAACACAGACAATACGCGGTTCGTATTATTATTACGACTACGTATATAATAGTCGTACGCTCTGGGAACGTGTCGTTTTATCTTTTTGTTTGTTTTTTCTCTCGCGAGCGCGTTTTTCTTTTTTTTTCCACCCCCCCCCCCCCCCAGGATTCACGCTCCGCTTAATACCGTCGATCGGGCGCGAGCCGGGAATTTTTCGAGGGAGGTGTTTTCATTTAAAATACGACTCGCGAAAGGCCCTTTCCGCCGTGTCCATAATATGGACGTGGGTGCGTTAACGATCGCGTTTATCGACAATAATGTTCAAAACGAACACATTCGATAATCGACGATAATATCATCTCTGATAATCGCCGTTTAACGATAATATCGAGAATTAGGTAGTCAAATGCGAAAGGATAAATTATTCGGGGTAGGTTAGCACGACCCGATCATCCGAGACTGATGATGACGCGGCAGATTTTGTCGGACGTTCTTTTTTCGCGTTTATGCTTTTTCGTCGCTTGTCTCGACGGTGACGGCGCGCGGATTTAAATATTCGCATAGTCACACACACGTGCACCACCGTCGTCGTGTATCGGTTAATATACGTACTTGCCGACACACACACGCAGAGAGGGTCGACCGCCGCCGTGGCAACATTGCGCGTTGAAAAAAAATATAAAAATTCCTCTCCCCCACCCCCGATATTTTAGCCGGATCGTTATCCTCCCCCTCGCCGTTTTCCCCGTCCGTCGCAGCCGAGCCGCAGATGACTATATAACTCGCCCTGGGTTTTTTTTTTTTTCCTCTTTATTTTTTTCCTTCTTACATTATAAACTATTCAGGGGAAACCGACGGACGTCGATTTCCCTCGACGTGGTGTGGGACCTGTAGCGCCAAAGGGCGAGAGGGATATGGCAGCGAGGAGGAGGGGCGGATACGGTCTTGAAAAAACAATACTTATTCTCTCGTTTTCGTCGTCGCGCCGCCGCCGCCGTCGCCGTCGATCAACGCGGTTCAAATTTATAACGGTTTACGTCTTATATTGCAATATAATATTTTTTGATCAAAGAAAAACGTCCGGTCTTGGAGACAATCTAATTCCACCCTCGTCTCGGCTCGAATTTGAAAATACATATTATATCTTCGATTTCCCGGAGACAAAACCACCGCGGCGGGTATTCAGAGTCGCCGATATACTGTACGCATACGTTTCGAACGATTTTAATAAATGCTTTTCGAAAAACGCACTGAAAACAATAGTGGCGACCGTTAATTTAACGCAGTTTTCACATAACTTAATTAAAAAACTAACAATATTAATGTTTTAGTAATTTTCCCCCTCGGAACATATAAAAGCAGTACGTTGTACAAAGTATGGCGTTATCACCCGTCGGAACATTAAAAAAATAATAATAATAACGAAATCGAAACGCACATAGTTCGTTAAAATATCGAAAGTTTGGCCGTAACGTTGTGATTTGCAATCGATGTCGATTAAAATCAGTGTTTTAATTAAAACGATAAACATCATCGTCTTTAAACGAATACTTTGCGATCCGACGCGATGTTTTATGTATTATAATAACAATTAATTATTATAAATCACGTCACGTGCGATAATATTTTACAGGACCCCTGCACACGTGTGCAGCAGCCCTTTTGGGTTTTCCGTCGAAACACCGATAAAACGTTCCGGAATCGAATGCCGTCGTCGCCGCGTTTGTCCCGTATTATTCTTCATTCGTTCCGTGGGTTTCGAGTTACAGCCCGCGGACGTTAAAATATAATATAACTTATAACTGCGACGTTAAATTACGTACAAGTGGGTTGGTCCTCTGCGAATCGGCGACGCGTCGAGAATGTCAAAGGACCGGGGGAGCACTCGACTCGGCGCGGCGACGGGAAAAACGGCGTCGACGACGATAATGTTACGAACAAGTCCGCGGAAACGCTATCGCGAACGTACGCCAACAGGGACGGCGGCGGCGCGTGAAACACTTCTCGGAAAAGTTCGTTTTAAAACCCACGCCGCTCTGTGCTCTCGTCGCCGAAATATATTATGACAATACGACATTTTTAAAGGATATACGAACGCGCGCGACCGTTCGCGATATTGTTATCACTCGTGCGCGCTGGTCGAACGTTTCGACCGAAGAATTTTCGCCTTTCCGTTTTACATAAATATTTCCGGTTTCCTGTGCACATTGCACGTGTTCAAATTTCAAATCTGTCAGTTTTATTCAAGTAGAAATTACTTCGGCGAGAATCGGTCGATATCGCATTCGGTGAAGAAGGAAACGCCCGTTTATCCTCCGAAGCTAAAAGGATTATTCTATTATGCCACTAATACAACGAAAAAAAAAAAATAAATAAATAGAAAGCGTCTCCTTAAAAATCATTTGGAACGGGTACTCTATTCGAATAAAATTCATATTGCTTTTAAAGATCGTCGACGTTCGGTCTGGAAAAATACCGTCGTTTAGTAATTATTAGTCATCCGACAGAGTCGATATCCGATTTGATTTTTGAATTCGTTTTTTCGCATTTGATTTGTTTTCCCTCTTACGCGTTTTATGCTCGATCGATCGTCGTGTTTCGATTAGTGTAATAACGATGGTGAAAAAAAAAATGCGATACGAATCGCGTCCGTCGGCGAGGAGTCGAAAATAAACGCTCCAGAAGTAATAATGCATTCAAAAGAGTATTCGATATACTCGTAATGATATCACAGCCGTGCAATACTTAACGACGTGCTCGCGCGCGCGTCATCGCTATCGGATACTTGTCGAACGAAAAGTATAATTATTTCCCGACAACAAAGCGTACAAAAGTGGTGTACAAACGGGGGTGGCAACGACGACGACGACGCCGCGGAAATAATTCAATAATTGGATGACGTCGTCGTCGTCGTCGGTTTGAGGGATTTATTTCGTTCTTGAATTTCGTCAGATTTTGTTTTTCTCTCTCTCTCTCTCTCTGATGTTTACTCGTTATACTCTAACGTGTGTGAGCGCGAACATATTATACAGGGTGGTTTCCTTTTTTTTCCGGGAAAAATGTTCACTGATTGTTTTTAGAGCCGTTTACGATTAATCGCGCATGTGCCGTTCAAAACGGCGATGTAATATTTCACGTTTCGATTCCGAATCGGACGGTCGTTTCTCGGCAAAGTAATCCCGATGGTAATCGTCCAGAGAGATAGTCTATGTCGGATAGAGCGGAGTAAAAATCGACTTTTAAAAGCGTCTCGCCGTCGCGCGTGACGGACCGTTGGATTTATGTAAACTTTCCGGAGAATCGGACACGAACGGCACGCGAAACAATAAACGGCCAAGCCGTATCGTATCCGCGTGCGCGCGAAACTCTGGAAACGTCGCGTCATTATCATAATATATTATAACAAAACGTTTGGAAACGCGTCATCCTGTATGCGTCGGTAGCACGTACGTTCGTGGCGTTTGACGTTTCGCCGAACGACCCCGCGGCCCCGAAAACCGCGTGTCAGTACACACACACACGCGCGTGGAGCCGGTCCAATTATTTTCAGCCCGAGCGTCTCCTCCGAAAAGTTCCGTTCGTTATCGGGGCGGGCGAGAGGCGGCAGAAGAGGAAAAACGACGGAATGATTGCGTCAGCGGGTAAAGGCCGATATTAAAAATAACGAAGGTTTGTGTGTGTGTGTGGACGTTTTGCCGTCGTCGCCCACTTCCCGTCGTCCGGTGCCGGTCATTAGCGGCGAATCGTTGGGAAAACGTGCTCTGTCGCGAAAATTAAGTAAATAGAAACGTATATATTATAATCGTATTAGAATAATAATTATTACATGTGCGTCGTCGGGTAGCGCCCGGCCGTTACGTTTGGCGCGCTCTGTCTGACGGCCGCGGCTTTCTATTCGAAAGCTTCGGCGCGCCGCCCGCAGGTGTCGCGTACGTTTACCCTATCGAAACTCAAATGGAGACGCGAATAATCGCAGCGAAGCGACGAAACAGAAAGGACTCGGCAGCGATAGGTAGAAAACGTTCGTCCTTGTTATTCCAATTGGGGTTCGATTAAGAATCATGAAAATTAAAAACGGTCGGTTTCCGGTAGAAAATTTTCCGACAATACCCGACGCGAGTTGAATATCAATCGTGAAAATAAAAAACCTAAACGTTATTATTTGTCGGATAAAACTATTTGTATAAATCATGTTTTTTCTACTTTTATGGAAAAACGAAACGCGGTGAACATACACTACGACTGGGTAATCCACGCGAAAATGTGGAAAGATTTGCCGAAAAATGTGAAATTCTGAATCTTTGGCCCGCGAAGATAGAAGATAATATACGTAATATAGTAATATAATATTAATCAATCAATCAGTTCGTAAAAAGAACGATAATTTCCAATTTTAACGACACGCGAGTCCTATTTTGTAAAGAAATTTTTTATCATAATATGAAAATACAATAATTCTCACGAGACGACTACTATAATATATCGATACGGGACTTGGAATCCGTCGCGAACCCACTGCTACTTACTCACATAAAATAGTGTATTATTTTACGGCGTTTAATAAATCTATATTACGTATCTGGTGTGCAGTGCAGCGTGCGCATTATATATTGTAAACGTAAAACTATATACCCGTTCGCCCCTTTGCTCCGACCATAAATATTTAATGGGCACGTAATGCCCAAAACGGTCGGCTAGGGTTTTTTTTTTTTTTTTCCTTCGCGTTTCCAATCAACTCTATCTGCTTTTTCAAATTCCAATTATTATTATTATTATTCCATAAAGTGAAAGGTCAAAAAACGCGCCTTTTTCCTTTTTCATCCTCGCGCCGATACCGTCCGTACACCAAATCGATTACTATAATAGCTACTATACGCGAAATTTGTTGCACGCATTTTGCATCATGACAATGCACCGTGCCACTCGTCGTTTGCAGTTCGGCAATTTTTAACGGATAAAAAAATGTTGAAACCTTTTAAACCATTCATAAACGGCCGTTTTCTTTAATGCTTCATCACCGTAAATTGTTTTCAAACATTCAAGCGTTTCTGCAGCAGTTTTTCCAAGTTTAAAACGAAATTTAACGTTAGCGCGTTGTTCGAATTGTGACATTTTGAAAATATGCGTAAACTCCGTTTCGTATGGACACGATTACGGCTCACATGAGACTATAAGTGTAATTTTAACGACAAAACCTACAGATAGCTAAATAATGTCTACTTTTAATTCCAACAATCAGATATTTGATGGAAAAAATAGTTTTATTACTATAAATAAATTCCGGGAACTTTTTGATCCTACTACGTATATTGTGTACCGCGTACAATAAGCGTTTGAAGTTTTGGATTTTTACAAAATTCGAGAACTTTTACGGTGGTAGTTTTCAATGTCAAAACCATATCTTTTTAGTCCTGTCGAGCCGAACCATAAAGCGCGATGTTGTATTCTATTAAAGTATTCGCGTTTATTATTAAAACGATAGAATTTTTCTAACGAGTTTAGATTTTCAGTTCTTTTGTCGTCGTCTCGTCGATTGACTGTGGTCGGTCGCGTGTTTTACTCGTACGAAAACCGTGCGGGCACATCGACGGTGTGACGAAAAAAAAAAAAACACGCGGACGACAAGGCGACCAGCTCCAATTAACGCGACGAGTGAACCGACTAGTTCATATAAACGAAAACGGGTAACATAATGATTTTCACTCGGCAGAGCCGATTCGCACGCCGCCGCCGCCGTCTCGTTATTTACGAGGCCCCCCGGCGAGTTTCCGAATACGCGCTCGCAACGTGACCCCGGGCGCGCTTGTGTATTTATTCTACACGTGTAACACAACGAGGGGGCAAATGTGTCGTGTGCATCGTGTCGTGTACGGAGAAACACAGTCGCACGGAGAGAGTGGAATGAGTGAGTTTGGGAGACGAACAACGACGACCTCGTCGTCGGCAAAACTATGTCATAACACGGAGCCGACTCGACGACCGCTCCGGGAGACGGCTCGCTAATTATTTCGCGTTCGAATCCGATCTGTGACGCCTGAAAAAAGCAAATCGACATTCTGCCGAAACTGTCGTTTAAACGGCTTTAAACGAGTCGTCGAATCGATCGGTCGAGTAAAAAAAAACTAGTCGGAAAATCCAGCGCATTTCAAACAATTAACTATTTATAAAAAAATAAATAAACTAAGAATTATATTAATATTTAACTCATACGTAATATATTATATAAAATAAAGGTCTCGTCTTGAGTATTGTAATTAAGAGTGCAAAAAAAGTCACGACCGGTTTCGATAAAAAATCAACTTCGGGCGTAAAGAGCGCACTAATCGACTATTATCTGTTATTATAATAGCTGCTCGTACGAATGTTTAGAAATCTAAACACGTTTAACACAAGTGTCTTGTAAATAAATGATTTTCCTAATATTATAACTGTTGACGAACTGTAGACGGACGCTCGGGGATGTATGAATATAGTGTTTTAAGCTTAAAAACCCGACGACAATTTATTGCTTATTGCTACTATTATTATTATGAAAATGCTCACTTTTGTATAATTATATTCATATTATGTGTGCGTCCCACTTTGACTCGACGAACGTAGGTAGCAACATTGATATGGTTGTTAAAAAAAAAAAAAAAGAAGAAGGATATTTATCGACGCGCGCGGTCTAAAACTAGAAAAAGCTGAAATTTATTTTTGTTTTTTATTTTTTCTACCCCTTTTTTATACCACCTACTTTTTTGTGTCATGTTTTTTGTTAATCGTATATGAACCCATAGCAGAAAAAAAAAAAAAAACCTGAAAATTAGCAAAAAGCACGACGTGTGTGTGTTACAGTTGTGATGGTGAGATAAATCTGTAGAGTAGGACGCTGCCACAGTCACAAATCGCCAATAGAAAATGAATTATGGCGTATCCGAGGCTTCGTCATTACAGGTCCCGATCATCATTCACATCTCCATATTTTTATTTTTTTTTCTTTTTGTTTTTACTGTATACTTTATGTTTTGTATTGATATTCTCATCTAGACGTTGGACGATTCCAGAAAAGGAAAACGACACTTTTGTGGACTTGTTATTTTATTTTTAATGTTTTTTTTTTTTTTTTTCACGAAACAACACGGGCGGAAACCGATCGCGACGTATACAAAAACGTCAGCTACGACTATGATATTTTATGCGACGCGATTTAATAACACGGTTCACTGTACAACGTTGTTTACCGGCTTTTAGACGGCTTCGATGACGCTCCGATTCAAAGTGTCTCGCTCTACTCTCTCTCTCTCTCTCTCTCGAACGGCGTTTAATTCCGTTTTCCCCCGCAATTACTGCCGTTTTCGTAGGCGTACGTTTTGTTTTTTTCCGAGCCCCGACGATTGCGCGCGCGCTCGACGCTATGAATAATTTCGTTCCGTCGTCGTCGGCGGCGCGGCGGTATCGGAGAAAACGAGCGGATCTCGCGCGCGGACAGATGAAATCGCGAACGGAAAAAATAATAAAGAAAAGAAAAACACGCGCGCGCGCGTCCCGAGCCGGCTTAATGTTATATATTATACCCGCGCGTTTAGTATCTGGAAGTTAATCGTTTAGACGCGCAACGACTCATGCAAATTCTCGTCACGGCGGCGGCGCGTGTAATACAAATTGTATTTTCTATAAAAACATTCCGTTAAAACGTCGTCGTCTCCTCTGTCGAATTTTCGTCTGAAAATCACGACGTTAGCAATCGTACGTATACCCCGCAGTGGCGAGGCGTGAGTTTTTGAAAAAAAATGGCCCTAATACACCTGGACTCGCCCACCTTTTTTAATTTATCTATACGATAAGAAATAAATGTTAAATTATTTAAAAAGGGACATGGTTTTTTATTTTTAATTCAATTTTTTTTTTTCGTAAGAGTAGTTTTTAATTCCATCGTTCAAAATGGCATTGATTAAATCATCAGCCATGAGGACTTATTTTAAATTACAATATAAAATATAAACTCGTACCCATCACATAATAAACCCCCCCACTCACATTGAAATTCCCCCTGTACCCGCTCGCCTATTATTTGGAGACGTTTCGTTGCTACGTCTCTATGATATAATAATATATTATAATACCATATTTGGATTTTGGGATCCGCATCGCCAGCTCGTTCGCACGGCCATATCGCGCGCGTCTAATCTATTTCGAAAGAATTCTATAACTGTACAACGAAAAATCGATTACAACAATCGATTACAACAATATAAAAACATACATAATAATGAATGACGTTCAAATTTGTAAATATTTATAAAACAAAATCATTTGTCTCGTGTTCTAAATTTCCAAGTGGGTAGACGTTGTCTCATTGTCTCCTATGACGCTTCGCCACTGCCGTATACGTGTTTCGAATAAATAAAAATAAAACACACATTTTAATCGTCGCGTTAACGACGACGTCCGACCGGGCTCCGCCGCCGCCGCGACGCGCTGCTACGAGTACGAGTATTATACGAATTCGAATAACACACACACACACACATATAATATTATATTCTTCTATTATTCCAACGCGGTGATCTAATTATTTCAGAGTGTTAATTTACATTGTGCCATAGGTGCATTGTGTGTAGTTTGCGTACTGTTTACACTTTGTTTCGCAGAATTTATAGTTCAAACAATGAACTCGTGTTTTACCTCGCATGTACGTTTAATATTTTATCGAACGAGACGGTTACTCGCACACACACACACACACATATAATATATTATTATAAAACGGCGGGCATTTATTTATTTTTTTCATTATTATTATTTACGTTATCTGCGCCGCCGCCGTGAGTAGTTGATTAAATTCCCAGCGCCCGAGTTTATCATAATATAGAGAATTAAAATAACGTCTCTATGATTAAGAAATACGGCCGCCGGAGCATATTATTAAAAATTAAACGTTTAATATGAGTTTACGCGCGCACACACACACACATATAAATAAAACAAATATACCGCGTCCTTAAATTCGAAACGAATAAAGTTTAATAATAAATAATTCTGAAAATAAATATGGATTATGGGTGAATATTATATGCTGAGCTTCGATAAAGTCGCATTTGTCTTTACAACGCGGTCGTCTTATATTATTATTATAGTGTATGAGAGAGAGAGAGCGATAGACTATTCTCTTATCGTTTCAGTAATATTTTATGATCGCAGGGCGTATTTTTATATTTTCCGCAATTTCTTTTCGAAACCCTTTTTCTTTCGTAGCGATTTAATATTCCTTTTCCCTACCGCCCCGGCGGCGGCGGTTAATGTTGAAATAACATCGAATGGAATGTACCTATCGGCACGCGTCGACCATCATTAAAACAAAAAATTTTCCGTTGTTTTCTAACCGAATGAAAAATCTACGTATTTTTTTACGCGTCGAAATAGTGATAGAAATAAAACTAATAATCATTCCGCCCTTATATGTAACGACGATAATAATATAGTAGGCGGCGTGTTCTCGGTCTGACGTAAGCGCGTTGTACAAATCAAATCGCCCGCAGCGTGTACTCGAATTCTCTATTCCGAAAGCGATCGGGGAACTCTCGGAACCGAGCGTTTTCGTCCGGCCATTTCATATCATACGACGTGTAACTGTTGTTTTCGATGTTTTTCCACTCGCACGGTACGCCGAGAGACGTGGTTCGAAGCTCATCACGTCGATCGGCGCGACGCCGCCGTTAGTCGGTTACATCCGACCAGCGCGCGTCCTGCAGGTTCGCGAACGCGCGATTTAACGTAATATCACTGCGAATAATAATCATTCAGACGTTTCGTCTTCTTCCTCTCCGGCGCGCACTGTTCGAGTACTCATATACTACATACAACCGCCGCCGATTTCCGAGAGTTCCTCGTCCTAGAGAGTACGCGTGGCCCATTGTTAGTTTTCCGTCCCTGTTTGCTGCATGCACGTCTTTATCGCGGTTAGAGGTGGGTCGAACCGTTCAGAGTTCAAACAAGTCTGGACCTGACCGGACCCAATGGAATGAATCTCGACGAACGTGCCCGAAAAATTGCAAGGAAATCAAAAATCGATTACGTAATTTTCTTTCGTCCGCGATACAGTGTATTTCAATCAGACCGTTCAAACAACGGGATCGGGCACAGTCGGACGCGAAAACAATACCGGGGGCGGTTCGATCCCGGATCGATGAGCAGCAGTATAGTAGTGTGGGCTCGCCCGTTGAGTTCGGTTCAGCGCCCCCCGGACGTGTTCGAATTCGACTCGCCTCTAATAATTATAATACTGTCTCATTGCCACTTGATTTGAATCGCACAGAATAATAATTATTATTTGTTTTTATCGAATATGTACAAAAGAGAATAAATGTACATCTACTCGTATATACCGTCATAGATATAATATTATATTTTATTATGACATTATTATGCACGGGTCACGCTCGACAGATCCAAGTGCAATAATATGATTTTCGTTCGAGTTGTTTTATAAATTTTTCAACGCACTCATAACGTTTATATTATTAATAATATGTACTTATAAATATAATACAATATAATATATTTTATATTATATTACGTATTATATACGTTTTTATACTTCTATATACTATACGTAATTTGTTGTTTTACATATGTGTTTATTGTTTTTATTTATGTGTAATAGTTGATATAACTTTTTTTTTTTTCCGGTTGATATTGAAACGTTAACGTCTTGTTGAACGATTTATTGGGTTTTGTGTGTAGATCGAGGAAGACGAAAGAGTGTGGTTTTCGCCGGCCGAAACCGGCGCTCGTCAGTAAGATTCTTTTCAATAGACGTAAATAATATTATTATAGGCGTGATTTCATAGAGTGATCCGATCGAATTGAATATTTCCAAATGAAAAACGGTCTATAATTCTCCCGTACACGTTGTTTGTTGTGTCGAAAGAGGCGGATCGATATTCGTTTAGAACAGATACTGAAAGATATTGCAGAAATTACATTTTTTCCTTCGGAAAAAAAAAAAAAAACGTTCGAAAATTCAAAGAAAACAATTATAATATGTAATAATAGCAGTGTTTTATTATTTATTATAAAAAAACGCACGATCACAAGCTTCACTTTGCGCATGACTGCTGGTTTTGCTTCGGATTATTATTAGTTATTTGATTATAATTTCTAAGCTGTTCGTAGTCGTATAGTAGCTTTTTGTTCTTCAATATAGTGTTATTAGCTAATTGTTTTCAGTCTTTAAGTGTAAGTATATAAGTGTATAAAACGGTTAAAAACGATCCGGCGAAATAGCGTGATTTCCCAATCGAGATGGCGATAATATGATATGAAAATATTTGAATATCCTTGTGATCGAGTCGACGATTTTACTTACGAAACCTCCGTATCGAACGTGACAATACCGTATGGAAGTGTAGAAAAACAGAACCACGATAATTATTAATCTGTGTATTTCACTTTGATCGAAACCCTGTTTTTCGACATACATTTACGAGAAATCACGGTATTTAGCCGAAACTTGTTCGACCGTAACGTGTGTACGTTATTATAAATGTATATTATTATATTATAATATGTATAGATAGTATATGTTAGTGTTTTTTCAATTTTTTCTTATTTTTTTTTTTTTTTTTTTTTCATATTCCGCGCGTGCGCCACGTCCGCGAGCAATGCTCACGCCACATCAGTCACTCGGTTGCTTTCCCGGCAACTCTTAGACGGTCGAAAGCCGCCGACGACGACGTACGTGTCCGCTCGTCGTCGGTTTAGTCGAAATTTCACGCGCGTAAAAGCGCCGACTAGTATTTCGTATTATTACGCGGCGCTTTTGCACGTGAAACACCGACTAAATCGTCTTGTGACAGTCGACGAGGAGTAAACACTGTCGGATGACCTTATATATCGACCGCGGGACCGCACGACGCACGGAGGGGAACGACAGAGATTTCAAAACAAAAATATCACGCGAAATATCTCGATTTCTGACGGCGCAAGCGGGTCGGCAGAATGTCACTGGCCCCCCCGAAATCATTCTTTGTTGAATTTACCTGCCCGCCGACCACCGGCAATCGGCATAGTGGTCAAATACGCACAAATTTCGGCGGTGCCTTTTTTGAATTAAATTCTGTCGTGAGTACCGCGAGAAACGTCAATAAAAAAATTAACACCAACTCTCATTATTTATAATCGATGATTTTATTTATCATAAAATAATATAAGAATTTCAAGCGCACGACCGAAATTAACAAACACACAAAATTACAATAAATCATTTCTCACCGTATTCGTGGTATCCCCGGAAAGTGTTTCAAGTGCCCCGTCGCGCGCGGCGCACATTTTAGGACAACTTTATCGATAGATTTTCTGCCGATCCGAAGCCACACTTGTGTTCTCGTGTTGTGCACGCGCGGTCCTGTATTTCGCGCACTAGGCAGTGTAAAAATGTTCGGCGAAACTTTCGTGGTACACTTTCTGTGCTTACCGGTCATCGGAGAGTGTTACGGGCGGCGGACGGAGTGCACGCGAGGGCCGACAGCAGGGGCGTGTCCGTGTTTCTCGGCGGTCCGTGATATATTATAACAGTGTAGTTGTGGTCTTGTCGATTCGTACGACGACGTGTCAAAAAACCAAACGAAATTCAAATCGCGCGAAGACCGTTATCGTTTTTTTCTCCGTCTCTGGGCGAACTACAAGGACCGTTTCACACTACACGGTTCCCACGCTCAGTATACTTTTTCTAAAGTTTATAATCATAAAATCGTGGTAATTTTACACAATTAATAATCGAAACAATAATATAATATCGCGTCTATCGCCGCCGTCCGATCGAAACCGTGTAGTGTGAAACGGGGAGGGGGGACACGCCTCTACGATTACACTATTACCGATGTGTCGTTCGTGTGCGGCGTACATAACGTGTTTGTGGTTTGTTTTGTTGATGCTTTCCGCG
>OX402536.1:4959969-5082679 GCA_948098885.1 Drepanosiphum platanoidis
TGTTTTTAAAAAAAAACTCACGTTCGATGCGTCCTTGATGTCGTCATCGAATAACGACTTAGTGTCGTACGTTTGCGCGGACGGACAAAGGACACGTTTCGCGCGACGATTCGTTGGGTCGATCGTAATCGAAAACTAATTGATGAAAACGAAATGATCGAACGGCGCGTGGGCAACTGATTACAACGCTTTTCGTCGGTGGTTCCGGCATATTATGATGTGCAAGATAAAGCGAGCCCATACGAAAAGCGCAACGAATCGAAAACACATTTAAACCGTCGACGAACGGTCTCGTCCCGTGTACGTTATTATTATGATTATTGTTGTTACTTTCTCGCGCTGTCGTCGTCCGCCGCAGACGCGCGCCGCGTACGTGGTGTGGCCACTAACGAGTTGGAAAGTTAATAATAACTTTTCGACGTAACAAGTTTATTTGTTTTTTCTGCTGTTCGCTGTGTGTGTTCGTAAGTTTTTTAAATTTTTTTTTTTCGCCCGACCTTTTTCACTGTGGTTAACGACGTTAATTTTAATTTGATTAACGTCAAACCGTACACCCGAGTAGAAGAGGTGCCCGAGTGATATGTACCCGATGGAAATTAATAAATAATTACAAATAATCAAAAGCCACCAACGTACTTGATTTCGACGAAATAATACGCACCGACGACTTCGTTACGACTTTGACTCGCCGCCGCCGCCGCCGCCGGGTAATAAGACGGACAATAGGTGTTGCTGATGGGCACGACGAGAAAGCGTCGGCACGTATCCGTATTCAAATCCCGCCTGCATAAATACTTGACATTATGTTCGCGTAACTCGGCTTCCGGCGCGCGCGGCCCCGTATAACTCGATTTTCTCGAGCCCGACCGTCGGCGGCGTCGTCGTCGTCGATATAATGAGTATGCCGCGGAGCGGGGGTCCCCGTAGAATTTCGTAGTAATTTAAGAAAATCAACACGCCCGGAGTGATTATTTTATCGACGAGCTCTCGCGACCGACTGAAACATACGCCGAGACTCTCTCTTCGGTGTCCGTACCGGACGGCAAGTGGAAAAAAAGGCGGGACAAAAAAAAACTCGGAAAACGACCGACAGGTATATGTTTTGTCGACGTCTCATTCCGGACGCGGACCGAAAAGCCGGAAGAAGTTTTCTAGAAAGAATTCTAGAAACTGATGGAAATATCAAGGATATGTGTACTACTCCCCGATATGCCAATGAGAGAATTCGTAAAAAGATTTCACTACTCGCGGTCACTTGTTATTGTATCGACAGGACGTCCCATCGTCAATCATACTTTGTGTGCCGACACGAGTTCATACGAAAAAAACCACGTCGTAAAACATTAGGTGTACAATATTTAAATCGAGTTATTTTTATATCATGCGAATGAGAGAAAGTAAAAAAAAAAGAAGAAGCTACGAGAGGAATTTTAACGTATGTAAAACATGTCATTTACCTTCCGTTGATTTCGATTACTTTTTCTCTATTCGTCTCTGTTCAACGATAAAATCGGCGACTGTTTCTTCTGTTTTTAGTTTTTCAAAGTCCCAACAGTTATTTTGTATAGTTTATTATAATATAATACTATAATTTATCTGTTTGTGTTATATTTCGAGTTCTTGTTGACAAACTATCGATTTTAAATGTTACTAATATTTACGTATTTCGTTTTCATACAATATATTATGTACAATGTGCATATGCATACATGCATAAAAATGTCGTATCTTCTAGCGAAAACAATACTATTGTCCGATCTACTAAAGATTCGAGTCGAACTGTGCATTTGAAATTACAAGTGAACTCGGGTGGATTATTAAAAACGAGAACCGCAGCTAAAACTACGAAACAACAGTGACATTCGCGTCGCTGTCAAAAATCCTAGGTTTTCTTTATTTTATTTTTTCTAACGTCGCGATCAAAGGTCCGGCGAGAACTGTTTTAGAAACGGGCAACTGTCGGGGTCGAAAAATCGTTTTCAACCGTCCAAAAGACGTCGAATAAAAATTGCAATACGTTTTCGGTGCCTGCACGTACGGTCTGCTCGGTCGTCGAGTTTCTAACTGCACGTTAACTATTCGTCGGAGCCGGATTCGTCGTTCGCCCAATTAACCGGTCCTCGATTTCACTGTAAACACACGACTCTCGCGGTCTCTCGACGCCGACTGACGTTTCGTGCCCGGCGACGAGTCCTCCAGTCGCGCAAACATTTTAAAACGATTTACGCGCGTATCCCTTTCGGCGCGAACGCTATCGTCGTATAGTACCGCGCCGCGCAGTGCTGATGCGAAATCCATCGTTTTGTCGACGGACCGACGACGGGGTTTTTTTTTTTTTTGTCCGGGGAAATTCTAATAATAATATGAATAAAAACGCGCGAGATATTTTTCGATCAGACCGGTCTCAAAGGAGAATAATATTTACGATGGATATGGACGGTTTGTTTTTCGCCGAAAAACATCGTGTTTTTTAGTTTAGAAAGTAATTTCCGAAACGAACCGCGCGCGCACGTTTCCGCGGACTCGCCGACGACGATTATCACAACGCATATAATGGTCGGAGGTTACGCCGCCGCGGGTCTGACGAGAAAATCGCGTACGCTGTGAAAGGACAGGATTTTTTTTTTCCCCGTGAAAAAGTCACGTCGCAAAGCGTAGGGCAAAAACGTTTTCCGCTCGCGACTTTATATCGATTTGTCGATTTACCGATCGCATTGGACATTACGTGACCGAACGAATATTAACATATCCGCGTGAAAACAAATCAAAACGGTAAATCCTTTTCTCCTAAATCTAATTTTTAAGACGGTATTTTCGTCGAAAAGCCTATTATTTCGACATTGTAAGTGCACGAGTGTAATCAAAATGAAAATAAAAAACGTAGAGTTAAATTTGTTCAATGTGCGAGTACATTTAAACGGTATAATATATTTTATTTTTAGAAAATCCGATTAAAATTGCGTACGTCATAAACACTTCCTCAGATCATATTATTATTATGTAAACGATCGAATTTTATTTTTTATATTTAGTACGAGTCAAGTGTAATTAGTTTTTGACGAATTGATATATTTCGGGTCGAATATAAAAATACAAATCGAAAAGAAAAATGTCTGATATCCGACTCGGTTCCCCAATGTATAGATTAACCGAATTCAAGTCGAATAAATGAAATTATGAAAAATAAATAAATACACGGGGCGTTCTAAATTTAAAGTCGAAACTAATAAAAAATAAGAGGAAAAAAAAAGTTATTACGAAACGAAAAAATAAGAAACACTAGAATAATGTTTTGATAATAGAGAATAACGAATTCAATTTGGCATTCGAGCGAATAGAGAGAGGTGTATTATTCCGTTTTATTTTACATTTTACCGTGTGAGAAACTATAGAAATACGAACATAATTAAATTCGAAAACCGCGGCCGGAGTCTTTAAAATAATATAAAATAAAACGATCGTTTTTCCACAAAGAAATATACTATTATTATTATTATTATTATTCGTAATAAAATCATCGCGTGGGTTGTTATTTATTCCGGAAGAGACGTATTTCTCGAATGAAATTAATTTTTAAATTGAAAACGATCGCGCGCCAGTAGTCATTACGTTTCCCCTTTACCGAAACCGTTGATTATAGAATAGAATATTATAATAGACTGTTCTATAATCGATGGCGGAACCGACTCTTTACGAACACGTCGTCGTCGAACGAGACGTGTTCGTATCCATACTTGGTTTTCCAACATAATACGGTCGGAATGACTATGAGGTCTACTTCGGGTGTGTTCGCCGATCTCGTAAATATACATCTGAGTTTCGCCGGAATGTACGTTTCTTATTTTAACGTCGTCTTCCGCAGCATCTAAGCGCGTTTTGATCTAATATTATATATATAATACACGAGAAAATCGTCGTCGTCGTCGTCGTTTTTTTCTTTTCCTCTTCTTTCTTTCATTTTTGCGACAAGACTAAAAGCAAAAGCTCTTTGCGACCGCGGCGGCGGCCCATCTCGTGTATTTTTTCATCGGAATACCCGACTAATTAAATACCGACTTAAATCCGACTAACTACCGCCGGGGCCTGCGCGACACGACGATAATAATAGTCTCCTCGTCGTCGTCGTCGTCCGAACCGATCGGATGAGAAAAAAAAAATTCCAAACGAGTCGTCTCAAAGGATCGGCGGTTTCGTAAAAAAAAAGGAAAAAAGAATGAATTCTTCGTACCGTCCTGGTAATAACGACTATATAGGAGAGGACTTGTATGATATTGTCGACTATACTAGCGAACGACGCGCCCGGCGAAATTGCTTTCCTGTATTATTGACGTTTTCATAATACGTCGATGGACGGAACACGAAAGCGCGTGTGCCCTCCGTCGATCGTCGAGCGCGACTGTTCGTTTCCGAGACGATCTCCGGAGTCTTCATCGGCCGTTTTCACGTTATCGTACGACGACGAAAGCGAATTCGAGAGAATGATTTGATTTTATTTTTTTTGAGCAAGGCTACCAGTTTGTTCACACTCTGGACGTCTGATCTCGCGGAAAGTTCGGATTTAATTATTTATTTTTAACAGTCGTGATTAGTATATTATTATATTTTGTGTCACTTCGAAACGGCGGGGAATATTTTAAGCGTCGTTTTTTCTCCGGAACCGTCGTCGTCGTCGTCGCCAAAAGTCATCGCGGGGAGTCGGGACAACACGCCGCCGCCGGACAGAAACGACCCGAATAACACCCAGTTAGTGTAATAGGGTTGTTCGCAATCAAAAGTTTCCGATACGTTAATGAGTTTCGGCCGAGTCCGAAATGGCCGTGTTCGTCGTCACGATGTTCTCGGTTTATTACCGGCCGGTTTTGCCGAAATTCCGTCTGATTTACGATTAGCATTTTCTCGGACGAGGGATAATAAAAAGACCACCTTCTAATATCCGATTAGAAATCTCAACTAAGAACGGAACCGCAACACGCGTCGACGAAGCGATCGCTCTAGTTTTCGCTCATTAGAATCCAACGATATTTACGATATAAAATACAATATGTACACGACAAACGCGTTAGAGTGTTTTATATTTCGTATACGCATAACGCGAGACGTTGGAAATTATTATCAAGTTCGTTTAGGATTTTTATAATTATTTCTCGTGAAACGCGCGCGCGCAGGTATGCCGCACCGACCGTTTACGCCCGCGCGATATATTCACAAAACTATTAACAATTTAGAGCTTCAAACGTTTTCGTGTTTTTTTTTTTTACCGCCAGCGGCGCGGCGGCGGCGCAATTCAAGTATTTACAATTCGACGCGAGTTTTTCCTCGTAATTATTATTATACGATCATGAACCGACTGTGACCCCGATTGTCCGAAAGACTAGAGGAGCGAACGTTCGAACCGGCGGCGTCGTCTGTTTTATGTCGTATTATCGTTTTATATGGCCGTTTTGTCGTCACCGAAACCGTTCGCAAACCGATTGAAATCGGTAAATAGACAGTTCGCGGGAAGAAAATATGTAAATTTAAATTCATTCGCTTATGACTTTTCTTAAAAGTCCGACCGAACCGCTGATTTTTTTGTCGTGTTCAAACGCACGAATTACACGAATTAATCAGTCCATTGACGTGGAAAAAAGAAAAAAAAAACCACGAGGTTAAACGTTTTTTTTTTCTTACAAATTAGCTTCCGTTCGAGTGTATCGAAAATTTAACTCGTCGAAATGCGTCGATTGCGATACGCCAAATTACGCGTGAAAAATAATTCTCTAAATAACGGGGCTAACCGTAAAATATACGCGCCGCGTTCGTGCGGCATACCGCCATATCTAATTATTTAAATGACCGAAAACGTAATTACGAAAACCGCGCGTACTGCAGTCGTCTCGCGGTTTTTTCATCTTCTTTTCCATCGCGCGAGTTTTAAAACGATCGAATGAAGAATTTAAATAAAAAAAACCCTCCGAGAGGCCAGCGACTATTATAATACTCGTATTATAAAAGGAGAAACATGTTTGAATCGCATAAAAAACGTACTCGCGACTATCGATCGTATTCGATTGCGTCCCGCGAGCTCGCGCTTGAAATTAAACGCGACTGTCCGACTTTAGACTGAAGATTACAAAAACGCGGTACGTTTTGAGCGTTCCGAATATCGCGTGGCGTGTTTGAATATTATTCACTGCTGCCGCGAAATCACGTCGAAACGTTATGAAATTCGATGCCTCTCGCGGTCTCGCCGTTTGTTTGTTTCGTTTTCATCGGCTATTATTTTCGCGTTTCGCGTTTGACCGCGAGCAATTGATTTCCTCGACGGAACGACGACGACGCGCTCTTAAACTTCCACCTAAGTATACGGCAGTACCCCAGTGATGCCCAAACATTTGGGCTTCGGTAAACAACTTATCTTCGAGCGCGGGCCACCGAATATAATAATATAAAAGTATACGATTGTTCTCGATCTAATAACAATATAATAATATTATGATCCTGTTGTACGCGGTGAGTATGCAAAGACGTCATATCGGATTGGTTTTCGCGTCTTTTATCGAAATGATTACGGCGATCGAGGTACCCACAACACACGTGTCGGTTTGATCAGCACCCACCGGGTTGAAACGGTCGAAAAAATAAATTATTACATTCGCGATGCAATTGAAATGACGAAAACTAACGGTGTAATTATAACGATTTCGTTCCATTTCGTCGGGACGGGTTGGGCACCACTGTTTTGTTTGGAAATGCACCACGTATACGTTGTAGAGTGTTTACACGCATTTCACGTTTCGATGCGCCAAAACGTAGTTATTGTTTAATTAACGACCTGTCCGCGAGCTAGCGAGCGCGGGCGCGATCGATTTTGCGACGCATTATTCGGGGAAGAGGGATAGGTCGAGCACCTCTTGTTCGCCAACGCAAGAATAATCGTTTTCGTCACTTCGGAGCGTCCCGGAACGGCCAGAGATCGGAATCGTTATCCGTACGACGAACTCGGCTATTGAACAGAGCTATTTCCCCGTCGTTTCTCGTCAAACGACCGCGGGAAGACGTTTGTGTCTCGGGCGAGGTTCGGCGAAGCGCCGTCGGTCGATCCGTGCAGGACGAAGGTTGTCATGTCCAAAGGTTTCTTCCTGAAAAAATGTTGCTGTCCGCGGGTACACGAACGTTGTTTGGTTTCTGAGCTCGGTTTTACCATCATCATCATCGACATCGATTAATTCGTGACTATTTTTCAAATTTGTTTTTATTCTAACGGATACATCCTCTTCCTTCGATCGAAATGTTCTTTCGCTCGATTTCGGGTCTCGCTTTTTCCTCGTCGGGGCCCCGAAATTCTAGTTCCGTACGAGACGTGCAGGACTGGCAGCGAAGCCGACAGCCAAGTGGGCCGCCGGCGACGTTGTGAATCAAATCATAAAAACCGTGTCGCCGACACGTCGAGGAGGAAGTGGATCGTCGGCCATAAATTATTTCAACGTTCCCGCGACCACACAGGGTCTCCCCGAACAATTAATGTCACCTTTGTCTGATTTTTCTATTATACATATATGAATTTTTTCCCCTTGTCTCCGTTTTATTAACTTCGAGTTTCCCCCGAAAGTGGTCACGCGTCGTCGCCGCGTGTTGTTTCGAAAACGTACGATTGATTTTCGGCCGCGCGTTTTATTTGTTTTCCGAGTGTGTCCGAAACTGGGGGAAACGAAAGGTGTGCGAGGTAAATTGAAACGGCGCGGCGGCGGCAGGCACGTCCACCGCGATCGTAAAATTCAACCGGTAAAATATCAAATCGAAAACAACGCGTCGTGTCCTCTGGGGCTCGCCATTCGACGCGGAGATTCGACTCGTCGCCGGTGACTTTTTGAACGGCGCGGCGGTGGTTGTACAAATCGCGGGTCTTTTTCCAAACTCGGATTTAAAGGGTTATTTATGATTTAATTAATACGCACTTAACGTCATGCATATTCATTGGTGTTTAAATCGCGATTTATAAAAGAAGAAATGAAAAAAAAAAAAAAAAACGAAAATTCAATCCCGACCGTATTATAATACAATCATGTTTATAAAATTGAATTAGTTTATTATTACAAATACGTATTACGACGCGTTTACCGTCAAAGACTTAATGGTTTTGACGCGAAGACGTGGCGAGTCAACTTAGTGTACACACACGCTATTCGCGTGACGCGTGACAGTTAATCAAACTGATCGAACAATTAATTCGAAGGGGTCGTTTGATCGTTTGAAAAATATCTGGACCACCTCGACGGCGTCCCGGGTAACAATGATAACGATTCGTGTGGTAATTATATTATTTGCTCGCCGTCGGAGAACTCGTCGATTTAGTCGTTTAGCTCGTCCTAAAGTATTTCCACGCTCGATATGCGTGTTGAATACACGCCGACGCGTAACGTGTCGATTTTTTATCTACTAGCTGATATAGTCTACTCGTAAATCGGCAACGGTTTTTCAAATCGAAATGGAAAATTAAAAGCCCGTCGGGGAAAACATTGTTGTTTCTTTAATATTATTACGATTCGGAATGACGTTAAAACGTTTTTGATAAGTGCGTAAAATCGTCAACGTGTCATTCGATATTTATTTCGAAATGACGAGGCTTAAACGAATGGCACGCAGCGATTCTATTATAATATACTTTGTGTATATATAGTATAATAAGTAAATATATATATACGAGTACATAAATACTCTCGTTTAACTTTTGTCGACTAATTACCGTTCGTCAATAATAATAATAATAATAATAATCAATGTTCACATACGTATCCGAAATAAGTTTTTATAAAAAAATACATAATAATAATTGTACATTACCGAGATAAAACCTTGGATTCTGTAACCGTGCGACTTGTTGTTGTTGTTGTTGTTGTTGTTTTTATTTATTTATATACGGAATTGTCTTTGTAGGTTTGAAGAAAGCAATTTAAAGTTGTTCTAAGTTTGTAATCACTTGCTATTTACGACGAGAAAACACGATTTATACATTAACAGAACTCGATCAAATTTGATTCATGGGTTTTATGTTGAAAACACACGCCGCTTTTCAAATCACGTTCAATTATTTTTATTCATTTGTTATAATTATTTTCCAAATAAACTTAACGTTTATTTCATTTCTCGCGCTTCGGCAAATGGACATGTTGATCGATCGGCGCGCGTCCGATCCGAAACGAATCGCGTATTGCCGTCATTTTTCAATCGTTATTTTTCCCCTCGTCCCAGCATAATATACATCTACTTTTCAAAACTATGTCTAGTCCTATAATAATAGAAGGTGTTTTTATAATATTATTATTTTTGGACTATTCGTCCTTCTCCGACGAACTATTAACGTCGGGTCCGTTGTTCCCACATAGTCATAGTATTTTAGAGCCGAATAATGTTTAAATGATTGATAAAAATTCGATTACATTTGACCGTCTCTATTTTGAACCTTAATTACGGGCACTTTGATTAGTATTTGAAAATTTAATTTATAAAACACACGTTTATTTCGTCAAAGGGTGGGGGGGGGGGTGTTTTTTTTCCCTTCTTAAATTACGGCAATATGAACGAAACGAATCGATTAAAATAACGGTCGGGTATTGATCGCGCGCCGCCGCGCCGTATAATAGTTTCGACGGCCACGTCAGCCGTACGAATACGATCAAACAAAACATCATAAACGGAAACTTTTTATCGACTCGGATAATAATAATAATAATTATTATTATTTTCCGCGTCAAAAGAATAATGCGCCTGCCCGGGGAGTATTATGGAGCGCGCGTTTTTTTTTATAATATTACACCAAACACATAATATTTTTGACGATTATTATCGAACAGTTTGACGGTTTTTTTTTTTTTTTTTTCAAAATCGTAAAGAATCGAAAAGTGTATGATTTCCCCGCGATCTAACCGATTTAAACGCGAAACGAACGAAAATATCATAACGTTATCATCGTCGGAATCGTAACGCGGCGAATCATTGTTTTCGATAAGTATCGAGATTAACGTTTGGAATTTCGAAAACGAAAATAAGCAAAATCGTGTCGCGCTCGACGCGCTGTAATGCGTGTATGCGTTGAACAAATAACGGAATAACTAGTACACAGGTGCGTCGTCGTTTGTTAAAAATAATAATAATAAAAAAAAACCTATCGAATTAAACGCCAGCGATCGTACGCGCACACGCGTATGGAAAAAAAAAAAAGTCGTCTATTTAAATAAGGAAAGTGTTATTTCAACACAAACTCGTCCTCGAACAAAGCTCTCCGTCGACATTGATAATGTACCCGCTTTGTTTTTTTTTTTTCGTTTCGATTCATTACGAGCGCCTGTAATATAATTTTATCGTTACCATTATAGTCGTTGTTTTCAAATTGAGTATATTATACTATGCGCACTTGTTTTTATTATTATAATCAGTCGAGACCATATTTCGAATCGATTAAATCGAGCCTTCTGCCACGAGCCTTGTACGACGACAAAAGAAATATTATAAAACACTCGCGCAATTCGTGCCGTTTAACTTTTTGTTTCGATAATAATATGACGTTTGAACACTATACACAACTCTGAACACGCGCGTGAAAAAAACCACAAACCTGTGCCGCGTCGTATTTTCATAATCCTTTGAAAAACAGAAAAAAAACGTATTAATTAGTTTCAGTCGGATCGCAATCGACGACGTGCCCCGGAATGCGACATCCGTTTTCATCGACATTCCGGGATTTAAATGTTAAATAATTAATGACGGATTCGTTAATAATCGCACTGTTCAATAATACTATCGACAACGTTTGGTCGCTCGTCGTCCGTTGAGATTAAATCAAATAACCGACGCGACGCGCGACGGCGGGAACATCGTAATAATATAACAAAGTATAATACAGTATTATGATGGTATTTCTAACGTTTTACCAATTATCGATGAAACGCGAATATCGATACTGTGCCCGTGATCGTAGTAATCGCACTCGGCACGTCCGATTTTATTGTCGTCATTTCGGCAGGACGCGACGATATAAGCACGCGAAAAACCGATGGGTTGAAAAACGCGATCCGGCATGATGCGAAACGTACGAGACAATAAGTGGGCCCGTCGTATAATTAAATCGAATTTCGAAAATACCCTCGGAATCCGATTGAACTCGCGATTTCTTGAGATTTCGACCTCGGTCACGAACGGTTAGGTTCATCGTCCGTTTCGTTTGAAATTCGCTATTATAATTTCGCAATATCATTATGCCGTCGACTCGTCCCGAACTCGTCTTGTACGCGTTGTATCTGTACGTTTTCGTTCGGCTCGTTTATAATATAAACCCGAGTCCATCGTCAACCGTTTCATCGTATCCCGTTTGTCTTGTCGGCAACCGTTTCGCTTGTCTTTTCGTTACTGCCCGACTGCTCAACATAATAATACGGTCGGACTCTGACGGCAAATGTGTAAAGCAAGTCTAGCGCAGTAGTTGTATTATTATTATTATTATTATCAAAAACAACGAGACTTTCTCGGGACCGTTGCGCTTCATTAAACCGCGCAAACACAATAGTAAAAGTAAAGTTATAGTAGATTGAACTTTTGAAAGACAGAGGCGACGGAACGACCCGCGAGAGAAATCCGTCCGGCGCGGCGGCGGCGGCGCGCTAAAACGAATGTGACAACTTTTCCGACGGTCTGTGCGTGCACGCGAACGACGACGACGACAGTATTTAAATTCCGCGTTTTATTCTCAGGTATAATCAAAGCGACTTTTATGCGCGCACGAAAGTCCCCGCGAAATCGTCTGACGAGATTGTCTCTCGAATCCCGCGCTCGGCTCACGAAAGACAATGGGTTTTGCGATAAGTCGAGCAATTTTTTCTTCATCAGTCCGGTACAATAAATCGTCAATTCAATCGCATTGTCGCGATATTCCGATTTTCGCACACGACGTGCTCTCGCTGTCGAAATACCCCGTTTTAAACATTTACGATTTCAAAATATAACCTAACCATTTGAACGCGCGATTATAATTACCTCCGATCGGAGGTGGGTCGCGAACTGTCGGAGGTTTCGAGCGGTAGTGTGTCAAATCCGTGTAAAAAATTCAAAGTAAAAACGTTTGATAATCGATCACAGACTGCTGATTTATGATTAGCCATCGAGTGTGAGTCGTAAATTATTTCGTTTTCGGTTCGCGAAATAATTGTCTATCAATACTTCGGTACTTTGTTCGTGCTATGGTCTCGAGCTGGTTTTGATTACTACGAATACGCGATATACGCTTTGGAAACGTCTTCTGGAGCTTCTTTACTAGGGAAATATTGTAAATGGCCGGAGAAAAAAAACCGAACGCCGCCGTCGTCGTCGTCGTCGTGGCCTTCGAAAATAGACACCGATAATTCAACACTGTCTCTCGTCGAAGACGTCGTCGTCTTACGTGTAGTTTGTTTCGCTTTTTAATAAATATTTTAACGGGCGCTTAACGGTAATTAAAAAGAGATGATTTTTTTTTTTTTTTTTGCTGGAAAATGTTTTTAATTAGTCGAAACCAAGACGGATTTAAACTGTTTAGTTTACAAGAAACCCGAGGTATTTATAGTTTAATTTATGTACATAATACGTACACGATATATACGTATGCGTATAATACATATGCAAAGGTACGATGTAATATTTATTTATTTTTTTATCCGAAACCTTTTCCTTAAAAGCGCAATAAATGTAATTTTATCTTTTTTTTCCGTTTTTTTTCCCGTTTTTACGTTAGGTCTAATAATAACCGCACGGTACGAATTAATAATACGAACGTTCGGGTTTCGTTTACCCCTCGGCGGCTCTGCAGGCCGCGTTTATTAATTCCTGTTTATTCCACAAAATACATTTGCGAAAATTTCCCGCGTCAGATTATTCTCCCGAGTATTTCGGATTATTTTCGCGCTGTCGGTACGATTTTTACGGCGCTCGTTTTTTACATTACGACTCTACAGAGATGACTTTTCCATACACATAATATATTATAATAATATTATGTTTATTTTCATTTTTTTTCTCTTAAGGAGCAAACAAAAACGACGCGCATAAGCCGCGACAACATTGTTAATAAAGCACTCTGCTCGGCGACGGACGTCGTCGTCGGCTTCGTTTTATTTATATTTAAATCCGTGTGGTCTCTTTAATTTATCACCCCGTGCTGTAGTAGACGCGATTATGTCGTTTATCATTCGCACGCCGTTTTCTTCGCGTTTAGGCTAGGTAGTAATGATTATTGTCAACAGTAGCCTCTCCGATGTTCATCGAGAGTTTATTACGCCTCATTCCTCGCTTCACCAGCTGCGTTCGGAAACCGGCGGCGATTCGTAGTGTAATTATTACAACGATGCGTCATCGTCTCGGGATTTTTTTTTTTTTAATAAAGATAAGCGAAACAAGGCGGCTTTCGCGTATAATAATTTTTAACGCGATTTCAAATCGTAATTTTATTCCGTCGTTTGTCAAACGATTAGTAATTAAAAAGCAACTCGACTTTCAAAATAATATCGCGTCCCGAAAAAAAACCTACGTATTTACCATCATCGTACAACCGAAACAGAGTATCGATAAAAAAACAAATCGTTCGGACGTTGATTGAGATGTCGTGTTTACCAATTTTTCCGAAATAAAAGTGTGTTCAGCGCGTTCGAATATTACGACCGGTACGACCGTCTAAATGCCGCGGCCACGCGAAATGTTTCGGATTTACTAACCGCATTTGGATCTCGAGAATACGTTGACAATGGGCATTCTGATGAGACGTTCTCGTACACGACTATTAATAATCGTATCACATCGGCGGCTCATTTGAATAAACGCGATATTGTTTATTCATATCGAATTAACAGTTGGCGTTGTTATAAATAGAACACGTCGCGACGTCGAGAGGATTTTCGAAAAACCATTTTATTTACAAAGAACACCCGACGTTTTACAAAAAACCGGATACAAAAAAGTCACGAAAACCATTAATAAGTCGATACTTCCTGCACGATTCGCCGTCGAGTTAAGTTTTATTCGTGAGATATTTTCTCCGATAATCAGGGGCGATCGGATTGTTATAGCTTGTTCGATAACCTGGCGCGCAGACTCGGCGGTCGATTTTGTAATATATTGGCCGCCGAAGATATAAGCGGCGTCAAAAGGGTTAATCCAACTGCGGGTTGGAAACGAAAGGAATGGGCGTTGACGCGTTAATGCGGGTCAGACGAGGAGATGATCAATGTCGAAAATGAATACATCGTTTGTGCGGGCCACGCGACGAGTGGAAAGTCGTCAAGAGAAGGGCTTTGGCATGCGTGCAGCAGCAGTCCAAATCTGTGTGCGGAGAACGATTTCTCCGCGTGACAGTTCTGCGTTATCGAACCACGCGCGCCGCGTGCACGCCGAGAGGAGTATATTAATTTTCTTTGTTATGAAATAATAATAATGACATATATATAATTCTCCGTCGTCGTCGCGATGGAGAGATTTAGCCGTGGAGGTGGCTGGCCGCCAAATTCCAATAATTGACAACAAACGCGTCCGGTACTTTCCGCCCGTTTGGCGGAGCGATTCTATACTTGACGTTTGCAAAAATCGATTCCACCGTCCGCGCCGTAGACGTCAATGTGAAATCGGACCAATGCCTACACAGTGTTGTTGAGAATTAATGTCGCGAATTAAATCCGACTTCGTCGATATGTGCATTGAAACTGTTTAACGACGAACAAATAAATTAATGCGTCTGCTTGTCGTTCTGCCGGTTTTCTCGAAACGTCCACGCGAATATTCGATGACGTCATTTTTCCCACACGCCTTTTATATTATTTTCTCTCGTCGTTTTCTGCAGTAATAAATTGGAACCCGAAAGAACGCAATGACATTTAAACATTCAGATTGACATTTCAGTATGGCTTCCACACACAAAAAAAAAAAAAAAATCAAACGTTTTACGAATCCGCCGCGTCTATACGTCTATATATTTGTAATTTCCTACGCGGAGAACACAGAGAATATTTCTCACAGCCCGTGAACATCTAAAGTTATTGTTTTTTTTTTTTTTCTTTTCTTTTTTTTTCCACATTACTTTTGTGCGAATTTTTTTCCGAGAAGAACGTCGTTTTTTCGTTTTGTTTTATTGTTCGGTTTCGACCCGAATGAAAAAGCGAATTAATGAAAAACAACGTTACGAAGACGTTTTCTTCTACGCGTGAAACGTACCTACGTTACCGTATACGAACTGCAGTCGTCGGGTAGGTGTATATACGTATTATTGTGTTATTTGATTATGCACGATGTATGCACGACAATCGTGTACGTCCACGACACGCCCCGGTGCACTCGAATCGGTTTTTTCAGTGTCGTTTTGACATTTCCGAGTTCAATAATTCACCGTCCGGGAGAAAATGTTTTAAACGATAATACTATAAGAGACGTTTGTGAGAAAACGTTACACAATATTTGTATTTATACACCCGTGTCTGACGTTGATTCGCCTGTTGTTGTGTACATAAAAAAGATACACCTACAGCGAGAGAGAGAGAGACGTGTGGCGGGAGGGAGACGGCAATATTGATATTTTGATTATATATCATCCGAACAATAGAGTGTTGTTCGTGCAGCTTTTCACATGATTGATTCGCCTAGGCACATCTGACAAATATTTGTCACGAGACGTTACCCGCCGGCCCGAGATTTGCGCCGCCGAGATTTTTCGCGAGTTGATTTAACATATTTGACAGTCGTTGTCGGCTATTACCCGCGCCGCGCCGCGCCGGTGATTCTACTCCGCGAGCGTGTTTATTACTACTTCTCGAAATAAAACGAAACACGTCGTTTTCGATGCTGAATATCAAAGTGTGAAATATTGTTTCGACTTGTCGCTTGTCGGCGGTTTATCGCGCACATAACTCTCGGCGGGCGTCGCGCGTCGTCGGCTGCAGTTTTTCGCGAATTTAATTATCTACTTCGTTTTCGGTTCTTTAACGCGCGCGCGTTGCGATTGAAAAAAAACAAAAATAAACCCCCGGTTATGCTCGTTATTTATTTAATTTTTATTTATCACTAGTCAACATTATTCATATAATATTATTATCAATATTAATTTAAATAATAATAAATGAGTTTCTAATTATTAATTTGATTATTAAATAATTACATTCGAAAGCGAGACTCGTATGAATTTATATTATAAGTAGTATGATATTTTATGGTGAATTGTGGGTATTATCTCGTCTTTCCGACGACGCTTCTTCTTCTTTGATTTATTTTATTTTTTACATTTATGTACACATTAGTGTATATATATATTATTTTAAATTGTTTTTTTAGGCGATTTTAAATAATTAACTACGCATTCGATTATCGCTTGAATTTTATGTAAATAGTAATAAACGGTGAAAGAATATATAATGTATACACATATTTTATAAAACAATTAACTTGCCAGATGACCAGACGATAAATTAATAAAATATATTAATGAGCAATATCGACGGTTAAACGCGTCGAATATGTTAAGGACGATTCTTAATAATTATTACATAGTATTTACAAAATGAATAATGTAGAACGCCCGATGGCCATTGGCCGATTACACTTTGACGATCAATAGTATTATTTCTACCAGAAACGACAACGGGAAAGTGAGATCTAGAAAAACGAGCGGGAACTTTAATGCGCATTCGGGGAATACGAGAAAGAGCATCGATGTTTTCATCGTCTTTCTAGCTGCCAAGGAGAAAAGCGGCCCAGACCCGATCCGTTACAGTTTCCGACAGTGATAAAGGCGTCCGAACGAATACGAGGAATCTGCCGCCGGTTGCTGCCGCACAAGGATTCCGAAGGACTGCTACACGTGCTCCGATAAATGCAGAACAATATTCGAGCGAGGCAGACGACGACTCGAACGTATTCGCGTTCGCAAGACTTGGAATCTTAAACGTTCAACAGCGCGTTGTTTCTGATATTAAAGTGCAAGTCGAGGTCCGTCGAACAGAGAGGACGATATTATTCACGCCGCAGGTCCTTCTCGGTAGTGACTATATCGATTATTATAATATTATATAAAATACAAATCGAACGATTTGTAATTTTAAACTGTAAACCGCGATAGAATATTGAGTCACAAGACACGGGGGAACGTCCAACGCTTCCGTGACAGACGCGATACTGCTTCTCCGATTACTATTTACCGGACTAGTTTTGATTTCTGTCGTCGTCGTGTAAACGTGAACAAAAAAAAACACCGACGACGACGCCCGAGCGCCAATAACCGGTCGTCGTTTCGATTTCACTGTGGCGCTTTTCTTGTTCGTCCGCGGCGGCAGATAAAGCGGTATGATTTCGATTCGCTCCGTGAGATCGGAAACGCGCTAAATTCAAAGGCGACAGCGGACGTTCCGTGACACCGCGATACCGCGGCGACGAGAGCGCGTCTCGACGTTTCCGCATTTCGACGCGGAACACCGGAAGACGGACTTAGGACGAGACGGTACTTCCGCGCGCGCCGTTTAATATCGAACGGCCGACAGACTTGGCGCAAGCATTCCGGACATCCCCGAAGGACTCGCGGACGTTCCTGTGCGAGATCTAACTACGCCTCGTCGTCGTGAGCACGTGCGCGCTTATAGTTTCAAACCGCGATTTTCACGATATAGAAAGCAGTGGCGTCAAAACACAATATCGATTAAAATGTAATTTTACTATAAAATAAAAAACCCCACTTCCAAAACTATAATAGATCATAATATTATGAAATATGATAAATAAAAACGAATAAATATCAGATAAGAACGCGTGGGCGTCCAAAAGATGAATTCGACCGATAATTACGTAAGTACGATGTCTAGTGAACTCGGTATCAATAAAGAAACCGTTCGCCAGATGCAATTGTGTCATGGAATGTCTCGTGTGAGGCCGGAATTAGTCAAAAATGGTTGGGTCCTTCACCATGACAATGCGCCTGCACGCTCATCATTAAAAGTTCAACAGTTTTTGACCAGTAGGAACATAACAACGCTCCCCCACCCCTATTTCCAAAGTTAAAGGAACCAATGAAAGGACATCGCTATGAGGATTTGGAGGACATTCAACGTGCCGTAACAAACACGTGTTGAAGAGTTAAACTTCTGGAGACTTCCAGGAGTGCTTCCAGAAATGGGAAGAACGCTGGACCAAGTGTGTTAGAATCGGAGGAGAGTACTGTGAAGGCATGGGTGCATAAATTATTGTAAATATTAAATTGATGTTGTAAAATTAAAAATTCTCGTTGTTTAATTGCCAGAGTGGTATATTACGAACGTGTGCAAATTTATTTTTGAAATAAAAACGTTCGACGCGCAATACCGGTGCAGTTAAAAAGTTTTTTCCGGGGTAGATTTTTTACGCGAGCGCCTCAAAATACAATCAGTACTATTTCAGTCGACTTGTCGCGTTAAAGATTCGTAATGTCAATAAGTCAAAATCATAGGTCGACGCGCACACTCGCGGAACAAAACATTTGCGTCTTTAAATATTATAAACGTCGTACGAATATTATTGTCGATAGTGTCGTATTACGGAACGAGTAAAAGTCTAAGAAAAACATCATTTTATACGCCTGTGAAACGGGCATACACTGTCTAAAGATATTTTTCCCATCCCTCGTCGTGTAGGCGGCTTATTTTTCGGGGGGGGGGCCTTCGAAATCGATCGCGGGTTTCGTGTGCATCGAGAACCGCGCGCGCGTACGGCGAAAGCAGCCCGACATCGTTGTTATCGACCGATATTCTGCAGCGTATTCCGATTTTAAGCGATGGTTTTCTCGTGTTATCTTTTATTTGTCTATGCATATTAACGCAAAGGTTACATTATAATTGTTTGCTCAAGCTCTAACCGGAATAATATTAACGGAGCGGGTATAGCCATTATCGTTTTATAACACGCTGACAATATATAAGTGCGCTGCGCACTTAAACTTTCTGGTAACGATTTAATACGACCGAATTGCGAAAGTTTTACGGAATGCCGAGTGCCGACGACGACGACGACGCCGCAGATCTAAACTCGGTTGTTTCTCGAACGGTGGTAAACGTTAAAGATATTATTACGACGACTGTATATATGTATTATTATTGAACTCGCTAGTCGCGAACAACGCCCGACCTGTCGATATAGAACGGCGAGTATATTTTGTTTGCGCGATTTTCGCTCGAATCGCGGGACAAGAAAAACCTACATCGGATCGTCCCTATTACGTATTATGTTGGTTTTATCGCGCGGCTATTCGTACGGTCGAATATTATTAATCGCTGGTAATTTCAAAATCGTTAACAATCACGGTTTTATATTACTATTACCTATAACACAATATTATGTTATTATGACGCGAATGCTGATATTTAAAACGTTTCGATACGCGTGTTTTCGTAAGATTTTTATTAATTCAAACACGATTTTTATTTTCGTTTCGATTGGGAACTCACACACACACACGACGCCCAGTTGGGGAGGGGTGAGATCGAAACGACGCGGATTCCGGCGCTGTTCCTGACAACACGTTTCGGGACTCGTTAACGTAGAAACTATACTAGAAAGCTTAGGACATATTATTTTGTCGCGTCTTATTCGTCCTTTTTAACACACGACGCTTTCTAATATAAAACTAATAAAGCACGTGACTCGGGGTCGCGCGGAGATTTCGTTTCGGAAACAACAACAACAACAACAACAATAATAACGTTATAACAGTCGATCGCGCGCGCGTTTGACCGACGGACGTGGTTTTTTATTTCAAAGATGTTTTGTGCGGCCGCTGATCCGGGTCGACCGCGTATCCACACGCGCTGACGTGTCGCCGCTGCCCGCCGCGCCGGCTGTTGCGAGAGCTGCGGTTATTAAATGCCATTATTATCGTGCGTGTGAACACGCCGCCGACGAAGGGTCCGTAATAACATTATAATCATACTAACGAGAATCGATACTAATTTACATCTCATTAGTAGTAACGTTTGCGCCGAGTTCATCCGCGATATAGGGTTTTTTTTTTGTTTTTTTTTTTATTTTCACCAGATTTTTTCACGCTGCGCTCGAAATGTTCATCGTGATAATAAAATGTAATTCGTTTCAAAAGTGAAAATTACTCTCCGTTTTTCGGCGATAATAATAATCACCATTACTCGCGGCTTTTTTTTGTTTTCGTTTCGACGAGCCTCTGCCAATAAATATTGCGGCCCGGTCGTTCCCGAGACGACTGCGGGTGACGGTTTTTAAACGATTCGCCCCGTACACAAGCAATTTTTGTTTACGGTTCAAACGTTCATCGTGGAGACACGATTTTGTATCCGATGTATAACGCGAGTGATCGGGAATATTAAACTATATCGCGGCCACATTGAAAAATCCCGCTCTCGGGGGCTCCAAAAACACTTGGCTTTATCGAAAAGGTTCTCTCGAGAACTCTATTTTGAAAGCACCATCACACGGTGCGTTTGTCAGATCAATAATATTGGAGTGCGCCGTCGTTGTTTGGGACCTTCGTACTGCAAGTAATATGATTGCAAGGGCACGACGCGAGTTTCCAAGTTTTTCTGCCCCGGGTAATTCAAATTAACCACGCGTACCTCGCGATCATACTACCAATCGAACCGGGACTTTCGTCCTTTACCGGTGGGCGTGTTTTAGAGATTTATTACGAACAAGAGTAAGTTATTATCGATGGATCTATCGAGTAAGACGCGCGAATAGAACCCGGCCACTTACATAATAATATATACTAGTACATAATTATTTAAGTTAATTAGTATTTTATAAATGTTTATCCTTACTTTATAGGTAGTCTTATCATATGTATGTATATTTGTCCTGCTATCTTTGTAAAATGATCCGTACTTGGGCCACGGCCCGTTCTGTAACGAAACGTTATGTTTGTCAATCGCGTGTAATAATAATTTATTGGAAAACTACTACTCACGTACGAGTTTTGATTTTGAAAATAATCGAATTCGTCCGAACATCTTCGGATAGTCATTCGGTTCGGTCGCGGCGTTAAGGCTACAGAACAATAATTCCGTTTTCTTGACGGAATGTTTCCGGTATTGCAACACACTCGGCGAGTGTTTTTTTCCATTTCCAAAGCGTTCGAATTTAAAACATTAACTAATGGGGCGCGCGGAGTTGAGCGAGGTCCACTATAGTCATATACGTATATATAGAGAGAGAGAGTGCAGTTGACAGAAACAACACTATTGTACGTAATAATACAATAGGACTACACACACATATATATAATTTTATCGAAACGATATTATAACGGACGACTAATTTATTTATCGGGTAAAAAACGGGCGTCGGAGTTTCCAATTCGAAACGCGTATGTTAATAGACTTAGAGCGGACGCGATTTAATGAGATTGTCTCCACGGTTCGACGCGAAATTATTTTTTCAGCGTTGCGAAATTAAATTTCGTCAGAGCCGTGTGATAATATAATACCGACGCCGCCGCGTTCTTAAAAACTTCGCGAAATAGACTCGGAACGCGCGCGCGAAATGTTCTGATTTCAAACGGCATATAATACCGTCCGAGAAAGTCTGAAAAAGTATAACAAATCGAGACAATTATTGACAAAACTACAGTCTCGATTGAAGATTTTCACGAAACAGGCGAATCTACATATCAGGGGGCCGACACGAAAACGAGCTCGATCGTACGAGAAAATATCGTGTTCGATCGAAATGGAATATCGACAAAGAACTAATAAGACCTCGAATTCGGACCGATGAATAATTAAAAAACCGACGCGACTCGTCGACTAGACTTTGAACTATCGACTTGTCCCCGATTCCCCTCGTTTATTGCAGCTGTACGTCGTCGACCACCGCGGTATTATTTTTTAACGTCACAATGTCGCGAGCGCGTAAAAATGCAGCCACTCTTGTTATTATGCGAGCCGGGAAAAAAAAAAAAAAAACACAAGAAAATTATAATAATATTATGCAAAAGTTTGTAAACGTTATCGAAACTAAAACCCATTTGGAAATACAGTTAAGACGCATGAGAATGCGTTACATTTTATCGTCGAACATTATTTTAACGTCGTATCCGTAACTCCCGTCCGGTAATAACGTATATTATTATTATATAACGGATATTTGCGAAGTTATTACTTTCTTTTTAGTTTCGATCGATAGTGAAATAAAACTTATTTTCGCGCGCGCACACACACGTGTTGAATATATTACGAGTATATTATTATTATTATTATTAGTACGGCGATAAAAAAATAAATTAAAACAATATCGTATTGTTTCGGAATTTATTTTGATTTTTTTTTTTTTTTTTCTGGTTTTTGCGAGTAGTATTTTTATAATGAGTAATAATAGTAATTTATGATTTTACGTGGCGTTTTATTTTTTTTATAACGACAGCGTTAAAAGTTTAAATTATTTTACAGTGTGTCGTCTGCATGAAAAAAAAAAAAAAAACATATTTTATTATGGTCGTGAAATTTCGTTCGTTCGGTTGTATGTGATATTTCCGTCTTGACGTTCGATGGTCGGAAAATATTAATCCCACATCCATTACACGATATCGTAAAACTAGTTTCGCGCCTCCGGGCGAGGTAATCTTTGGTTTTTTTTCTCCTTTTTCCTTTTTTTTAATATCCTCGTAAAACTGTGAAAATTTTAAATTACCCGCACAGACCCCTGAAATGCGCACGCTCGACGTTTGTGTAATGCGAAATCCAAACAACTATAGGTGGGGGTGTGCGTAACTTTAACAATATATTACACGCATTCTTCGCCGAACTTACGGAATTCCAAAAATATTTACGGTGTGAAATTGTTGTCGTTTTCACACGCGCGCGGGGGGACGTATTAAAAAAAAAAACAATAAAAAAAACTGCAACGCATTGGAATCGGTCGAAATCGATCGCGACGGGCACGCGATTGCCGAAAAAAGAACCAGCGTTCCGCGTCAAACCGGTCGACCGTCCGACGGTACGCGCGCGCAAACACAATAATAATATTATATTATCGAAAACTTCATTTGGTTGAAAAACGCGAGTTTGGATTTTGCGGTGTTTGCCGGAAATTCCCCAAAACGCGATCATACGAGAAGAAAACGAACAAATAACACAATATAGTCGAATTTAATAGTGCGCGTACGGCACACATTGTACACATACTTTGAAGTGTTCGACTACGCAGGTATTTCGCCTGAAACTGTCGAAATCATAATTATTATTATAATAAACAGTAGATATTAAATTATAATATAATATATTTACTATATACTAGCTGACCCGGCAAACGTTGTTTTGCCATATATTTCCAGTGAATTTTGCAGTATAAAAAATAACTGACTTATTGTGAGTGCGTGGCGACGACGGCGTCTACGATTGAAAGAGGAATGGTGCGCGCAGTTTCGGTAAAAGTTATGTAATAATATATGACGTTGCGAAATCCATACCTTTTGCGTAATAAACGTCGTCGTCGGGTTTCCGCTTTAAAATTGTATACGCCTATCGAGCCCATCGACCAATGACTATAGATTTGCCTGCGATCGTATTCGACCGGCCAATGAAAAAAGTTCTATTGTTCGTCGCACGCACGCGATTTCGATAAAAGTTATGTAATAATATGATATTGCAAAATCAATTCGTTAATGGTAAAGATCGTCGGGTTTTTTGATGACATAATAATCTATTCGTCAAATTACTCGCCGATCGTTGCATCTCAAAATCTAGCCCGTGAAAAGTTTACCCCTTCTTTTAAGGGTTGAATTTTGAAAAATTAGTTTGTAGATTTATTTATATACATCCCTCTAGGGGAGGTGCGCAAACGGGAATTTTGTATTATGAAAAATTACTAACCTATTGTAAGTATGTACGTAATATTATGTAATATTTTAATTGAAAATGATTCGCAAAAAAATTTATAAACAATGATAATGGTCACTATAGTTACAGTATATAGGTATACGTACATATAAATGGACTGAATTTTTCCTATAACCAATAGCAACCATTTATAAACAAAAATTTCAAAAGTACATCACAAAATCCCCGTTTGAGCACCTCCCCTAATTGGATTTCCCAAAATTTGAGCCAAATCGCCCAGCCGTTCTCAATTGATGAATTGTTTTACATTTTTGGCTCCATTTATGTATATTTATATACCGTTCTTGAATATTCTCATATAAATATTGAAAAAAAAAACTATTCTATCTTTTAAGTTGGACCATATTATAAATGGTTACCAAATTCGATCAAAATCCGTTCAGTAGTTTCGGAGTTTATCGCGAACATACATCGTGACACGAAATTTTTACATATAATATTAGATTATGTCGCGAACTCGACGTTTTCGATATTGTTTTATAAAATATTATGTTTCGATAATAATTTGCCTGCAACACGAACGTGCGAAACGTTTAGTATAATATATTATACGTAACAATACTGCGACGACGAGTAGTAAACGTACGTAATGGGTTTGTGTGTTATGTATATTTTTTATTCTAAAGGGATCGTCCGAATAACAGTGTACGTGCGGACAAAAGACGTCCGATGTTTGCTCTGGCGGCGTGAATATAATATATTATCTCGGAGAAACAGAAAGTTTTACGACACTATTATATGCACATACACGACGACGACGGTAAATTGTATCGATGTAAACACCGTCGGACAAACCGTCATAGCATGAGAATTGATATTACGAGTGCCGCCGCCGCCGCCGACGACGAGTATAAAAAATAAATATGATGAAAAAAAAAAAAAAACAAAAGCAAATGTTTTTCTATTTATAATCGGATCGCGGAATTCGTTCGTTACGCGAGACTTGAATATTATGTAGCATCCGTAGCACCACACTATCGATCGACGTGGTGTTCGTCGCCGATATTCGCGAGTAGACGAACCGTTAATCGACTTTTTCCAGAACGGGTCGAGTGAAATTTTCGTCCGAAAACGGACGAGTCATCGTACGAGTATCATTATACGTATGTGTTATAATATAGTTTCCGAGAGCTGCCGATCCTAAAAATGTGTACACGCTCCGTGTAATGCGCGTTTGGAAAGCCATTTCTTTACTCCGGATAACCGAGCTTATGTTATTTAAAATCGTTCTTGTACCACTTACGTGACCGTTTTGTAAAAACGATATATTCATCGAACGAAACGAAATCGGTCTCGAGCGCGTAAAAACGTTTACGTCGTCGTCGAGAGAGAGAGAGAGAGAGAGAAATTCGACTCGACGACGCCGCGCCGCCGTTCTTCTTCAAAACGTTATAACGATAATAATTTCGTAGGTATTCTGTTTTCCATCTCGAAATATATATTTATGTGATGACAGAAAACCAAAAAAACGTGTGATATATTCCACGAACGGATACACTTCATAAAAAGTACATTATATTCGTGCGAGCGAGTGCATAATATATACGAGTATATAATATATTATATAATATACATATTATTAATGCGTACGAAACAATAGTCATGCTAAAACTTTTCAATTACTATTCGGGTCCATTAGTTTTATTGTTTTAATCGATTATAACTTTCGAGTATGTTCGTGATTTATACGTTATTTATACGCTTTTGAAAGTAACCGACCAACGGCAACGGTTCCCCGTCCCGGATAATTAATGGAAATTCGCAACAAATTCAAAAGCATAACGGTTTTATTGTATCTTCGGGGGATGGGTTTAAGCCAATAATGGCTTCGTCGGAACGGGGTGAATGTATTTATTTTTTTCGAAATCCAAAAAGAACACGCTATGATTGATGGACGATTCACTTACGCGGCTTCCTTGTTAGGACACCGCGCGTACACGATATTGTATTATTATGCGTACGCGCGGCGGTCGATTTGTTTGACGAGAAATATTGACGCGAACGTTGTACATGAATCCCGATCGTTGTAACCGCGCCGACAGATTGTTTCGAATTCGTAATAATATTATTGTCTCAATGAGTCTCCGAGGTATGAAAATCGTATGAAATTTTTCGCGTACTACAACATGTCGTTTCGAAAGATTTTCGTTTATATTTTTTTTTTAAATTCCAAGTGTAGCGAGGAGAAGTATCGGGAGTGTGTGTGTGTGTGTGTGTTTTTTGTGCCCGACATCACGTTTTCGACTAGAATAAACGGTCCCATGCACGCGACTTGAGTGAGAATCGTAGCGAATGTTTGAGGGTGTCGTTTCGACGATTGCCCCGCAGGTTTTTCCTAAAATCGAACGAAAACAACGGCGAATCGGTTTAAAAATCTAAACGAATATTTCACCCAGACACATGCACACTCACAGCAGCACAGGTATCTCGTCCGTCCCTTACGTCTATTCTGTCCAGTGTTTTGGTCATTTAATTTCGAAACGAAATCGTGTGCCCGCAGAAACGATCGCGAATAATTACGACAAAAGAAACAACGCAATCGAATGGAATGGCTTAGTTATGGCAAATAATAACGCAATCGAGCGAAACGCTCGCGAGATAGAACACAACGGCGGCGATACGATATTATTATGTTTATGCGTTTTTGTTCCGATTCGTCGGCTGTCGGTCACACGACGGTTCGTTCATCGAACGAAACATATTATGATTTTTGACCGCGGATTTACATAATACGCGAATTTATTTCAATAACACCGCGCGATCCATTCTCCCCCGGCCGCGTTATGAATTATTATGAAATCGTCATGGTCCGTGTAATAATAATATCAAAGATAATATATTTAAATTCGATACGGGTACACCACCGGGAAAGTTTCAATTCCATAAAAAAAAAAGAAGAAGTGTATTACGAAAATATTTATGTATTTCGGTGATAAATTCGATGTAAATATTATAATGTAGGGACGACGCACCGGTATGCGTATCGTCGAGCGCGCGGTGAAAATGTACGTATAAAAAATATTCCCTCTCCTCGTGCTCGAGGATTAAGAATAAAAAGAACGGCGGCGCGAGTACTTCAAAGAAAATATCGAGTACAAAATACGTACGTACGTACGCGTATGTGCGTCGTCGTCCGCGCGCGTGTGTTTAAAGTGTCGTCTCCTCGCATTAAACTCAATATTATAATATTATATAATGCCGTACGTATCGTCGTAAAAACGAATGCGCGTTTTACATCGAGCGGGGGGGGGGGGGGATGGGGGGCTTTATTTCGCGGGTTTCGCGACGAAATCAAACTAAACTCGACCGCGTAGATTTCGACTAGAGATAAAACCCGATAAAGGCAAGTACGGAACCGGATTTCGTTTCGGTTATTCGCTTTATCCGCGATTGTGTGTTTGTTCGCGTTAAATTTTCAACAATGGAATCGCGACGACGACGTCAAAGATTACCGAGAGTGCGCATTATGTTTTATAGACCGTCGTCGAACGAACGAAACGTATGAATTATTTAATAAAAACGAATTCGAATCGAGATTACGTACCTACACACACACACACATATACGTACATAGTTTATAGTTCGATGTTCGACGGCAAATAATACATTTCGATTATTTTGGATTTATTTTTCGTTCGCTTGACGGCTTATTTCGGTCGAAAATCGTATCCTCGTTCGGTTCGCTTATCGTTATTTCTATAGTTTGAAAAAACAAGGTAAACGAGCCCACTCGATTCATTAAATATATTATTATACGAAAATAATTCAACTAGTAAGATCGTTTTATGTTAGCCGTCCATGGTGTGTGTATGTACGTTTGAAATCATTAATTTTAAACTCGAGAGTGAATTTCGCGACCGTTTAAATGTCAATTGTCGAGACGAAAAACCACAGCAGAAAACCAGAGATTATAAACTATTAAACTTCTTTCGAACTCTCGAAACAAACGACGATGTTATCATTATCACTCTACAATTATGACGTAAGTAAATAAATTATCGCTGTTATTATTTTAGACGCGAAAACTATTATTTACAATCGATTCACGCGATATTATAGTGCAAAAATACAGCGTATTTATTATCATTTATTTACTCGTTAATCTCTATAGTAGCTTTGTGGTACTTGATGTTTTAAAGTTCTTTATTCTTTGTTTTTTTCTATCTCCTTTTCCTGTTTTGAATTCTACCGTATATAATATATGCATTAATTATGTAATAATATAAATGATAATAAATGAAAAATTAATAATATATTAACCATGATCGATTCTCTCGTTGATATTATAAGCACAGCGTCCACGTTGATATGATAATATCTAGCGCTTTCCCTTTTTGAAATTGAGTTCTCGTCGGATCACCGTTTCGCAGAGCTCTGTTCAAAAACGAATTCGTAGGTTATAATTGTATTCTCAGAACTCGTACGTCGACACCGAACGGTATATTAGCTTTTCAGCCGTACGCCGCCGCCGCCGCCGTTGTTATAATTGTGTGCACGGCGTATATAAAACAATCCATTTAACCTCGTTTCGGAATTATTTTCGTCTGACAAATTAAATTCTTCTCTTTTCGAACGCGCAGTTTTACCGTTTTGCAAAAATTTGGAAAAACACCGCGAGGCAGGCCCGTATATTATGTCCTGCGCACCGCCGCCAACGACGTCATCCCGTCGACTTTCGTAGTAATGTGATAACGGGGGGGCGGGCGGCAAACAGATGGACTGTCGTCCGCAGACATTGTACCTGACGTCATTTTTCTTCACGCTGCCTAAAAATAGACGGTCATGCGATATCATGTGATGTATTGACTAAAGCTTTAAAGATATATATTATAAAAAAAAAGTACTATTCTCACCGGCATGAATATTTCATAATATTTAATCGTAGATTTCGAAATTGTATTTGAAATCGCGTAAAAAGTAGATTGAAATGAGTATCGTGCGAATCCTTGTCGATAGTAATTATTGTAATAATAACGGAGCATTCTTTTTTTCTGCACGCCTCAATGACGCACACGTCCACTTTTCGAAAAAAAATCTACAAAAACGCATTGAAGAGTATTATTATTTTTTTTATAATTTGTTTACTTATCGTCTCGTTTTGACACTCGTGTCGACAATATTATACCTACTACACTTTGAAAAAAATATCGCCTCGTCTCGTTTTACAATTCGTACAATAACGACGTAAATTTTGTTTCGTGATCCTTTAAGAGTTTATAAAAAAATAAAAATAACCGCGTACTCGTCAAATCGATACTTACCCCCCTCGAATGATTTTTCACACGACGACGTTTCGACCGACTGATTTTCTCTGAAAACAACAAAACAACATGCGGTTTATTGTGATTCGTTTGTTTCTCGAATAAAATATATACCCAGACTGTTGTAGACACGAGTAGGTGTTATTTTATAATTCGATAAACATAATTATTAATATCATCGACACTTTCGATAAGTGTATTTGAAAACCCAAACCGTTTCATTTCAAAAGCGTTCTCGACGTTTTCAATTAAAATCTATTTCGTCCGTTGGATTTGTTGTCGATAAAAAAAAATTCGTACACCAGCGCCGCGCGCCGTTCGTATTAATCGCGGTTATGACGACATAGTTTTTTACCTACAGCATTGTTTCGGTCCTGCCGTAAGATTTAATAAAAGTAATAAACGTCATTTAACGCGCGCGGCTATACACATAATGTACCGACGACGACGACGCTACAATGCATATTGTCAATATTGGTTCGGGAAACAATTAAATGGAAACCCTTTTAATTTTTAAACACAGGAGGTCGAAATCAAATAAAAAGCTTTTTCATTTGTCTCGGTGTCTTTAGCGCGGAAACTCGACATCATTCGATTCAGGTAGTTTTTAAAAACGCATAAACGTAAAAAGCACCCTTCAATTTCCGTTAGATTAATTATTATTATAAGTAATTTAAATAAAACGAGACCGAGTACGCGGCGCGGCCGTTCGATTATTATTGTCCTTGTCCGGCGATTCGATATTTTGCATATGACGACATCATTTTACGACTTCTGACTTGTGCTTTCCCCTCGACCGCCGCGCCGACGAGAGATTTCACTGACGGCACTACTAGTAAAACAACAACCGTGACGCGCGTTTGTGTTTTAATGGAAATCGCGCAAAATCAACGGTTTGAATTCGTCTTGACAATTCACGCGTTATTGACATAAGAAAGGACCGAAGAAATCCAAATGTTTTTTCCGCGTTGTCGTAGAAATACGACCGAGTAAAATAATAATAATATCAAATCAAAATGGCAACGTTAGAGCTGTACTCGTAACACAACTGCCGAAAAATAAAAATCACTACGTTTTTTTTTTACGGGCCGCGGAGAGTTTTCCGAATCTTTTTCGTTTCCGCGATTGGATTCGTCCGGAAAACCGTTAATCGAAAATTTCCAACAAACACGCGAGATTGCCAAATAGATTTCACTCGAGTCGGGTTTGTTTTTTTTTCCCCCGTAGATCGAACAGTCGAAACGTGCACCGGCGTCGTCGTCGGTCCGAGAATACAAATCGGCTAGTGGTTTTCGTTTCATTTTCGGCAAAAGTAAAATCAAGAAAATCAGATTGTTAATATTTGTCGAGGAATGCGTCAGTGACAGAACATATTCTTTTTGATGTTTTCGCGGCGTTTGCTCGTATATACGTCATATATTATTATAAGTCGCGGACATCGTAGACGACGCGCCGAGTTTGATAAAATAAATGTTTGTTACGTAATAAGGACGAAAAAGTATTTCAAAGTCGACGGGGAAAATGTTTTTCCCCCCCCCCCCGCCGATTTATCTGCACCGTCATGTTTACACGAAATGATGATGAATTATCTCAAACGTATGATATTTGTTCAACACGTCGTCGTTTTGAATTCACGCGATGTGAAGTGGATGGAAAAAAAAAAAAAAATTAAAATTAACAATTATGACGCGAAAAAGTTTGTGATTAAAAATATAATATTTACATTGAAATAAATCAAATGGCAGAGAGGGGTTTTTTTTTAATTTTTTTTGATTAAAAAATAACAAACATTTGAAAAAAATGTATCAATAGCGATCTGTTAAAATGTTTTATGTCTCGTCGAATCGCAGTAGATAGAATAATACAGACGTTCTGCCCAAAAATGATGGTTTCTCGATCTGAATTCGAGTGTGAAATATTTTAGACACCGACTTTTAAAACGCGTAATCTTTTAATTATTTTGTTTTGATAAAGACGATAATAATATCGAATGCTTTTATTTAAAACCGGGTCGTTGGTACTCATACGAATAGCATTTCGAGCGTTATTCGCACAAATATTAATCGAATTGATCTGATACTATTAATACCTACAAATAACACGTCTATGTAAATATTTACAAAAATAAACGATTGCGCTATTTGTCATTTCCCATCGGTTATTGTTAGACAAAGTCGAGGGTATCGATTAAGTGAGCGTCGCGCCAACAACAGTGTACTAACCGCGCAATAGTTTTTTCACCGCCGCCGCAGTTGATTACGTCACGTGTTTTTATTTTTCATTTATCATGACTAATAAAATTAATTCGTGGTTAGAGGAGACCGAACACGCTATTTTAGATGACTTTTTTCTAGATTTTCATTTATAATAAGTTTTTATAATTAATTTGTACTACTCTTTAGAATAAGATTGTAGTTTTTTATTTGTATTTTATAAATATTATTAATTGTACATAAAAAGTAATTACATTATATATATGTGACTTTTTAGTAAAGGATAAAAATATACATATTTCTTATATGTATGGTTTGATTTTTTTTTTAAGTTAATCGAGTAATAATTAATAATGCTATAAAAAGTAAAGGTTGAGTAAAGGCTTTCAAATAAATTTGATTTTAATTTTGATCCTTTCGTTTTTGATAAAAAAGCAGCAGATAGACTACGTGAAAATAAATTTCATACGTGAGATGTTTACATATCGCACGAAAATGAAAAAAAATAAAAAAACATTTGCATCCTATTTCATATACCTATTACATCATATATATATAAATGCATCGGATATATATATACGAGTATATATAATATCTATTTATTGTATACTTCGCCGACAGTGAATTCTAGACAAGGAAATCGATATTTCCAGGCATTTTTTTTTTTTTTTCAATTGTCAAAAGGTCTATAAAAGTATTATATTTTCTTTTTACATTTTCACATACGAGTATGTTTATTATTTTATTTTATTTTTTCAAGTTTTGTAGAGATCGCGCGGGTAGTATTCGCGTACGACAATAAAATCACAAATTTCATCGCGTCGTCGCCGCGAGTAGGTACGCGTAAAACAATATTTTCATTACGCGCGTAATCGAAAACAACTTACACGATTACATTTTTACGATAGCGATGATGTGCAGATTTCTAATCGAAAATCATTCTCGCGCGCTCTCGGAGGGGGACGGGGGCGGCGGGGGGGGGGGAAATATCAACGAGACTACTACTCTATAATATTAATTCAAAAGCCAACTACTTACTCTGTCGATTCAGTATTCCGAACGGCTTTTGAGCATTCGCGATCCAGTGATACTTCAATATAATATCGTCTTCCGATTTATTATGTAAATACAAAAACGAATACCCAGTTTCAACGCGTCAGATGTGAAGGACATTTTGATTTGAAATTTTTGAATCGCTATATAAAAATATATGTGTGAAATTCAATCGTATCGAAAAGTTCGCGAAATTTTATAACAATAATTACAAATATTATAAGAGAATTTTTCGAATTCTGCTCTAAAAATGCTTCAAATCGACAAATATTATCACGTTAACGTACTGTATGAATCGCAATGTTTTTTTTTTTTTCCGATTCATTAATCGTCGTGGAAAACGTCGAAGAAACATGACTGTAAAATGCACGGCGAATCGTTTAACCCAATTATTACTCGGTCTACCGATATCATCCCGACGACGGTGGTCAGTACGAACACAAATAATAAACCAATTAATCAGTTCATCTCGTGCCGCGGTAGAGTGTTCGTTGATTTGGAAATCGATCGTTTACTTGAAGTCTGAGGAGCGTAATGGAATTTCGAAACGATATTATTTCGGAAAAATATAATATTAAGCGCGAAACACGGTGAACGGCGGCGGTTCTGGTGTTTTTCATTTCGTGAACGTTGTAAAAAAAAAGAAAAAACATTCGTTTTGACCCGTATTTGTGCACATATTATATTATATGAGTTTAATAAACTAAAACACTAATTATTATTTTAGACGTTTTTAAAACATCATCGCCGTTAATGTGCGGCGGCGAGAAAATTATATATATAGTTTTATTTATATTCTAGTACGAACGCATCGCGGCGTTACCTTTGAAACGACAAAATAAATAATACTGAATAATACGACGACGTAACGTAAACGACTGTTTGTGAACCGAAAGCGAATCTAATTATTTTTGCTGCCCTCGGAAGAATTAATATTGTGAAATAACGTCTCAAGTCCGAGAAAAATACCGTATTCGACCGGTCTCGAAATAAATAAAATGCGCCGAAATATGTGACTAGTGTATGCCAATCTCAAACAGATAGAAAGTACGAAAACACGGCTGCCCGGAATGATGGTTTTTCGAACATTTTTTTTTTTTTTATGTTATAAATCGACGGGATTATTATCGTCGCTGCTAATGTTCGTGTACGGTGGTCGTGTTTGAAAACGTTTCGGATTTCACGAATTCAAAATTTGAATTGATTTTCGCGCAATGTACTGAAAACCGACGTTGTAATCCGAAAACTTTAGGTTTTCCGTATTCTGGTTAGCTTGCCGAGTAGACGCGCGCGCGATTGCATACGATAATACTGATGATTAGGTACGTTAATTAGTTTTGTTTTTGTTTCGGATAAATCAATATTGCTTCGTGAAAAAAAAAAAAACAAACGTACTTATCCGCGCGCGTATTCCTCGTCGAAAGAATTTAAATTGAGAATAAACAAAAATATTAATAATAATACAATGCGAAATGAGAAAAAAACTTTGGTTACTCGTTTGATAATTGTGCGCGCACCGCCGTCGCGCCGCGCCGCGCCGTCGTCGGTAGTAAAAGCAGTAGAAATAAAATATTATATAAAACGTTTGGAAAAATTCGCCGTCGTCGACACAAACGGAATAATAAAAATTGTTAATAATAATGAAAATAAGACGGACGAAAAACAAAAATGACGAAAACCGACCGCGCGCGGTCTCGCGGGGATTCCGTTGAACTTTTATTCCAAACACTTCGCGCAGACACGTCGAACGCGATATTCTACGATATGCCTATAATGTCGATGGCTGCACGACAAAAGGCGACATTTTACTCGTTATCGGTTAGAGGAGATTTACGCGCATCGTCGTAACGTACTATTGGTACATCGGCGTGATAGTTTTAAATAAAAAGCGATCGAATTTTTAAATTTAAAATTCAAACGACAGTTTGTAAGCGCGTGAGCTCTAAAACACGCGACATGTTTAGGGTCTACGAGGACCGAACGACGACGTTTTGTTCGTTTTATTATTAATGATTATTATTACCGCATAAAACGAGCGACAAACGTTCCAAAAGAGCCGATGCAGTTGCGTTAATTGCATAAATCGTGTAATAAAAGCGAATAAACACAATCGGGACACAATAGCGACGAAAATTGAAATAATTTTATAAAAACTGTTCCTCGTACGATTAATATGACCAATCGGAAATCACGTGACCGTAGAAACGGCAAGAATGTTATTAAAAATGTACCGAAATGTAAAAAAAATCTAAAATTCAATATATTAGGCATACGTTTTAAAATTACTTTCTTCTCGTCGTTCGACATTAGTTATGAAATATTTATAAAGAATACTGCATTTTCGTTCATTTTGTACACGAGTTACAACGACAATAATATTATATTATATTGTTTCACTCGATCTCCGTTCCAAATGCACGCGTGCGACTACAATGGCTTTTCGCCGGTACACTTGGCGGACGGACGAGTCGGAATATAATGGTATTTTATCAAACGATTTTGATTATTTACTTTGCGATTTGATTCCGCGAAGCTCTACGAGACCGTGATATTTTTACAACACTCGATCGTTTCGAAAAGTACGACAGAGAGATGTTTATAGTTTGTATTATTTATCGCGCATAAACGCCCGGGGGTAACGAAATGTAAGACGCAACGAATACGGATTTACGCGCAAAAGATGTTCTATAATTACAATTTATAACAATTAGGAAACAATTCCGACAAAGTTTTGAAAAATAAAGTCCTATCGAGTATATTTTCGTACGGGAATAATACCAAACCACTGTTGTGTAAGTTATTCCGAGAGGCAATTAATCTTTTGAGTACGAGAAAAAGTTTGCCGTTTTCTCGGAGAGAAGAAATATTTCCCCGGTTGTGTAGAATTCAATGGAAGGTACCTACTGCAATAATAATCAAAACACAAGGAGAGAACACTATTGAGCGTACAGAGTACAGCGTACCTATATACACGAAAAGCAGTCGAACAGTCGCGAACTCGGAAAGTAATGTTTAGGTCGGGTTTTTTTTTTTTTTTTTGAATAGGTAAGAGCAACGTTGTTTATTGCGAACCGCCGTTGTACGAAAACAACGTTCGACGACGAGAAGAAATCATATTATTAATAATATTGTGGTCGGATTTGTATTAATACAGTTAGTGGGGGAAAAAAAAAGGGGGAGTTTCGCGACCAAACGGAAATATAATAAATCGACAACCGATTCTCGGACATTAGAATAATATTCGGAATATAATTTGTATATTATAATCCGTTAAAAACTGTATGATATTATGTAGTTTGCGTGTAGAATCGGAATTTGTCCGAAAAAAACGTGTTCGGCTTTTACAAATCGAAAGTGTCGCGTCAAAATATAATACAGTAAAACTTCCGTTAACGGTCACCTCTATAGGACGGTCACCTCTATGTAACGGTCAATTTGTTTGGTCCCGTCGAGTGTTATGGGAAAAAAACATTAATACTTCTTAATAGCGGGCACTCTAATTAACGGTCAACATTTAAAAGTATATCAAATGGAAAATTATTATTTCGAAATTATTTTTGACAGTTTATCTTAACGAGCTTAATTTATGATGTCGATAAGGCGATAACACTTGTCCGTGACAGTGTATTTTGTCATTTGTGTTCAGTGTATGTTTAAAACGTTTCGAAGTACGTACCTATAATTTCAATGGCGTCCAAACGAAAACATCTAACTTTAACAGAAAAAATCAAATTGTTAGATTTTTACCAAAAAGAAAATGTGAGTGCACGTACTCTTGCAGATAAATTTGGAATAGGAAGAACACAAGCCACCGATTTAATAAAAAACAGAGAAACGATTTTAAAATTATGGAAATCCCACGGTAATGATCAAATGAAAACTACAAAACGTCGTAAAACCGAATCAGGCAATATCAACGAAGTTGTATACGAATGGTTTTGTGCAGCTCGTGCTAAAAAATCATAAATACAATTTTTAATACCCATATTCATATGCGTTATTTTAATATTGGTGTTTTATTTTTAAAATTTGTATGACCTCTATATAGCGGTCACCTGGAAGGTCTTGAACTTCTGTTAACGGTCACCTCTGTAGGACGGGCACCTCTAAATAGCGGTCATTATTTACAGTCCCTTCAGTGACCGCTATATGGAAGTTCTACTGTAATATAATACGGTCAATTATAACGTGTAAAACGTGGCACAACTGACCGGGTCGAAACCGCGCGATTAACTGCTGCAGCAGGACGATCGCTGTGAATTATATAATACGAGTGAGTTGGAAAAACGTCGAACCCGACGAAATATTCAGATACGAATCGCGTTTGCGTCGCGTTTCGAATTTTCACGAATCAGAGGCGAAATATCGGCGGTACAACAGATGAGCGCCGTTGAAACCAACTGAAATATTACGTGGCATCGTGGCCGTTACGTCGGTCGAATATTCGCACAGTCGTAAGTTACAAAAACTATGGCGAGTTTTTTTAATTTTTTTTGAACACCGTGTGTGTTTTTTAGCACACGTGGGGGCGTATTATTGCTATTAAGTACTAAGGTTTAAATCTTATAAATTCAAAGTGAATAAAGATCTTACTTACCACGAGGCCGCCGCCGTCGTCAGATCAATAATATTTGATTTCTATTCTTATTGTGTTTTGATAATATATTGTACATAGTGTGTATTGACAGCGTTGTTTTCTATAAAAAAAAGTCATCAGAACATTAGTATCATCATTATCGTATGTAATAATGTCTATAGATGTACTAGATAAAAATCGTATATTATTATCACAGCTTTCAACACGTTTCACTTATACATTTCGTCAGAATTTTATGGATTTAAAGGCCTCGATCCGAATCTCTTTCCGGGGCCTCGCGAAACCCAAAGACGACACTCCGCGAGAAAGCGTTCCGAGTTTGATATTAATCCGATCTAATTAACACGATACACACCCGTTTACGCGCCGTACTGGCGGCGTGTCCGCGGACAGCGATTTATTATAGCGTTTCTCCGCCGCCGCCGCCGTAGTATAAATTGTTGATTTCGCCGAGTCCGTGTTTTCGAGAGACCGGCGGCGGCGCGATCGTTTAATCGAAACCGCTCCGGCGTCCGAGAGAACACTGTCGCGATCTCCATTTGTCGACGGAACGACGACGTCGTCGTCGACGCCTTCGGCACGCCGCCGTCGCGATGCGAAAACACCTAATATTTCACCGCGCGTTTTGCACGACAATATATTATTATCGGTATAAGCTCTTCGAATCACTCTCGCGACACGACCGGGACGAGACGCTTAATCTCGCGAGTTCTCCAGCGGGACGACCGAGAGAAAACCGATGAAAAGTCATTGTTTTGGCCGTACATTACGATCACATAGAAAATAGAGAATTGTCAAAGCTAAACATTTAAAATATGTTATAAAAGTATTGATAGGGTAGCGATTTCGTTTGTTTAGCTTTTATATAATATATTATTTGTAACATAATAACTGTTGAACATTTTAGTCGACGGAATGAAATCGATTCACACGGCGGCGTGTGATTTAAATATTTTCACAAAATGTCACAATTATTCTTTTCGAGTTAAAAAAAAAAAGAAGACGTGTGGTTTTTAGGTATTTTTCACATGATTAAATGTAAATATTATACTCTTTTATTCGTATCCATTTTCGCATTTATTTCAAAATCAGTTAAATTATTTCAACGAATCATTAAGTGCACTCGAAGAAAGTCGATATAATCAGAGATTTATTTTGAATTATTATCATTATTTTACTACTCACATCATGGTTTCTTTCTTTTTTTCGTTCCAATTGTTGAAAATATCAATCCCGTCGACCGAATAGATGTTTGTGCCCACGGTAATTGATTTTACCTCCTCGTCCCTGGAAATTACACATATCGTCGTATATAAATATACGTATATTATTATGTTGAACGTCGTTTCTGCGGATGTACCTACACGGATTCAAAGTTTAATCGGCCGCGTGAAATCTCGCGCGACTTTTAAACAAATATCCGGGGGGCGCGTCGGTGGTGTTCCGTCGACGATTTCTATAGTCGCGGCGAATTCCGAGTTTTCACTACGTCGGATTCGCCACCGCGGATGTACCGCGTGCCGATTCGAAGGGTTTTGATACGCCCGTAGTAACGATATTTTCTTTGGCGTTTCCGCCGGACACTCTCGCGGCGGCGAAAAACTTTAGCCGCGTGTCCGTAGAGACATTTCGTCGGAAAATCTGCAACGTTTCTCGTACTCTCTCCCTATAGGACTCTTGATCTCCGAGAACTGTGCGCGCGATTGATACGCGCGAACGTCTGGCTCCAAACGTTTTCATGTACAAATTCGGTCGCGTATTGTCGTCGAGTATTTCCACTCGACCGGTTTTAGATTTCCTCCCTCGGCGGCCGATTTCAGATCTGTGATTATCGGGGGGGGAGACACCTCGGTTATATTATTATTATATCGGCGTGAAAAATCGTTCAGAGATTTTCGGCCAACCGAGAGAAACAAACCTATTGATTTTTCGCTTTCTCGTCCACGACGTGTCTGACCGTTTCGATTTTTATCACTCCGTTGCCGACGGGGAAAAGTCATCGACTATAACAACAACAATACACGAACACGTTAAACTATTTATAGATTTACAATTCTGAACGTTTTCCATTATGTGAAAGCCGCGAAAAACGTAATCACGATTACAATACAGATTGAACGCGCGTATATGTATAATGTTAAAAGTTTGCTTGATTATTTTAGGCTTTATACGAAAACAATACAAATTAATTAATCGGAAAAAAAAACTCTATACACAGTTAAAAAACTTTCTTTTTTTTTTTTCTGTTTTATCGATAAATGTATTGTTTATTTTTTTTTATCAGCTGTCTGGGAAACTTATATAATTATAGAGTTAGTTTATATCGTTCAAAAGTAATTTCGGTTTTAATTTATACGGGTTAGACGAAAAAATTAAATAGAAACGTAATTATAATATTATGTGATAATATGATATTATTAAATAATCGTTTTTTTTACTGCGAGAAAATAATAATATGTGATTTCGAGTTTTAGGTCAATTTAATACGGCACCGATATTCTCAGAACGAAGTTTGTCCGCAATATACGTATTTTTTTATTTTATCGAGAATGTTGGCATGTGCCAAAAGTTTTTTTTTTTTTTCAGCGATTTTACGAAGCTATTAAAATATGCCTTTATATATATTTTTTCTTTCTTTATTTTCTTAACAAACCGAGCGATATAAAAATTGTTATTTTTCAATATCTTCGTTTCACCGCGGCGTTCGCGGCTTATTAATTTATTTTCCCCCGAACTCTTACCCCGTATCGATTTTTTCGATTTTTCGGTAGTGTTGTTTTTAGTTTGCACGATAAACACGACGACGGTTTTCGTTGTCGGCGCACGATTTGTCAATAATTCTCATAGTTCGCTTTGGACTTTGAAGTACCGTCGTCGTCGTCGTCGGGGCTTTTAGTTTGGCGCGCCGTTCTCGTTTTCTCGATAAAAACTCGATATTCTAATACGAGCGGCGGCGCGGCGGCGTTTAATCGCTACTGCGTAATACGTATATAATATTATACACCTCCTATGGTAATACTTCGCAATCGAGTCTTTGTGCCGCGGCGTTTAAGGATAATACTATGCGCGTGAGAGACAGATATCAGTCTGCGCGAGATTTACGTGTGGGCGATGTGTCGTTTAGGGGCACAAAGTTGTCATTCGATACGCGTATATACATAGGTAACGTTTTCGAAACGTTCGTCTCTTTGATCTGTATTTCTCCGCCGCCTTTCGGCCTTCCGCCGTGTATAAATAGACACACACACACAGCCGATGTGTCTATAAAGAAGTTTTACCTGCTGCCGCTTTGTCGACGCGACCCCTACGTGGCATATGGGGGGGGGGGGGAGGGCATGCGCCCTGAAAACCGCGGCGCACCAATACTCGTTTCCGACGACGACGCGCGACGACGTTTCGATAACCCGAGAATCCCGGGGGGACGATTACACGATCGAGTTATCGAAGAGAAGTAAAAGTCGCGGAAGGAAAGCCCGCAGTAGCCCGCCACTCCATTCGAGTCGTCGAGATGATCGCACGAGTCGGGCACGATGCATAATATATAAGACGTCGCGGAAAGCCATAATTTCAAATAACAATAAATCATACAGAGGACGCGGACACGATTCCGCGCGTGAAACGTGTATTATTATTATTGTTATTATTATTTATAAGCGTACGAGTTAAAAAAAATAAATAAATAAAAAAAACAGAGCACGTCAGTTGGTTTTGAATTTATCGCATAAATTCAATGTCACCGCGCGTCGGCTACGACGACGACGACGACGACGGTGGTGGTTGTTCGGGGAACGAAAAAATTGCAACACGTTTTACATAAAAAGTTTTATTTCAAACTGATATTAGAGGGGAAAACGGTATTATTACTTAATTATTTTAAACAATTCAAACCGACGCGACGGCGTTGTCGATTTAAACGTTTAGCGCCCGTCGAGTTGTTGCGGTTAAAATCGACTTGGATTGATCGCGAAGAAGTTATGCTTTTCGGAAATCAAAAAAAAAAAAAAAAACTTTCGAGTTTACATAAATTTAATTTCGTCTACAGATTCGAAATAAAACGTTTGGTTTTTATTTAAAAATCTAATAGTTAGATTCTAATTTGTATTAAGTGTTTTCAATTACTTATAGAGCTCGGAAACTTTTTGGCACAAAAAATTAAGTAAAATTAATGAGGCGACGAATCGCGCGGCATTGTTTTCTATATAGTATATACGTATATATGATTACCTACCTAATTATAAACTTTTTCACTATATCATAATAAATTAAAATAATTGTTTTTGATATATTTTAATATAATAAATCGTCGAAAAAGTTAAATGGGAATCCCTTAAATTAAAAAAAAAAAAAAAAAACTGCGAGGTCAATGTAAAAATTATAAATTAAACTAGGTACTTCAAAACTTTACGTAAGCGCACTTATTAGTGTCGCCGGTTATTAATTTGGAGAGAAATAAAAATTATAAAAGGGGAGAAAAATATTGTTGAGCATTGAGAAATTGTTTGAAATTAAAAAAAAAAAAAAATAAAAAAAAACGACCCCGAGTAAACAAAGCAAAGTTCGACTTAATGTATCTAAAACTACGAAAAAATAAAAAAAAAATAAAAATAATAATAAGTAAATAATAATAAAATATTCCGGATGAATAATGAGCGGTGGTTTATTATTTTAAAAATCGCTCTTAATGCTGACGCGCGTATTGTATTGAAAACGGCGGTGGAAACGTCGAGAAAGTAAAGAAGGAGAAGAAGAAGAAGAAGAAGAAAGAACGGGAAAAAAAACACGGGCCGGCGGGAGGACTCGACGAAACGGCGGAAAACCGCAGGACGACACGCCGCCGCCGAGCTACACTTTAATCAGGTCGTATTCGATTGGGCAAGGAGCGATTAAGTTTGTGACGGGAAATTCGATTTTCAACCGCAATGCATCGCGCGTATATGACGGTCGGGTCGCGTGGGATATTATCATAAAAACCTGGCCCGAAATTAGAAATTTCAAAATGCATAATATAATGCATAATATTGTTGATAGTTTATCTAATAGAGATAGCAATAGTAGTATGAAAATGGGGCTTCTGCGTCCACTTTTACAGGGAGAAATTTTTTTTGTAAGGGCACTGCTCTCCCTCATTCGAACTCAATTCTCCCTGTAAAATAATTTTTATATTCCATTGTCACAGAGATTTCATGTACATATATTTACTCTCAACGTATACACAATATTCACTCACTCTAACTATTCATACTACTACAACTACTACTCAACAAAATGTAATTCCAACTAGTAGTAGTTGTAGTAGTATGAATAGTTAGAGTGAGTGAATATTGTGTACACGTTGAGAGTAAGTGAATGTCCATGAAATCTCTGTGACAATGGAATATAAAAATTATTTTACAGGGAGAATTGAGTTCGAATGAGGGAGAGTAGTGCCCTTACAAAAAAAATTTCTCCCTGTAAAAGTGGACGCAGAAGCCCCATTTTCATACTACTAGCAATTTATTTATATTTTAACGTCTATTAATTTTGTTGCAATAATGCCGCCTTAAAGTATGGCATTATCGATACATCGTACGCGTCGGTATTACCGTGTATAAGAAGTTTTTCGAATATTTAGTTGATATTTTGTGACGAAATATATGAATATACAAACTTCACCGTTATTTTTAGTAGACTTCCGAGATAGTCCGAGCCCCGGTAATATTTTCTTATTTTAATGCGTGTAATTTAGTTTCAAAATATTAAAAAAAAAATTACGCATACTCGCGTGCCTTTTCGAATGAATTGTGCGGTTGAAAAAATGTCAAGCGAAAGGGAGAATTAATTTTCATAGTCAATAAATACGAGTTTAGTTTTGAAAAACTCCTCTCCAAAACGGACAACACCGTTGTAAATGTACTAAACGAGGACGCATTGCTAATTTAAAAGTATTAGCAACGAGGAAATCATAACACATATTATTATCACGACACTCTATAAAATTGTATGGATTTTAACTTTTTTAATTATTGTTTAGGTTCTATTGTACATTATCGTGTTGTATTATATTTACTAAAAAATTTTATGCAAAAAAAATAGATATTATATTTATAACTCTGGATGTGACGAAATATACAAATGTGATACCGTAAACCACGTGTTAAAATTAAGAATCTACACGGTTATGTCGTGTGCGACTGACGTCAACGTAATTTAACAAAAAACGCCCGACTTAAAATTATCAATAACGTTTCGGTAACCAATATATTTTTCCAAAAAAAAGGTAGAGAGCCAATTCAATAGTAAATCTTTGGGAGCAAATTCAATCGCGCCGGCGCGGCGGCGGAGAGTGTCGACGAACGAGCGCCGCGGGCTCGAATTAAAATATCAGAACGGGAAAAAAGCGGCGGTCTTCCCGGGGATTTCTGAGAAAGGGATGTCGAAAATCACTCGCGTGCCGCGCACGTTTTTAACGATTAAAATAATTAAAAAAAAAAAAAAAAAACCGTCAATTACCTTAGTCTTTTTAGAAGCGTGTGTCTTATAACCAAATCTGTCGAATCTGTCGAAGTATTTCATTTACTTATACTGTGTGGGATTTTTTTCGGATTTTCGGAACGTAAGGATTCAGTTTGGGGCCGCAAAAAATTCGCTCGAGAGCCGTGTGACGAGTACTGCTGTCGGAGAGAGACTGATCGTCGCTCCGCGCGGTCTCGCCGATGTCCCCGCGCACGCGCGCGGTCGACCGTCGATCGTTTCGAAACCTCGTCGTCGTATCGATATTTCGCAAGTTTTGCCGGATCATTTAAATAACCGGTTTTTGTTGTTGTTGTTGTTGTTGTTGTTATATAATCACGAGAAATTTCTTTTATACGTCTCGAATCGTACGGAAATAATTCGTACATTGTTATACCGAAATATTATGTAAACATCGCGTCTGACGTAAATTTTTAAATAAAATTTAAAAAATTAGTTTCAACGTTCGTTTTTTTAGTCGCAATAACGTTATATTATAGTGTTTTAGACGATTCAAACAATAATTAAACTATAATGCTGTTGCATCGCATTTTCACGCGCGTACCGTTTACAGATAGAACGTGCGGTTTTTAAATATTATATAATACTAGCTGTAAAACGTATTGCTTTGCCATATATTTCTAGTGGATTTTCTAGTAAAAAAAAACAACCAACTATAACTGTAAGTATACGAAAAGTATATGAAACACGTGTATGTTTTTTAATTGAAAACGACGACGGTGTCTATGAGATTAACGATTAAAATAATTAAAAAAAAAAAAAAAAAACAGTCAATTACCTTTTAATAGTCTTTTTAGAAGCGTGTGTCTTATACCAAATCTGTCGAATCTGTCGAAGTATTTCATTTACTTATACTGTGTGGGATTTTTTTCGGATTTTCGGAACGTAAGGATCCAGTTTGGGGCCGCAGAAAATTTGCTCGAGAGCCGTGTGACGAGTACCGCTGTCGGAGAGAGACTGATCGTCGCTCCGCGCGGTCTCGCCGATGTCCCCGCGCACGCGCGCGCTCGACCGTCGATCGTTTCGAAACGTCGTCGTCGTCTTATCGATATTTCGCAAGTTTTGCCGGATCATTTAAATAACCGTTTTTTTGTTGTTGTTGTTATATAATCACGAGAAATTTATTTTATACGTCTCGAATCGTACGGAAATAATTCGTACATTGTTATACCGAAATATTATGTAAACATCGCGTCTGACGTAAATTTTTAAATAAAATTTAAAAAATTAGTTTCAACGTTCGTTTTTTTAGACGCAATAACGTTATATTATAGTGTTTTAGACGATTCAAACAATAATTAAACTATAATGCTGTTGCATCGCACGTACCGTTTACAGATAGAACGTGCGGTTTTTAAATGTTATATAATACTAGCTGTAAAACGTATTGCTTGTAAAACGTATTTCTAGTGGATTTTCTAGTAAAAAAAAACAACTAACTATAACTGTAAGTATACGAAAAGTATATGAAACACGTGTATGTTTTTTAATTGAAAACGACGACGGTGTCTATGAGATTAACTATAATCACTAAAAAAAAAAAATGAAGTACTAACAGGATACTGATAATATTCTTTTATCATCGTACCCACATTTCACAATTTTTTTAATTGAAAACGATTCGCATACAAATGTATAAACAATGATAATGGTCACTATATGGTTATACGTAGGTATAGGTACATATAAAACGTTAAATTTTTAAAATATTCGCGGCGGGCGGCCACCCTTAACGCCTAGCCATCTGCCGGGCTGATTTATGAATCCAAACCATCCAGGGCGTCACCCAAAACGCATACGGAAAAATTCATTTAAATCAGGAGGAGTTCAGTGACGTACACACGTACAGTAGAATATTACGTATATTGTATAATATAATTTTTTAAATATTATTTCAATTCACATTCGTTCGATACGCGAATCGTACGTATTATATAATCTATATACTCGTATATATAAAAATGGAGCCAAAAATGTCTAAAAATTCATCAATTGAGAACGGCTGGGCCGATTTGGCTCAAATTTTGGGAAATCCAATTAGGGGAGGTGCTCGAACGGGGATTTTGTGATGTACTTTTGAAATTTTTGTTTATAAATGGTTGCTATTGGTTATAGGAAAAATTCAGCCCGTTTATATGTACGTATACCTATATACTGTAACCATAGTGACCATTATCATTGTCTATAAATTTTTTTTGCGAATCATTTTCAAATAAAATATATATATATACGTGTTTTATATACTTTTCACATATACATACTTACAATAGGTTAGTTTCATAATACAAAATTTTAAATGGCAAAACAACGTTTGCAAGGACAGCTCTTTTTTTAGTATGTACGCGCACAACTCGAAAAGTACTCGGTGGATTTTAGTACGGTTATCACTAATGGATTGGCCGAGTCTCGGGGAAGGTTTAAAGCTATAGAACGTCTCAAAAATTCAACCCCTAAGGTGGTAAAAAGGGTAAAGTCAGAAAAAATCGCCTAGCCAGAACCGCTGGAACTTTGAGTATCAAATATTTTGGTCAATAGTTTGGTTTTATTTAGTAGAGACATGTTCAGAAATACGTATGAATGAATACTGTGCACGGGCAGAGCTGTGCGGGGACAGCTAGTATAATATTATAAAAAAGTATTGAGTAAATTAAAATACTATGCACTATTGGCGATCACGCGTCCTTCTCGGCGGCTGCGTATAGGTATTTATGGTAGTTGTTTTAATTATACTCGTATTGTTTTGACCTCGAGGCCGTCCCGTGGAAACGAGTCGTAACGGCGGCGGCGTTCGCCTTTTTAATTGCGCAGAGTAGTTTATACGAATTTTCACGAGTAATCGTAGTCGCGTGACAAAATAAACGAATAGACAAATTGAAAAACACGTTTTTCTATCCGCTCGGTGGTGACGACGACGACGACGACGACGACTCTGGCCCGGTCACGTCACGAGTACTGTTGCACACCCTATACTCGCCACGACTGCAATATATACGTATGTATACCCGTCGACGACGACGACGAGGAGATAAAACGACCGTCCGGGCGCGCGACCGGTGTAGAGCTATTTATTTGTCTCTCTGTCGGTCACGGAGTTAGGTATTCGGGTCGCGCGGGGGCCTGCAGCGGTGCGACGACTTTATCCCGATATCCGTTTTAAAAGTTACAAGCCGCGGTAAAAAAAAGAGGAGAAAAAAAGGGAGATCTCTCGGACATTATATTATTTATCTTTACGGTCGTGTTCGGTTTTTAGAAGGGGGCGGGCGGTTTCAAATCCACGGGCGGGACTCCTGCCCCGCAGCGTCCAACGTCGCTCGTGTTTATCACTCATCCGATCGGTCGCGGGAAACGTGTCGGTATAGTTATTTCAATATTGAAACGATTTTCCTCGACTACCGTTTTTGCGAAAACTTTTCAGCTCCGCCGTTTCAATACGAGGGCAACGAGCGAGGGAGCTAGCGCGCCTTCGCGGAATCGAGTTCTCCTTTATTTCTTCGACGACGGGAATAGTGTCGTTTTAAGCTGGCCGCGTCGTCGTTTATAAGTACCTGTAAATACTAGAGCTTATTAATATTCAAATTGGCAGTTGTGAAAAGAACCCCGTATCCGCTACACCGTTCAACAGCTCGTGCGTAGGCGTTTCATATTTTTCACGTGCTATTCATTTCGCGGGCACCGAAAAGAAAGACCGACGACGTCTGTGAATGAAACAACAAATTTCGGTCTGTTTCGTTTTTTTTTGATAAATCAACATAATATCCTGTGTTATGTCTGCATGCGATTTGTAAGCACAAATGTAGAGTGATTAAAATCTCACAGTCTATCGCCTGCACCTTCCACGTAACAACTGCCTCTTTTTCCACGCCGAAAGTCTCGCGCAGCACTCAATGTACTCGCCTTGTTCTCGAACGAAACAAACGCTCGCCGGCGCGCCGGTGATGTAGGAACGATCGATTTTCATTAACACCTCTATAAATATTAGACACACCCGTAGGTTAGGCGAGGTTATGAATGGGGGGAGGTGTTTGATAACCTTCACGTTTCTATATCGAAAGTACGGACGCCTCGAAATATAAGAACTTAATTTATTTTAAAACGTATTGTATCGATCGTTGTGGAAACCAAAAAGTGTAGGAAATCATTATCAAAGTGAATTTCACCCGAGTCGGCGCGTAAAATACGTCTACTCCACGCGACGATTTGAATTATTATTAAATATTATTATTAATTTTCATCATACAATTTCACGTTTGTTTTGTGTGCCAAAGATTTTAATTAAATCGACATTTCAATGCAGTTTTTACGGCGAAATATCAGTTTTCCATCGCGTGTTTATCGATCGAAAGGATTTCCTTTTACCTACGCCTATGAATAGATACGTCTACGGTGTGTGTGTTCCGATGCTTACGATTCCGTCTAGATAATCTGTGATATAAAGACACAGAATTAACCGGAATGAATAATCTCACGACTTAATGAACGTCCGACGTGTTATTATCTATTCTTACGCTATGACACAATACGATTTGGGTCACATTATTTAATAATAATTTGATATACGAGTAATTTTCGTCCGTTATCGTCCGAGGCTTTGACGAAAACGAAACACTTCGAGTAGACGACGACGCTCGCCGTTAATTATTATTTTCCACGAGAAATTAAAAACGAAAAAATCATTTTTTTTCTTTTTCACACGCGACACAAAAGAGTTTCGGTTACGCCGCGTGATATGGATCGCGGCACCGGGATTAATTTATGGCCGACGCCGCCGCGCTCTAACTAAAATATTTACATAACATTCGATATTATATAGGTACGCTATAATCGTCCCGATAAAAGCTCAAGGCGCACTCGAAAAGTTTTCCTCCCGAAATAACGGTTTGTCTTACGCACTGCGTTTAAAATAATAAATACGCGCAACATACGCCTCTACGCGCCTATACTATTAGACGCCCGTTTATCATAATCAAAACGAAGAAAGTGCTCGGCGAAATGTACACGAAAATCGTTCGACTAAACGGATCGCGAGCAAAACCGCATCGTCACGCGCTGTGAAACGAGACTTATTTCCATCTAAACGCACTACTACTTTTCTACTAAACGAGTAGTTAAAAAAAAAAAGGAGCGTTCCGAATCGGTTTTTTTTGTTTGTTTTTCGGGTTTTTTTGAATCGCTTATTGCAGAAACCCCACAAGCGACAGAAATCGTAAAACAACTTTTATTTTCTTATTTTCTATACCCCCCCCCCTTTCCTTCGACCTTGGTGAGTATATTATGAGTATTGAGTATATTCGGTGTTGTGTATAGGAACCTTCCTCTACTACCAGGAATGGAAAAAAGAAGAAGCTTTCTCGAAAGTTCAATCTTATATATGTATCACTCATGGGGTTTCTGCAATAAGCGATTCGTTTAGACGTTATGGACTAGGGCTCGGATTTTGTAGCAAATGCTTCTTTTGAGAGGTGTGTGGTAGAAAGATAATTCTCATAGATAAATACGTTTTGAATCGTTCTGATTTCAATGAAGTAAACTTTTTTTTTTGCTTTTTTCCACAAAACTTGCTTTTTATTGCTTTTTCCCCAATTTGGTTATTTTTTCTTAATTTTTACATATTTTTCTTGGAAATTTAACTTTTTTTTTATGTATACTTGGACTAAATAAATCATTATTGCCAGAAATTTTAAAACCAGTGAAAAAACCAGTAATAAACGTATGAATGATAAAATAACTATCGTTATTGTGCCGAAATTGTAATGAATAATCATAACAGTATAATTTAAATGATTTAGTTTATATGAAATATGCATGGATTACATCGGTTGATGTGGAAAGGTCTTTTTCTACGTATAAATATCATATTATATTAGCAGCACCCGATAGAATGAGTTTTAATGAAAGTATCTTGACCAAATATGTGGTCGTAAATTCCTCTTTTTTAATATTTAATTTTACGTGTAATTGAAATTTGTTTTTTTTTTTAGAATTAAATTTAATAAATGCTTCTTTTTGCTTTTTTCCGGCTACTTCAAATGCTTTTTTAAGGATTTATTTTGCTACAAAATCCGAGCCCTAGTTATGACTATTATATGTATAACGTCGATCAGTACTGTTCGTATTTCCCCCCCCCCCCCCGTCGTGATGACGTATTGTTTCTATTTTTCATAAAAATTTCAAAACGTTTTACTCCCGCCGCGCCGTGTGTTAATTTATATAATATTTACACAACTAAACGTACTTGACACTTTGCCGAACCTATTATTTCCACTCCCCGCGCTAAACGTTTCCGCGTTTCCCTTACTTATCGTTCGCGCGCACACACACACACACGTAGCGTGTGCGGTGTCTGTTTGGAATAATATTTTTTTCCGGAAAGAAATTTAACGCCGCATAATACCCCCGGCTATTGAACCCTCGAACATTATTACGAATTCAATGTGGGCGATTTAAAAAGAAAAAGAAAAAAGCTATCAATCTTTTATGACAGTCAATAAAATATTAAACTTTTCACGTCTCGTTTAATATAGACCTTCAAGTGTATTAAATATTAGATGGATTAGAAAAAACCTAATCGCGTGACTAAAATTCATTACGACGGATATATTATTTAGAAGTAGAAAAATAAAGGACGTGTAAAATAGCACTCGGGCGACTCGAATTTCCACTGTTTATTCGCCGGGCACACGTTTTCATTAGGACACGACGGACGACGACGGAAGACTCGAATCGATACGCGGGGAGCGATAATAATAATTGACAAATGACTAGTAGCGTTTCACGTGAAATACATAATTGTTTGAACATAATACGTAACGTCGGCAAAACGACCACCGTGTAACACACCGACGCGTAAACAGGTGGGATCTTGCAGACATACGTAATAAAGATTAGCCTGCGCGAGGTGAAAATTCAAGATGGCGACGACGCCCTGTGCAGATCTTTTGTAAATCGAGAAACTATAGAATTATCGAAATAATTAGCGTTGTTTTTTTCGAGTCGAATTCAAAAAAAAATCAGATAAAATTACTAATAGATAAACTCGTCATACTGACCTGAGTGTTCGTGTTACGCTCGAGTGTAAAAATTACTAAATTCCAAGTACAATTATTATTCTTATGACTAGGGCTAGGATTTTAATGACCCAAAAAACCTAAAAAAATTACATTAAACTAACCTAAAAATGACCTTAAAATAACCTAAATATATAAGTACATTTTCACGTTTTACTCCATCAGGCCGTAAAAGTAAAAGAGATTTATCGAAAAATCTAGCAATTGTTCCGTGATTAGCTTTTTCCAGGCATTCGGAATTTAAAAGAAAAGTTGTTTTACCTGGATGATCAATTTCCAACGTTCCAATTATTGCATTAGCAACATGTCGACCAGCTGCATCTGAAGTTTCATCTATTGAAATCCAAATTTTTTTCCCCCAGGCATATGTTCTTATTTTATTCGTAGTTTCTTCGTAACATTTATCAACGTAATTTTTTCTTTATGTAGACGAGTCCGGAATTGTTTATTTTGTATAGTTTTCAAGTAAATTTCGTAAAATCGGATGAGATAATTTATGTAACGGTATATTTGCACTTAAAAATGCCCTGCACAAAATGTAGATTAAAATTAGAATTTCCGTACTCAGAATACATTGGTTGTGTTAAAGAAGTCGTTTGCTCGTTTCGTTGTATGTATATTAAATGTATAAAAATATTACCTAGATTTCAAAAAAGTATTAAAAAATGCCCGTAAAATTGAAAAAATGACCTAAAAATGCTACAAAATTACCTTAAATCCATAACAGTACAAAAAATGCAAAAAAAAGCAAAATAAAAACTATATATTTGGACTCGTATATGACCAAATCACATTTTGTGTGCTTGAAAAGCTATGTCCTGTAAATCCTAAAAAAAAATGCAAAATCCTATACTATCCTAGCCCTACTTATGACGTATCTATCGTATACTCTAAATGTTCGGGCGATAATTCGCCTATCCTAAACGAAAACTAAATATTATGACTTGAAGTCCGCGAGATGCAAATCACACGTCGTTCATATGAAACGGAGTCTGCCGGTCACAAAAACAAAGTTCCGGTTACGCTCGCGACCCCGTGTACACGGTCTAAACACGGTACATAAATATTTTATCCATTGCCCCGCTGCGGAGGGTCGTGCGTTTCGCGTCACGGCGCCCGTAATATGGCGAGCGCCGAATCCGACGAACGCGAATGTGTCTATGAATTCGTAAGGATCTTGCGAGTGCAACGGTCTAATTTTTGTTATTAATTAACTTTACTTTTTGCACCGCCTCGAAACACTCTATATGCAAATTTACGTATATCATCGATAGAGGGTAAGGATCCCCGGAAATCCGAATGGCCCGCTCCGGGAATCGAGAATCCAATCTGCGCGGAACGTGATTAGGTATAGTAGTATAAAACGGCGAGTGACTATTATCGGAAACACGACGAAATCAGCACTACTCGCCGCGCGTCGACACGTATAAATAGAAGAACACGAAAACGTCGTCGTTATCTTGTAAAAAGTAAAAAAAACTAGCCCGGAGTTTCCCGTACAAACGCTGAAAAGCTTTATGTTTTGAAAATACGTAATTAATAATCTCTGTACAATATCGTGTTGCGGTGTAATCGAAAGTCGAAAAAAAAGTTTTGAAAAAAACCAAAACCCACGAAAAAAACCCGAAATTAAAAACGAGTTCCCGTGTTTTTTACTGTCAAACGAACGTGTATTGTTAAATCTCTTTCATTGAACGTTAAACATGGTACGATATTCGTGTCCAATTAAAAAAAAATTCCACTCGTAATCGGAACAAGAAAAGTTATCGGACGTCGTCGTCGTATCATTCGTAACGGAAAGACGGAAACATCGTTCTTTAATCGAATTAATAACGTAAAAAGATTTGATTTTTAAATTTGTATACCTTTTCGGCGTTAGTACTGAAAACAACGACAAAAAATAATCTTATATATAAAAATGAATCGCAAAATGTGTTGTAAGCGCATAACTAAACAACCCCTGAACCGATTTCGCTAATTCTTTTTTTATAATATTCCTTGAAGTACGAGGATGGTTTTTTACGTAGAGAATTATTAAGAAAATCAACCCAAAGGGGGTTAAAAGGGGTAAAAAAGGTGAGACTAGAAAAATTCGCCTGGCTGGAACTGCTGGAGCTTTGAGTATGAAATTTGGTCAACAGTTTCGTTTTATATAGTGGAGACCCCATGGGAAAGGATTTTTCGGAATTCGACCCCTACCGGGGTTCAAAGGGGTAAAAGGGGTAAAAATGAAAAAAACTGATGAAATAAAAAGTTATACTGCACACGGGCGAAGCCGGGTTATTCAGCTAGTTTTCTGATAAAAAGCCACTACCGTGTCGTCGATCGCGGTGAAACGATTGGGGAAATACGAGTGTTGTCTACGGCAGGGGTGGCGAACCTTTTTTGGGTCAAGTGTCAAAATTTAAAATCGAGTTTTTTTAAAAAAGGTCGTGTGCCAAAAAAAAAAAAAAATTGAATTTTACTAGACATTTATTTGTAAACTTTTATTTCATTTATTAATGTGATTTCTGTTGTTGTTTTTTAGAAGATGGCATTTTAATATCTGGAGTATAGTTGGTAGTTTTATATCATTACAAACTCATAAATTTGATTCTTCAAATTTCTCATACTAAAGTTTTAAAATATAATTTTTTTTTTTAAGAAAAATAATATTTTATTAAGTTTTTTAAAATTTGGCGTGCCACTGAAATTCGATCGACGTGCCACTACTTCTGGCACGCGTGCCATAGGTTCGCCAACCGTGGTCTACGGTCTATTTTTTCGACTGTTATGCGCGAGCGCGCTCGATACGAGACAATTGCGTATTTTAACGATGCTCGGAATTCGTACGAATAGTTATATTATGTGTTCTATTAAATCGGAAAATCATCGCGATACAATACGCACACAATTAAAAAAAATACTCGCTTTGCTCGCGGATAACGTAACAAAAGATAATATTTGTTTCAAACGAAAACGTCCGTAAAGACTTCTCATTATCGGGGCGCGGGGGAAAAAAAAATAAATAAAAAAATAAATAATCATTATCAGCCGCTGCACGCGCGTCGCGTTCACGTGCAGCACATATTATTATTATTATAATAAACCTTTTGTATCGGATTTTATACCGTCGAGAAAGACGTATTATATAATATAAAGACGGCCATAAAGTTTAAACGCAACTTTAGTCTATCGTATAATGATACGAGGAGGCGCACGCACGCAAGAGTAGTTTGCAAAAAAAAAAAGAAGAAAATCGATAAAACGAGATAGTACGCGTAAAAGACGCGTGCCGTTTAACACTGGCGCGTTTAATACGTCACGTGGTATATTTTGAATTTTAGATTCGTATTGGAAATAAAACGACGGCTGAATCGTTATTGAATTCATTTGATTTCGTATAAAAAAAGCCTAATGGTAAAACGATTAAAACGTTTCGCCCAACAGATCAGTAGATCGTTGTGTTAAAAAAAAAGAAGCAGATTTTAGACTTTGTGTGTTTATTCTTTCATTATGATTATGATTCCTATATTGATCGCGTTAATTTTTGCGGGGGAAAAAAACCGAATTTCGTATAATAACTTTTGATTTTTTAATTACACGACTTGTATATTATTATCTATATTGGAACCGAATGATTGACAGTTGAATGTTTAAAAAAACCCACCCTCCTCCCTCATTTGTTAGAAAATATTCGACCACCGCGATATTATCGTCTACCGTTTGTAAATACAACAAAATATTATATTATCAATTATTTAAATAAAACATTAAATGCAAATATTATAATATAATTCTATAGTTGAATACATATCGAGAGGGACAGAGGGAAACGCACATAAAGACTTATACATTTTATCTGAATAAATAATAATTGAAAGTTAACGAAATATCAAGAGAGAGAGAGAGAGAGAGGGATTCGCCGGAATGAGCGAAATGTGCACCGCGCGCCGCCGCCGTCTTTGTTTGTTTGCAAAAATACCTACGTTACGAAATTGTTCCAGTCGGTCTCTCCGACCGCGGAATCTTAAGAGCTGAAATTAAAATTCATTAAAAATCGAAAACGAAAATCCGCCATTTCTCGTTGTCCGCGTGCGTACAATACCGTTCTATAATAATTATTGCATTGTTAAATGTAGAATTTTATTTCGAATTCAAGTGCGCGACTTGTGAATTCCGCGGCCAGACTGCGAGCCGAGACCGTGCACGTCGATCGTATTCCGAGTGCACCGCGCACCTTTCACGAGCCCGTAAAAACGAACAATAATAATATTGTGATGTACGTGACGAGCACTCGGGGTAATGAAAATAATTTTCGTTTCAATCGTGTTCCTTCGACGTTTTCCCGTTTAGAGAACAAATAACATTTGACTCGAAACTTTTTCGCGTGTTTTTTTACCCATATCGATATACACTTGACACCGAACACCAAGTCCAATAATAATAATTACCCGAGAACTTTGAAAACAAGAAAAGTTCGACTTCCGAATTTCCAATCGGCATAGTACATTGTATGATATGCACGATATCATTGTAATTCCCCTTTTTCATAATATATTACGTTTGTTTATCGCATCGATCGCATTTAAAAATACATTATTTTAATGTTAATCTTCGGCGCTTAAGCCGACCGTTCGTAAAACTATTATCGCACGAGTGGAAAAAAAAAAATTTCCCGTTAATATCGCGCGGACATCGATCGATTTGTCGTGGAGCGGCGGCGGCGGCGGCGCGGCGAATAAACGGATCGGGTATAAATTATCCGCGCGAATCGTATTTTCCATCCGTATAATATGTACAATGCGCTCGCGAGATAAATAATATTATAATAGGTTTTTTTTTCATTGCTACGGCGGATTCGCCGTTCGATTTTAAAAATTTAAAACGCCGCGTTTCAAATGCGATCGATTAATACGTAATTACCGACGACGCGCGACGTGACGTTCTGCAGCGCCACTCGGAAGTGCACGCGTCCGAACGAATTGTTTTCGCCGTCCAATATCGTTTTGTACCGGAACGCGCGAACGTTGGCCGCGATATTCATATATTACACGACGTATTAAATTTCTAGAAATAAAAGCCACCGAACAACAACGACATAACTCAAAAATCGTCATTTTGTTTGTGTTCTAGGTGAGAATTGAAAGCATCAAATACGGTGCGTTATAACACTCTTCTTCCATTAAAATGAGTTTATAAAGAAATATTAAACATGATTTATCATCATCTCATTTGTATATTAAATTTTCAAATTCGTTTTGTTTTAAAATCATGTTTTTTGAGTTGTGTCGTTGTTGTAGCAAACGAGCGAATTACGTATGCGTTACGTTCGTTTGCAGCGAGTATAGCAGCAACACTGTTTGTCGACGGACATTCCTATCCGAAACCAGTAATTCCCGACGAAGGCGCTGCCGCCCGATCGAGCGATTATTTCGAGGGCAACGTTTTACTCGAGCAGGCCTCATATTATGTATTATAATAATGTGCATTTTAATTATGACTACGGTAATCCCTCGTCATCCGCGGGGGTTACGTTCCTGCAAAGTAGGAAAACTAAATTTACTACTAAATTTAACAGAAATACAACAGTGTAGTGTGCTACACGTGTCACGCACAAATATGAATATATAATAGAATTTTATCGCCGACTCGACCGCGGATAAAAAATCCGAAAATAAAGAGATTGCTGTATTTGTTATAATTTATTGAACACAATACGATCGACTATGTCTTAAGTAAAACGTCGGAAAAAATGTAATATCGTCGCGACATGTTATTAGAATGGAGATTTAATCGTTTTAAACATTCGGCACGCCTAAATAGTTAATGTACTTTCACTTTGCGCTTTTACACACTCGGTAAAACGTTTGACCCGACTTGATCCGGAAAGAAGCAGAAACGATCGGAAACTTCCGATCAGTTTACGCGATCATATCGTTCTGAAATCAATTTATCGCGTTTTATCATTTTCGGTCGTGCGGAATCGCGTTCGAAAAAAGGAATTCCGCGTGGTAAAATCCGAGTTCAAAAAAACGAAACGATCGTGTTCGCGTCCGAATCGCGATCGCGTTGTGACGTTGCGGACGGAAAATAAAACCGATACACGTCCCGCCGCCGCCGATCGCGCGCATAATGAAATTTCACTCGGCGCAGTCATAATAATATACGCCTATGAATACTCGCCCGGACGTTGACGAATTCGTTTCGTTCATCGGCTTATGCGGATTAAAATGGCACGCGCACGGCCGACATATACGTATTATCGTCGCGCAGTTTTACGTACATCCCGCGGAAACTTTGCAGCCATACATCGCGTCACTAGCCGAAACCTAGCGCACGTTCGACCGACTTAAACTCGCACGCGACATCGCAGTCCATTAATCTGAGTCACATAAACACGATAGTGACAACGTGCAACGGATATGGTTAATTGTTTCCGTCATCCGAACAAGTGCGTTTGTTAACGAAATGTGGACATAAATTATTATTATGACGGCCGTCTTCGAAAAATAATACCGAACGACAAACTACGTAAAAAAAAAAACAATCGCCGTCTCTCGGTCTCGCGCCCGTATTAAACGTGACGGTATTACCTCATCGTGTGTTGCCGCGACGGAAATCGTTTCGTTCGATTAAAAAGCGCCCCGGTGAAATCGCTATTTGTTTTTCGACTTTTCTTCCGCTTTGCCACGTATTTTTCGTTTAAAACGCCGCGGATTCCCATAACTTTCCGTCCAGCTGACTGAAAAGTATGACGAACAACCACGAAACAGTCACCCGGCACCGCATACGTATTTCTAACGGTTTCTTGATTTTTCTATAAGAATACGGTAAAAAGGTTCGCTTTTAAAACGATTGTTTTTATTGTACGTAAATCTTCACAGTTTGTCCGATAAGGAGACCGTTATTCTCTGCGAATACGTTCAATTTATTTATATCGTTCTCATAACCTCGACGATTAATTCTCGTTGGCCGAACGCAGAGAGGACGCGGTTTAAATTATATACGTCCAGATCGTTCGGATTTAAAACGTCCGCCGTCCCTTCCGTAACAAATAAATTTAAAAGAGATCGTTTAATTATTATTATCATCACGGCAATAGACTATCGATTTTTAAATAAAACCTCTTTGTTTCAATATCGCCGTTTCGTTTTCGTAATTATTTCGTTTCGCCGTATATTTTACAATAAACTGGTGTTGAGTTTTCATCGATACCAGTTTGTAGATTTATTTGAAAAACAATAAAATTATTTTTATTTTTATTTATCCGAGCTAAAACACGCGTATTATAATAATTTCATTACGACTCACTTATGTATTTTTTCAACAATTTCATTGAATTTGCAATGGTTTTATTTTTTTAATTTTTTCAACGAGGTTAGGGAAACTATTGAAAAAAATCAACGAACGTTCAAAAGTACCGTCTGCTTCGGATTTCGAAAAATTACCTCGTAAAACCAAATTCTATACATTTATGCACTTCGCTTGAAATAACTGAAAATAATAAAAAAAAAAAAAACAATGTTATTTCGATCATCGACTACAGTCGAATTAGTTTTTTACTTTTTTCAGACGTATAATATACTTGCTGTTGTCAGTGTACCGCTAAAAATGTCCTCAGCCAGCATGCCAATGAATTATTTGGAATCCAAAAATGTATTGTTCGCATCGATTTATATTTTCGAAAAAAAACCGCAACAGGCTAATTTCAAAGGGGAAAAAAACGCTTTAAAGTTATAAGATCTGATTGTGGACGGCATGATGCCCGAAACGACTATTCTGGAGCGATATTAAAGAATCAGAGCCACCGGGGAGACGCTGTAAAACCGACGGAGGAAGCCTTGAAATTATTACCGACCGAATGCCGTAAACACTGCACGACCACGTCACGGCAGTTTTCTTATACTCGCGTGTTCATTTATTTATTTTATTTTTATAGTCTGAATTTTTAATTCAACCGTTTAGTTGTTGAACAAACGAAGAAAAATTTGAATTATAAAACATTGAAAATACGATTCCTGCAATTTATCGAAGAAGCACTAAATGAAAAAAACACCAACAAATTTATATAATTTCTCTCTACAACTCTTCCTCATTAACAAACTATAATAACATTTAAACATCCAATCGTAACCACCAAATTCAATACATCCTCTCTCTATATTCGTACTAAAACCACGACGTGCTGCACAATAAACTGACTTCCCGTTTCGCAACGGACGTTTATGACGTCAGACCAACCTAAAAACGAAGGTCGTAGACGAAAAAAATACACGACATAGCCGGTCCGAGGAGTAGATTATCGAATTTTGGACAGAGGGAATTCGCCCAATTATAAAAAACAATTCGATGGACGTTTGAAAATATTGTGCGAGCACAAACGAGGGCGTCCGTCGAACTCGATCGAGACTATTACGCGCGGACGCGTGTCAGTGGTGTCATCGTACACGCTAATATTCGCTGACGGCCTGTTTTTTTTTTTTATCTATTCGGCTCGTGTTTGCCCGACGCAAAAACCTTTTAAACTATTAGGTTTTGGGGAAAAAAAAAACACTCGCTCGCCGCCGGCCGACAATATGGAAATAACGTTATAACAATCGAGTCGTTTTAAACCGCGCAACGTTTTAATTGGAAAATAATTTCGCTTATCTATTACGCCGTAAAACAATGGCGGTGTGTTATTTGATTAAATATCAAATCGTTCGACGATGTATTCATTCACGGTCGGTCGAAACGCATTAATCGTAGTTTAACCAACCGTCGCGCGTCGTCTAAAACACGCGCGCGCGCGCGCAAAATATAATATGATGCGTATTACACAAGACTGCGGGTATTTAGCGTGGCGCGATTTGTTTCGATATCGATAAATACAATACGTATATTCTAACGACGCGACGACGACGTCCGCTCGAACGCGTTATTTTTCACCATCTAAAATCGAAACGATCGGTCATAATCAAGAAATTAAAATTGAAAATCTAACGTCGTAATCGGATATAGTATTTAATTCTTTGACGAGATAACCGTATAACGTGGATAACCCGTGTTTTTTCAAACCACTCGTTCTTTACGAAGAGAAATGTTCAAAGATGAGTGGGGGAGGGGGGAGCTGGTTTTTATCACGGTTTACGGACTCGTTCGTTATTGTAGGTTTTATGATTTTTAACATTTAAATATGTTAATAACTGTCCCTCCGACGTAATCGTCTGAGCAGGAGACGGAGAACGACGATTTATTATGGAAATTAAATAGAAAAGCAATCAGAAATCGACATAAAAGAAAACGGGCATTGTTCGCATTTAATAATCGGTAAACGACGTTAAATTATAAACATATTTTGAACTTTGAGAGCGTATAGCGTATTTATGACGTCTATAAAATTTATCAGAATTATTTACCCTTAAAAATATCAAACCGTGCCGTCGTCGTCGTCAACCGCACTAACGGCTAACGAACGAATTTGCATAAAAATGTGCGTGTATTTTTTAAAAAAAAAAAACCCAATAGCGACGACAAATTTGTTTATAAATAGTTCATTATTATATTGATTAGTTTAGTCAGTCTTTCGGGCGGTAAATACATTTCGATGAAATTTAAAATATTCACCAACAGGAGTCCTTCGTCGATAATATCACATTTTGTAGTGTCTATTTTAGTTACTTAAATTTGCGTTTATTAAACTTAAATAACGACAATGCTGTCAACGTCGCACGATTGCGAACTACTTTTAACGAACCACAAAATATATCTTTAATTTGTGGAAAACTAAAGCCAAGTAAAAATGTTATATGATCGCCGAGCGGCGATTTGTTTTATCAAATAATCGGTTGATTAAAAACGGTGAATTATTATTTAAATGATTGAAAAATCGTTACCTATCGGACAGGGATTTTTCCCCCTTTTTATCGAATTATACAAACTAATAACCACGAAATGAATCCGAAAAACAATATTTAATATTACTATATTGTGTTGCACGCGGAACATTTTTACCGGCAGCAATTACGCGATCGGTATGGGTTTTATTTCGTTCGAATAAACAAATAGAAAATTATAAAAACGCCATATTACTACGGAAAACGTACACGCGTTGGTTTTCTCGGCAGTAAATTAATAAGTACGAGTGCATTACGGTTGACGAAAAAAGGAAAAAAAGGAAAAAAGGACTAAAATAGCTCGCGGTTAAGGGGACCGTTGTTTTTCATATAGGACTGCCAAATTAAAATCAAATTTACTCGCATACCGTTTTTGCGTATAGTAAAAAAATATGAAACTCGGAAAAACGTATCGAAATAGTCGAGTCGAGCTTATGAGTTATGATTGCATAACGTATTTCATCAAAAATAAAAAATAATTATTATTTCCGACTTGGTGCGCGTGTACGGACATTGCACATTTCTCGTTGAAGTATATTAATGAGACGTCAAACGTTCATTATTACGTTTAACGCGTCGTTGGCGGAGATTTAAAAAAAAAAAAACGCTCTATTAGCGTTGAATCGATTTTAAATGATTTCAAAAAAAAAAAAAACGAAACGAAGAAAAATAAAATAAAAAATCACAAAGAAACGAATAATAATAATTATTATCTACCTGTATAATAGGTTCTCGTTTGTCGTGTTCGCGCATTACGCATATTGTGTGACCGTTGTTTTGCCATAAATTTCTAGTGAATTTCAAAGTGTATAAAAAAATAACCGACTGTAAGTATGCGGGGAGACGGCGGCGGCGCGGCGTCTACGATTGAAAGAGGAACGCACGCAATTTCGGTAAAATTCACGTGTAATAATATACGACGTTGCCAATCGGTCGAGCAATTATCATCGACCAATGACAATTGGTCATCGTCCGCGATCGTATTCGCCCGTCCAATGAAAACAGTTCTATTGTATTCGTTCTATCGCACGCACGCGATTTCGCTAAAAAGTTATGTAATAATAATATGATATTGCAAAATCAATAGCTTTCGGTAAAGATCGTCGGTCTTTTCGATGACATAATATACTATTTATATAAAATGCAAATTACCACGCACTCGCCGACAATTTTACCCCTTCTAACTCCCTTAGGGGAAAATCCTTTCTCGAGGGGCCTCGAAAGGAAACTATATTGACCAAATTTAATACCACAAAGCTCCACAGTGACTCAGGATTTTTCCATTTTTACCCCTTTTAACCCTCTCGGGGTTAATTTTCCCAATTTTCGTTCCGTAAAATCCTTGTCCTGGCAATAACAAACACAACGAAAATTAAAAATAATCAGCTAAATCGGTCCATCGGCCGTTCACGCGTAACCTAACCTGGTATCGCGTGCTCGCGTCGTCGTCGTTTCACGTGTTGTTTATGCGTATTTATAATATTTCCGCGGTAGGCAAGGCAAGTTCGCCAACTCGAACAGAATTTTTTTCTCGAACCGTTCTTTCGAATTCGAGCTCGACGCTTCTTCGAACTACTTTCGAACTTTCGAAAGTTTTGACCGTAAAAAACTAAAAAGTTTACCATTATAACAGACGTAAGATTATTATTTAAAACTTATTTCCAATAATTACGACTCGTCGGTTGTTATATAATTTGTATCAAAAATTAACTGCAGCGCCTACACGTACGAAACAAATCGTTAAACTATGCTCGACGAACCGTTCTAGATGTTCGAGTTTGGAACTCGCGTTTTTCTCGGACTATTCGAATTTCTTCGACGATTTGGACAGCGACCAAGAGCGGCCGCTAATTAGGCGCGTAGACGCGATTCCGTTTTATTTCCAATAGCGTATGGCCGTTTTCTTTGTTTTCGAGATTTCGGTGATGGGAGAGAAAGACGAAAGAATCGGCTTTATATTTTCCATATTATACGGACCGCGTGCGCCGCGCGTTCGGATGCTTATTAGCGACGCATTGTTGTCGAGTAGACAGACGTGTGTCACGGCGGCGGCGCAATATTCGCGCGCTGACCTCCACAATGCGCGTAATTAGCGTTCCGAAATCTCGCCGAGGGTCTCGGGAATTATATTAATATCGTAAGTGTAACGCGGCGACGACGACGGAATTATTATCGTACGGGCCCCGGGGCGTGCCTATAGCTGTCGCGGAGCGAATAATATACAATATCTGCGAGGAGTTTGCAGACAAAACGGAAACGATCGTCGTCGTTGTCGGCTACCGATCGTAAACGATAATAATAATCCCGTTGGCGCGACGGCGACGGCGGCTAAGAGCTATTGTTTTCGTTCCGCGCGATCATCATCGGTCGACATAATTCAATAGAACCGCGTGGAAAAATCGAACGAAAGAGGGGAAAAAAAGAAATTCATAATAATCGAGAGAAATATTAAACCCGCGATCGGTCGAATGCGATTTATTTTCTAGAATAAATCCGTATATAGAGTTTGAATTCGGATTTTGATTTCCACTCGCTATTATTTATATAATAGTTTTTTTCAATTCTCTCCGATAACCAGTCCCCGGGGGGCTTTTCGATGTTGATGGCAATATTGAATAACAGAAGATGATTTCCATCTCTCGTATTTTTTTTTTATTTTTTTTTTCATTCTATTTGTTATTGTTTTATGACCGGCTGATTGGCGGATAGAAATAAAACCTCTCCGACCGCCGCCGCCGCCGCCGCCGGTTAGAGCACAATATATAGTATTAAGTAATTTAATGAAAACAACACGTTTCGTATTGGTGATTCTGCGATGCAAAACCAATTGGAAACGCGGCCGCGATTCCGTCTCGCGATAAACTGAAGAAGAAAAAAAGTTAATATTTTTCATCATAATACGTCGTATATATACGTACCCTCGTCGGTTCGAAATACTTTTCGGTTCTAAAAGTGAACGTTTCACCGTCGTCGGTATTCGTTTTTTTTTTTTTTTCTTATTTTTTTCTCCGGCTGTGTGTTTCGCAGTTACATCTGAACACGTTTTCATTGTTCGAGACGGTTAAAATTAAAACAGCTCAATTTCAAATGATTATACTTTATGAGTTTTATTTGAGTAAAAAAAAAAATCCAAGTCGAAAAATGAAAATATAATAAGAAATTCTTTCTTTATACTCGGAAAAATCAATACATTTTTTTATACCCATTCAAACACTATACACAAACGTACTTATTTTAACGTCTCGCGGATATTATTTCGCGTTTGTTCAAGGTTCGATATTTCAATAGTTTCGACCGTCTCCGAAAGTCAAACCAAATAATATTTTCTCCTCTTCCGTACTATTATTATGAATAGTATTACCTAAACAAAAATTGTTGAACATAAATAAAAAAAAAAACAAAATTACTTTTAAAATATTATGTGCATTATTATGTTTTACTGGTTGTAAATAAGCTTCTTTAAAAAAAAAAAAAAAAATGTGTGCTTAGTTTTTTCATTACATCAAACAACAAAACATTCACTTAATGTTTTTAACTGCACTCAAAGTGTATATACGAGTATATAATATTTATATTAAAACGTTTACAATGCAATTAAAAGAAAAATATTGCAGTTTTTCTTTTTTTTTTGTCTTAATTGTTTTTCAGTCCCTTTCGCCGACAAATCACCGACAGAGACGCAAATCGAAGTAATCGTATGTGACTTTTGTGTTAGGACAAATAAAAATAATTTATCGTGACCTCAGAACTGGTAGAAAAACGGTTGTCGGAGGTGGATCGAGACAATGCCAAAGGCCAGCCAACCGTATCCGAAACCGAGAATGTTGTGCGTTTTTACGCCGGAGAAATGAAAAATCATTGCGCGAAAAAAAAAAACGCCTCCCGTTTCTGCGTCGTTTCTATTTTTTCAGTTCGATATTCGCCTACACGCGCGTTTATCCGTAACCGATATACCCGATAGCTCTGACGAAAACACGTCGTCGTCGTTTGTTTATTATTCGAAAAAGACCGCCGCGAAAACGGGACGTCTAGTTGAAAAATATCGTCGAGCGTCTCCGGTGTATAGGAGAGTACCTACAATAAAGGCGCGCGCGTCGACTCTCACCTGTCCCGAAGTCACACGGCCTCCGCGCCCGAGCTCGCGTTCTCGCACGACAATAACGTAATACGTAATATATAATACATTGGCCCGGAATTAACATTTCCGCATACGATATCGCCAGACAACAATGAGGGCGAGGCCATGAATCAAATCCCACGTCGCGGCCGTGATGAATCATCTTGCGGGGTTTTCGATGTTTTGTTGTTACGGACGTGACCGAGTCGCCCCGAACAATTCGATTCTCCGCGCGTGCCGATCGAGCGTTTTCGTTTGTTTCCTTACGCCGAAAAATACGTCGCGATCCAGGTTATCCTGGTCGAGGAGAAATTAATGTGTACAGTGTACAACGACACTACCTAAAGAGGAATAAAGTTGACAGAAGATTATAATAATTCGATAGTTATTATTACCACCGACAAGGAACAAAAAACCATTTGCGTTACAAATTGTGAGCGGTTAGAGAAAAAATGTCGTCACGTGACCCGATTTTCAAAATTCGACCCCTAAGTGGGGTTAAAGGGGTAAAAATGAAAAAAATAAAAAGTTGCACACGGGTGAAAACGGTGAAAAAACTCTCTGCTTAAAAACGAGTCGCTAAACTCGCGCGTTAAACCGTTGAATTGAAAAAGTAATTAATACGTATTACTCGATGAAAACCGACGGTAAACAATAACATTATTCAACGCGGGTATTATTGTATTTCGTCGCCACATCGATCAAAACCTACGAATAAATTTCCACGTGAAATTTTATGTATTCCTTTTTTTTTACTCGAAGATTATGCGATGTTTTCCCCGTCGACTGAAAAACATAAAAATTTAATATCGTCTATAGTTTCGCTCGTGAAAAAAACAAAACGGACCGAAACGGTAATAATAATAATTGTAATTATTATATTACACGCGAGCGTAATACGTATTCGTTTCAAACGTAACGGATAAACGAATATTTCGAATTCGTTTGTGCAAATAATAATAATAACGTCTCGAACTATTTCGGCGGTGGCATTCCCGCGCTTTTAATTAAAATTATTTTTGTGAATTTTTTCCGTTCGCCGCCGTACTCAAACACAACGAGATTGCTATGATTCGTTCGCATCGCGCGGCCGGTATACTTACTCCTCCCCATACGTACGGACAAACACGTCGTCGTTTCGTCGAAACTCGGTAAATTTCTAATCCTCCGTCGAACGAGGAGCCGTCCCTTCGTTCGCACACACTACACGATAGCGCGAACTGCGCTGTGTGTGACCCGTTCGAATTATCAATTTAAAAAATAAATAAATAAATACAATTTCTATGAAAAACACAACAGTATAAATCGATCGTCTTTGTGCGAAACCATAAAGGGCACGTATTGTTTCGCAATAAAATGAAGTGGAGGGATGAAAATTGTTGCTCATAATAAGTGGAGGGATGCCAGCCGATTTGAGACCGCCGCGTATGACGACTTTTCTTTTTCAATTTGACGTTCTATTTGCCAGTTTTTACATTTTCGTACGTATGACGTTCATGCGTGTCACTCGACGCGCGATCGGACTATTCGATTTTCCGTTTATTAAATATAGAACGGCTGTGCGTTTCGAACGCGCGAAGGACGAGCGGTGAGCCGGCGAGATTGCCGTCAGACCATAGCGGTATCGATAACTAAACATATTATATTGTAATATGAGAGGAGTTTGAATTATTGAAAAACACGATTTACATATTAATATTACGATCTGCGAGAGTTTTCGTCGTTTACGAATTTAAATACACGACTAATCTAATAGGTTTTAATCGATAGCATGTCCACGGGAGACGACAAATATTAACAAAAGCGGTGTGGAAAAAAGAAAGAAACCGCGGCGATTTGAATTGTTTTCCTCTTTCCACTGGTTATATCGTTTCGTTTGTGTGCGGCGACGACGACGCGGTGAAATTAAACGACACGCGTTGTGCTATTAAAATCTATTCCATAACGATTATATGACACGTTCGTTTCGGATTCGCTTTGAGCTGCTTCTCGGCGGCGGCGTTATAAAAAGTATCGTCGCGTCTGGTGACCTAGTCTCATCGAACAGACGCGTGTATTTTATGAACCGTATAGTATTTTGAAAATATACGCGTAACCCGAGTACTGCCGCGAGGTATGGATTTTCCGGTTTAAAATACTTATTTATTGTGTGAGCGGACGAACAACCGCTCGCGCTCTCGCGTCGTCGCGCGTCGTTCCAATTTTCCGTTACGCTTTAGTTATTATTCTACCTGATGACTTTGTTGTGCGATCTCGTTGATTTTTTACCTTTTGACGTGGCCAAATATGATTTCACAGAGTAGAGTAGAGTATGCGATAAAAAATCATCTTTTTTCTCTTTTTTTTTTGCAAAACGCGTTTGAAGTTTAGTTTTTAGAGTTCGTCTCGTTTGACATAATATGTCGATACTAATATGTCGATCACCTTTTCTTCGGGCGAATCGGACGCGTGCAAATTTCCGAACCGATAAGTATCGTCAGGAAACAACAACGCGTGGGCTGTAAGTAATTTGCTAAAAACTCGAGGATAATTTTTCTTGGGAATTTCTTTGGGATTTATCTGCAGGGAAGCACATTATTGTATTCAACGTTTCGAAATCGATTCAATTTTTTTCCTTTCTGTTTCTTTTTCTCATAAAGAATAATATTAAAATTTTATTTCATAACTTTTAATACTATCATATTATGATACCTATATACGTACGTACATAATCGAACGGAAAGAAAAGAGTTTATTGTTTCTCGACGTTTCAATATCGAACGATCGAAGAGTAATTATTATTATATTATTGCGATATGAAAATATTATAAAAGTTTATTTGTTCGTCCGTAAAAGATTTCATGGCGAACTACTATTTTATACTGTATGCGACACGCTTAAAGATTAGAAAAGTTGCGCGGTTTTTTCCCCCAGAAAATCGTCGTCCCCCGAGCGTTCACTGCAAACTTCAATACTACTCGCATAGAACACACGCCAGTACTTATACGTCGAAATTGTTTACCAACAGTTCGCGCGCGGTATTCAAAACGAACTCTATTCGAAATCCGAAACCCCAATAAGCGCGCGCGCGCGCATTTATTTCATTTCCTCGCGCGGAGGACGCCTTTTCGTCCTGACTACAGGACATACGTATTATAATAATATTATCGTTACGCTTAACAAACCGTAAAACCAACGGAAGACTGAAATATATTCTTTGCCGAACCAGCCGGTTCGGGCGGTGAGCTATCCGTCTATATGCGAGGTAATTGTACGGGCAATACACGACGATGATATCGGTCCGTAAATATTTACAGCTCGGCTAATGAACATTTTAATTAAAACCTAACGTCATGGCTAAATCGTAATAGTTGTTTACGCGCGGCGAATAATGAATAAATTACGGCTCGATATCGAGCGGTTTTCTTCTTGTTTTTTTCGCCCTCCCCACCCGTCTTCCATTATTATGATATTATACCGTTATAATAATATGATAACCTAGTGAAATCGGCGATTTAACATAAACGTACTGTCGATCGAGCCCGTGTTCGCCGAGATTCAGACGATTCAGTGCTCGTGTGGAGAATACAAATTGTATTATGAACTCTCATACCCCGCGGCGAGTCGATAAAGATACCAGACGGCTCCAAAAACGGGGTACGAGCGTATATAACTTATTTAGTGCCGCGTCCTCCGCGCATAAGAAATTTCGAAACGAAATACGCAACTACACGCTGTATGTATGGTACTATGCAGACAACGCTCGAATGATAATTTTTTTCCGGACAAAACGAAATTCTCATAATATTTCCCGTCGCGAGAGTGTGAAGAGTCTTATAAATTACAAACCGTCGCGATTTACCGGCGGACGATGAAAAAAAAAAACTCGCGCTCGGTTGAAATTAGCCACCACCCCCCCGAACCGATCGGTTTCGGGCAGCCGTCGGTGTTTTTCCGTTATTAAAACGGAACGATCGATTTCGAATTCCGAAACGATCTCGATCTTACGATCTTTAAACAGCTGTCGGAAACGACAAAACGTCCGCGATTGACGATCTCGTCTTTTTATATTCGACCGAAATGAACGCGACGACGACGACGATAATAAAACGTTTCTTGAGACGCTCAGAGTATATGACCGTTGACGGTATCGTAAGTGACGACGAAATCGTAGACGTCCAACGATTATTACCTCGCGCGAGCGATCGGTCGGCGCCGATCCGTTACCGTTACGATGCGGTGATCTCGAAACAGATATAAATAACCGAGTCGACGTTTATGACATAAACCTGGTCGATAAATTAATTGAATAATAATAATAATAACGCGCGACGAAACGCAGTCGTTGCCGGCGCGTGTAATAGTAATAATATTTTATATATACATAATATATTCGCCCGAGTTTGTTCGGTATATACTATAATATAGGAAACGACAATGAAATAATTAGAAACGCAACCACTGGCCCGGACTAATCGAACTTAATAATAATCGATCCGTCGGGTGACGTGCGTACAAGTTATTATATATTATATTTACGTGTAGAATCTACACTGTAGATCGACGGTTAGACTCGTTCGAGGACAGCCGCGCGGGCCCACGTTGGATTCGAGAGGCGTCTCGAGATATCGAACACGCGAGACGAAGGCGAAATATTAAAAAAATAATGTGAATCGTCGCGGGTACACGCGTTGTTGTTGTTGTTTGCCGACGATAAGTTTGAGAAAACAAAACGCGACCGACAAGTCGTTAATTAATCAAAAAAAAAAAAAAAAAACACGCGCCTTGAAAAAATTAAATTAAAATCGGTTTTGTAGCGTTTACTATAGATAGCAAATAGAGAAAACGAATTTTCGTACACGTCATATTTACACTGTTTTTTCCGACACGAGCGACGCAAAAACTACCCGTTACGAAATTATCGATATTATTATTATTAAAACGGCCCGTGTATTGTATTTAATAATATTAAAACGCCTTTGATGTCCGTCGAAACGGCGGAATCGATAGCGCGCGTGATGGAACACAACGGCCAGACGTGTAAGTCTCGTAATCGAAATGTCGGATCTATAATAATATGTACAGTGTACCTCATCGCGGCAAAGGTTTGACCGGACAAAACCGTTATGAACAAACGTTTTTCGCCGCTTTCGATAGAAAATCGATATAAAGCCGATGCGTGTGCGTATGTGGGCATCGACCGAAAAAAAACGTCTGCTCTCGGAGACTTTAAGCCGAAATAATTTTATTGTAATATTAAGACGAAAAAGAAATATGTTTAATTCGGTTCTGTTACTAGAATTTCGACGTCTGAACGGCGTTCGCAACAATACAGCTGTGACGATCGTTTCGGCTCGAAGCGCGAACATGTCTGACAGTATTCGGTCGTACAAATTTTCGCCGTTCTTGTTCGAAGGCGCGTGTCTGTCCGTCGTGTGCGCTTTGTTCTACGTTTATAATTTTTTACGGCCAACTCGTATCGGTGATAAAAGCTCACGCGCTAGTGTATTTCGACGTATATCGCTTAAAACGTCCGATTTTCTCGCGTTCTCTTGAGGATTTTCGTCGAAGAAATCAACGGAATAGCGAACCGCGATAAAATAATAATAATATATGTCTCCGTCGGGTGGTTTTTTGGCACCTCGACTTTAATTATTAACATTTCTACGACGATTTTTCAAAAATCAATCTTACGACAATACAGAAAAATGTTTTTCTGACATGAAACGAGTGTTTTTCTTTTCTTCAATGCGGCAGTCCCTACGCTTATTACCGAACGCCGCCGGTGTCGCGAGTCGTTTTTAGATTTTGAAACCGCACTATTATATCGTAAATCGCCGGGCGTTTGAGACCGAAATATTTCTTTTTCGTTTTCGAATTCTCTGGATTATCCCATTTCAATTACGTGCGAAGCAGGTATAGTGTTATTATTTTTCTAGTTCGGTTTCCGTCGACGTTTTATCGCCGCCAATCGGACGCGCAGATAAATCAAACGACTGTCCTCAAAACGATAAACGTATCACACTGTTGTCGATGCACAACAGACGGCTGTGCGGGCCGCATAATCGCACTTTTCTGCAACAATTTAGTAATAAGGTTTTCGCACGGGTTTTCCAAACGGCAAACGCGGTGTTTTATGTTATATTGTTTTTAAACTCGCGACCGTATAAAGTATATCGAACGGATAAATCTAAAAAAAAAAAAGTAAACAAGAAAGTTGTGAAAATAATAAAAAAAATAAATAGATTTGACAACGCAGACCGTGTGGCAAACGTGGCGAGCGCCCACGCGACACCTGGATTTTATTTGTTTTCTTTTAGACTTGATTTTGAGCCAAAAAAAAAAGCGGAAACAATATTTATAGGATACGTATTTTCGTGACATAACATTTATTTCACTCTCGACAATACTCACTTTAATAGTTTATTATAACGCCGCTTTATTTTATTTCCTCTTCCGTGTGTAATTGCTCGTTACCCTCGACACACTCGCGGTCGGCAGACTTCGGGCGGTTTGTTTTTATAATAATAATATGATATATTAGTTCCTCGCCGACGACCGAGATAATTTTCAACGACAATCAAATAAATTCCAAAAGATTTATTACCCGCCGCCGGGCCCGATTCGTCGTCGACTCGAAACTGAATTACGGAAACATAATAATAACGTCTCCCGCTCGTCCTCCGCAACGACAGTGGAAACAACAGTCGACACTTGTTTATAATTAATATAACAATTATTATTATATACTGCGGATCGTCCAGGATATTGCTTGGCGAAATCAGATCGAAACGCGCGCGTTCGTTCTCGTCTGCTGTTTTAAACGTTATTATTATACTTCTTTTGACCGGCGAATTAAATTCTTTACCGGTATTATTTCGTATCCGATCCAATAATCGTAATGGATTCAATTTTCTTCTTTTTTTTTCCCCCTCGTTTCCAACATCCGATATCACCGACTGGGCAGCAGAAGTTTCCGTGTCCTGCAAAGTGTTCTATACTTGACAAATATATTGAATACATTATGAACGTAAACGTTTTCCGAAAAGTTTCTGGCGGAAAACGTCGTCTTTTTTGGTGAATTAAAGAGGGTGGTTTTTTACTGTGAAAAACTGACGAAAAATTACAACAACAAAAAAACCGCGTGAAAAAAATTCACCAATATTGAATCGTGCGCTTTGACACCGCGTCTCGTCCTTTAATTTAAACCCAATCCTTTAGCCTTGAATTATCTAATTGAAAATGACGCCGACGACGATCGTTGTCGTGGTTCGCGCCGCGTGTCTTCGAATCCGACCGAGTACAGTAACGCGTTCGATTTCCTAATTTCGAGGGTAGTCTGAATAAATCATGTACTCCCGGTGGATTACACATACGGCCAGGTACAGCGTGTTTAAAATAAAACAACGAGCGCCAATAGCCCGCAGAGAGTGCAGCGGCGGTCCGTAAATATCGGGCGTCCAAAAGGTCGAGAAATGCGGTAAAACGAAAACCATATAATAATAATATGTTATTTGACGACGACAGTAGGGTGTTCTCTCTCCATATCGAATCAACCGAATAAACAGAAATTCGACTACAATAATATTCTATTTAAACACAAACGACGACGTGTATTATTTATTATCTCATATTATATTTATAAATAATATATGATTAGGGTTCGTGAACGCTCGACTTCGAGACGTCCGTGACGTTCGTGTGACGAAACTATGTATTATACTCGTGCTTATTATATATTTAAATTCAAAAAAAACCGATTGATGGCGGTTTTTTCCTACGGTTTGCGTTTGCGTTTTCTTTTGTTTTATATTATAGTATATTATATTTATACAACGATCCATATTATAATATTATATAGCGTATATAATAGTCAAGACCTCGCGACCGGGTGAAAATAATAATTACAAAGCTAGGGAAAAATCGCAACACAAACATCGACGACGGCGGCGTTACGACCGAATACGACACGGTGCGTTTCTTCTGTGTGTTTCTCGCTTACGAAATATAATTCGAAAACGAGAGTTCTCGCTGGTAAATATTATAACAGACATTTATGCGGATCCCGTTCGCCCGACATATTATTATGTCCTTGTGGAGGGAAAAAATAAAAATCGTATGCCGCAAACGTAGTCTGTTTCCGCGCGGTCGGGTCTCGAACGTTTTAATATTCATAAAACGAATCGTGTACAGAGCTATGTACGCGGCACTGTTTGTTTTTTCTCTCTCGAAAGAGGGCGTCTTAGGTCGTAAGTACCCATATAGTCGCCCGCCCATATTATTATAATAATATCAAAAACGGGTGCTATTATAATATTATTTAACCGTATCGTAGACGATCCGAGTAAGTAGGTTTTTACGCGTTCGAGAACGACGGGAACCGGTCGCGTGCGGCGCGGCGGCGCGGAAAAGAACAATTAACAAACGGGGGCGCTGCGTTGTATGATTTGTTTTATGGGCGAGTTGATTAAAAACAAAACAATTAAAGCTAAAATAGAAGCGCTTTTACGGGGCGACGGTTCGCACAAAAAGTGAACTCGCCGTATTTGCGTAATTGTTTCGCGTTTCCGTTTCGCTTTTGTCTGAAAGAAAACGCTTTGGAAATTTATCAAAGTCTTTAATGAAATACAGAGAACGATGGGGGGAAAAAGTAAAAAAAAAAATACACGAGCCGATGGCATTTTCGTGTCGCGCGGCAGTTAGGGTAATCGTTTCTGGATTTCCATATCCCCCCCCCCTCGCCCCGGTTCGGATTTTATTCGCGGCTCCGATAAATCTACGTCGGATACGCGAGATATCGATCATCTCATCTTCCGCTCTTTAGCGAAACAGATACCGCCGTTTTAGGCACGTCTACGCCACGGTTCGGTTCCAGGTAAATATCACTCGCGTATGCCGTGTTTTGTTATTGAAATACGTATTATCTGCCGGCGACGACGACGACGACGACGACGGCGGTTTGGAAAAACCAAAAAAAAAAAACCGTATTCTCTCGTAAACGCGTTGCAGGCGACGACGCCGCCGTTGTTCTAACATAGTAAAACATAATAATATAATATCATACGCGTTTGTCGTCGTAGATTGTCGTCTGCGTTTTGTCGAGACGTGAAACACCGCGACGACATAATCGACGCGAGCCTTTTCAGCCGCTCGCGAGACGAAATTTATAATATAATATTATAATAAACGATTACGCCATGAAATCGCCGTCAGACTCGACGCGCGATTAATTAAAAACAATCAAAGAGAGTAAAAAGGATAATCACTTCCGGAGAAATATTAATCGTTTGATTTCCTCCGGCTTACGGCGGCGGCGGCGGCGGTGTATCAAAATTGATTTTAAACTTTGGAAACGCCGATTTTCTTTTGAAGTGGTGTTTCGCCGTGTTCCGCACAATAGCGATATTGTAATATCGGACGAGTTGTGAAATAATAATCTTCGCGCGCGCGCGCACACTAATTATATCGTCGGCGGCACCGGATGATCGCGAACGGCTTAAAACGTCGGTCTCAAATATCGCTTATTACAATCGCGTGTTCTCTCGCGCGCGTGTATCCAATATAATGCGTACGTTCTCCGGTGTAACCCGTTGGGTTAGAGGTGTTATTAAAAACGTATTTGATTTTACGTCGATGCTCCGGAGTGAAAATTATTATTTTCGATCGATGTTTGTCGGAAAAACTCAGCAGAGTCATACTCGACCGCGAGCAAAATGAAAAAAAAATAAAAATACATAATACATCATAAGTACGACGTTTTTATTAATACGAATTCGGTTTTGTTTGTTTTTTGTGTTTATATAATATTTTTGTACATCCTTATTGAACATTCGTCGAAACGTCAGATCGTTTCAAACATTATTTACGGAGCGAAAATAAAAAAATATACTTTTCATATTGTACACGAGATACTACACTGACTTGTACCGCAGAAGAAAATTAATAATATTTCATTAACGTTATTAATAAATCGCCGAGCACAAAAATACGTACTTATGACCGAAATATTAAAAAACAGTAATAAACTATCGCGCAAACGTTGCGCGGGATCTCTTCTTTATAGTTATAGAGAGTTTAGGACTTGCTTGAAAAAAAAAAAAAACGTTTCGTCGCGATAGCGTGTATTAATATGTTTTTCGAACGAATTTTTACGAATAATATCAACCGATATTGTCGCCGAACAAAAAAAAAAAAACGTCGTTAAAAAACCAAATATACAAATTGCCTATATTATACTGTTTCGCACTTGTTTCTAGACCATTGTTGTATGGTCGTCTCTACGGTTCTGAGTCATACACGACCGTTACGGATCGATCGCTGTCGTTTCGATATCCTACGACGACGTTTTTATAAAAAAAAACGTGGCGCCGCCGCGTCTATGCGATGACTCACGACGACGACGACGGTGACGTATAACGATGACATAAAAAACGAAACACTCGCGTGTGTGTGCCACGACGAATATAAAACGGACGTCGATTTCAAACGTGCCGATTAGAAACGTCTCGAAAACCGTTCGGTACGAGAGTATTCGTTGATGCTCCAAAGTTAAATCGATCGGTCGATACCGCCTCGAAGCAAAAATCGAACGTTACCGATACACTCTCGGACGATTCGAGGCGGTCCTTCGATTGTGATCGGTCAACTCTGCGATGGCAAACATTATAAACACGTTACACGAACCGAATTAGCAAATTCGTAAATTTTTAATTGAAATCAAAACGCGAGCCGTGATTTTTTCCGTTAAATTAAATACACATAATACAGAGATAATATAATATCAGTTTGATGAACGTAATATCTCGTCGATGACAGAACGTGGTGGTTTTCTAACGTTTCGATTTAGATCCAACTATCTATACACCGGATCGTGAAATTATTTATCGTTCTTCGTTTTGCATATTTTATAATAATATTATAACACTCGTGCTCGTCGTAAAATAAAAACAATTGCTCACAGAGTGGTGTACGATTGAAAATAAAAACCATGGAAAATAAACGTTTATCGTTGTAATATATCAATATTACCATCTGTATTATACGCGGTCATCCCATTCGTTTCCAATAACGGAGTTCGCCAGTCGGCCAACTGTAATAAAATATGTCTAATTGAATCGCGTCGGTCGAAGAGAAATAATGATCTCGTCCTTTGACTTCATTGTTTATCATACGCCCAAATTAGTTCGTACGACGACGGAGAGTACGCGCGAGTACGCGCCTCGAGTAAGGTGAGTAAACCGATTACGTTATTATTTAGCGACAATTTTATTGAACAATAATACACGTTCGTCGGCGGAAAACGAAAAAAAAAAATACCGACAAATTCTAAACGGCTAAATGTCAGAGTTCGGGGAAAAAAATAAAATAAAGCTCGCGCGAATAATGACTTTTATCAAATATTTATAGAGCGAGTAGTGGTTTTCTGTGTTTCGCGGCGCTGCTGGGGCCTCAGACGCCTCTGTGTGTACACTTTCCGAGAATCGCGGCAGCCATTCGGTAAACGCAAACGTTTAAATACCGACGGCGAGTAATAAGGATTTATTGAAAACGTCGTTTTAGCTAAAAGTGCTATTCACATGTCGTGTGAAATATGAGGGAATGAACTCGGTCTTCACACAAACATGATTTGAAGTCGTTAATAAATTATAAATATTATACTGAAATTAATCGTTACTAATCAGTTTTCAAAGGATTTTAGACGAAACATGATGGAAATACATAAGGGGCTTATGTAGTTTTTAGAATCTATTGATTATGGACGGGGACAGCCTTAACACCCTCTCCCAAATAAACCTCTGTAACGCGATTCGATTCGACCGAATTTATGTCCTCGCGGCGTTGCCTCAATTTACCGCCCGACGACCGTGTATTATTGTCGTTTAAAAATCGATGTAACACAATACACTACTATATAATATTATAATATGATATGTGCATTTGAAAAATCAACGAACTAAAACGATCGGTTAGAATGATATTTTATTAATAAACGCGTCTGCTTGTGGGTGTACGCGTACAAAACGATCGGAAATATCAACGAGACTGAATTGTAATTATTGTAATTATTACGACGCGGAAAACGGTAAAAACTTACGGCGCTAATTCGTCAAACACTAAATTCAATCCAATCGGATAAAACTAAATAACAACGTGTATGCTCTAAGAACGTACAGGTCAACGAATTACAAGGGGGAAAACAATATAGTCTTTTGTCTGAAACGATCTGTCCGACGATAACGATTTCTCGGCGAACGGCCGTTAATCGTTACCTATAACAAGAGGAATAATATATACTATACTCGTGTATATTCGTCCTCGCCGATGACGGAAAGAGAATACCATAAAATATAATTCTGAGAGGGCGTCTGAAATCGTCCGAAATCCTCTTACCGACGACGACGCCAACGTGCAACAAGTATTCGTAGATCGAATACGTGTGGCACATTGAAAACTTTCTCGAGTAGCAAATGTTGCGACACGTTTTAAATATTGCAGCGATAATAACCGTCGTCGGTCCGACCGGATTCCAATCGGGCGCTCTAGAGACGTGTCCGCGAGAACAAATAAATCGTTATCTCGAAGAAATTACCGTCTATTGCGCGAAATATTGCGGTTCGCCGGCAACCGCCGGAAAATAATAAGTTTTCAAATCGCGATTCGCTATTAAAAGTCAATATAACTCCCTCCGGCCGTTAATTTGCACAGTTGGCCTGCGAGGGGATGGGGGGGGGGGCGTTTTATTTCTCCTCACTTTCGACCGATTCGCCCTCCGTCGACATCTATCGGACGCTGCCCCGCCGTTCGTATTCAATCGACCGACGACGACGACGGTTTCGGCAATTCTATTAACGAGATTTATTGTTGTTCTTTTTTCCCGACGACCGACGACGACGACGTTTGTTTTATACCTTCGTCTTCTCGCGCACATTGAATGTAAAGTAATAATGAACTCTTAGTCGAAAACATACTTTCATCCGGCTAAGCACTTATCGTAACGAGACTGCGTGTGCGTTGTGTTTTCGCGATGATTCGATATTGACTTTGAAAATTTCAAATTTCTTTTCAACCCGAGACTAGACTCGAATCGGTTCCCATATCGGACGAGGGGCGGGACGTATATTTTGAAATAATATATTTCTTCGCGCGGAATTCGGATGTGTTTTGGTCCTCGCGACGACGGCGACGTTACAATAATATCGTGGGGCACATAAGTTTTAATAACTTACGACCGTACGTGACCTTATGTGTGCCCGTCGTTTTATTTGCGTTGAATATTAATATTTACGACGGACTCGCGAGTTATATTATAATATTATGGTTTGTGCGGTATCGCGACGCATATATATATACGCTCAAATACTCCGAAACGCCCGAAAAGTGGTGTGTTTACGGAAAGTTTCGCAACAGTTATTAGTATCCTGACGACCGGACGACAAATATTTTTTTAGCCGTGTTGGCGTTTCGCCGTGTAATTCATGCGACCGGTTTCAGTTGCGAAACGAAACCCACTTCGCGTTTCCTAGCGAGCGAGTCTAGAGAAAACTATACGAAACGTATGCGCGCGATGCCCTTTGATGAACAAATCAACCGATACATATCGTTAATGTATTCGAGTACTTGCATTATATTCAAGTGACGACAGTAGAGACAATTGAATTTAACACCGAATCAAACCTCAATCGCGATTGGTTTTACACGATCTGTTCGCGAATCCGTTTCTACGGTCCGGTGCACCGTGTGGTTCCTCCTTATATTGTCGTAGTCTCGGAAAGTTTGGATTCTCGGTGTATTCGAAATCGATGTTCGAATCGGCAACAATTTCCACGGGAAACTAGCTTCGTTGGTTTTTTCAGTATTTGCGATAATGGACGGGTTGAGTGAGAGAAGCTAATAATTAGCGCGTTGGGAGATTATCGAAGACGAAGCGAAAGATAATTCGATATTTCAGAAAGCCGTAGGTTTTTCATTCTTCCCGCAGGAAATTACTGCACGCGTACGAATAAATGCAAGTTTTTTGAATAGACACAAAACCGACGATTCCGCGATATTGTATAATAAGACGAGAAACACTCGGAAACAAAAATAATGACAGGCACATAGACGAATGCACGCCTATAGCAGTGCAACATTAGTGAAAAAAATTACTGCAATTTCTTTTCAGACACCTATATACGTAATGCGCCAAGAAAATGTCGTTCGAATGCGGGAAAAAAGCGCGTGTTACTCCCGAAAATACCGTGTGTTCGGAAATAATTATTGAATATCACTAAAACTACAAATCGATAATATTAATGTATAGGAACTGCGACGTCGCGAAGACCATCGTCGAATCGTTTTTCGGCGGTTGAAAACAAATCGACATGGAATATACGTAATAATAATAATGATAATACGTCGTCGCGTAAACGAATTTCGGGACAGCCGATTTATTGACGGCAATTTATTTATTTTTTTTTTACGCGGGCGTAAAAATCACAAATATTTCACAAAGTCATCATCGACGTCGCCGCCGCGCGCCTGATTTATTATTATTTCTTCGCGTTCCGCGCCACGAGCCCCATTCGAACATAATATATTATTACGACGACGACGCTTTAATATTATATCGCGTAATGTTATACGATGTGCGTAATAATACGCGTGTACGTAGGTACACACTCGTTTTACTGGCGAATTCGTAAAATATTAAACACGTCGCCGACGACTCGAAATTCGTAGGTTTCCCTATTCCAACGGCAAAGGGAAACGGTCTTTGGCGGATTTATTATTGTATGGCTTCGAGTGTAAGGGCCAGGAGAAAACGGTTTCTCGTCTTTGTCGGAATCGCGCGTACACACGCGAGAGAATAATCCGACACAATGCACGCGCGCCATGCTATAACATATCGAAGGACTCCGGGTACAATAGCCAAAGGAGAGGAGAAGGAGGAGGAGGAGGAGGAGGAGAAGGACATTTTATGCACGGTTTGCGTAGTTTGCGCGAAAAAAAAAAGAAAAACACGCGTGTTCTATCTACCTATGCGAGCGGCACACAAAAGATGAAAAGAATATTATTGCAAAAACGAAATAGGTACAGCGATATTAACTCGATTTTAGAATTTACGAGGTACTAGTTTATGTGTACTTAAGAGCGCGGAAAAAAATAAAAATACACCACCGTGATACCTAATAAACTTCATAATATAATATAAACTCGTAGTGTTCGCGTCGTACTACTGCCGAAACGAATAAATTACATTTTACCGACTTTCGAAATCAATAACACTATCTTTTTTCTTAATTTTCCTAACGGATTCATACACAAATCCGAGTAGTTTCAATACGGACAGTTCCGGTCGGTAGTAAGCCCTGAGTTATTTTCCCACGCGTCATTGGTTTTTTTTTTTTTTTTTCAATAAACTCTCGTTTAATCCTCGTTTACTGGTACTAAAATTACGTAGTAAGACGAGTAAAAAAATCCACAAGTATAGTTTCCACGGCATAGACACTAATTATTATTATAGTGTCACCGGTCGTCTCGTTTTTGCCCTCGTCCGCGGACGACGTAGACTCCGCCAGCTACATAATTTATCCACTCCTCCCGAGTTATTTTTTACGGTCTTTCGGTAACCTATTCGCCTACCGATTGGACGCCGTAGAATCGATTTACGTCGGGCGGTCAGACCGTATAAGACTACGGCGGCGCATAAGACCGAAACTACGGCGAATCTAGTCGAAAAGAAAAAAATTTAATAAAACCGCCGCGCACACAATAGTAGTTACGTAATAATAATGACGAGAAAAATGTTTGCCTAATAATTATCTAAACGAAACAATACGCGACGTGTCGCGACGACAATAATAATATACATTCTTATGGTTTCGCGTCGCAGAACATAACGCCGCCGTTGTTATTGTTATTATTATTATTATACTATTACGGTTTTCGGAGCTTCTTTTAGGTTTTATTTTTGTCACAATCGTCGACGACGCGCGGCGGCGGCGGCGGCCAACAGCGTCGAGTGACAGTCGCAAAAACATTGCCAGGATAATAACAATACTGTGCTCCTGACGTTTTTTCCCTCCTCCTCGTCGTGTCCCGTCCACACAGAGCCGTAGGATAATTCGTGTTTTTTTTTTTTTCGTGTAACAATACGACGGGTTTCCTTGTGTGTGTCGGTCGGTATTTTTCTCTCTTGAACTTTCGTCATGATATTATTACTGTAGTTCGTTTCGTTTTCGGCAGTGGATTTAAATACTGTTATTATTGCGCCAAGTCGCGTGGGCGGGGGCTCGTCGGATCATTCGGAAGCCCGCGGCGAATATGAAATACGCGCCCGCCGTTTACCACCGGGCCGGGCCGGCGGTGTCCTCGCGATCGACTCGCGCGAACGATTTAACAATATTTTCGTTCGCCGCGTTTAAAAAAACCAAAACGTCGCGTTCGAATCGATTCGACACACGGCCGATGACTACTACTCCGGGCGCGCGCGACTAGAGACCGTCCATTGTTTAGGGAGTGTTTTAAAATCCGAAAATAAAAATCCCATCTTGGTCGGTAAATTATCGCAAAGTCGCACGCGTACAAATCAAAGTTTCAATTTTCCCGGAGTGCTGACCAGTCGCCTGAAAGTCTCGATTGCTCCTCCCGCCGGCAAAACGGCATCATCGATTTATTCATACGAAGTCTATACGTGCAATCGTATAATTTTACTAATTAAAATGTAATTATCAACGTCGCACATTTCTTATATTATTACGAGCGTTTTTTTGTGTTCGCGTTTTTTAATACTTCTTGTGCGTCAAAAACGTCATGTCCTGTTTTTTTTTTTTTTTTTTCAAGTCGAGAACGACCGATACATTTTGTAGTTTGCGAGGAACGGATGTAGAAAAGAGACAAAAAAAAAAAATGGTACTTTCTAGAGCACCTGGTACGTATCCCTTTCTCGCCGATATCGCGTACAACCGAATGCGTTTTGCACCGTAAATAAACACCGATAATAAGTAGGTACGCTACACGCGTCCATTCGTCAATCGAAGAGGTCCGCGCGGAACTGTCAACGCGGTACAACCACCGGGGCGACCAATTACTCCGTTCAAAACAATAGGTCCTGTTTTTTATTTTTCCCCGGTCGGCGTCTCTGCATTTATAAAACGCTCGGAAATAAATCACGCGGGTTCGCAAAAAAATATCGAAAACCCAACGCAGTGAAACGTTATTTTCCTCAAAACATATACTTTTTAGCGCTATTACGTATATTCACCGACACCGTCGAACCTTTTAAAGTTACTACAAATCCCCGCGGTGCACATAATATAGCGGTTTCTAAGTATATACATGTATATACGTGGAATGTCTTCAAACTTGCAAAGTTATAAAACTAAAGTTGATTTTATTCGATTTACGATCATTCGGATGTAGGTACATCATAAGCGTTATCGGTCACATTGACATCGTATAATATAACCTTTACGAACCGGCGGCGGCGGCGGCGGCGGTTTGCGCGGTTCACTGCATATTTCAGAAGTTTCAGACTTTCAAAATACTATCCGGAATAGTGCGTAAAACCGAAACGGGATTAATTTCACATTCGTCGGTTTTTTAATCGATTTTTATTTCGCGAAACCTAATCCATTACGTATTTGTACAACGTGCCGGCCTTTCCCTTATTTATCGAAACGGTACCTACGGTTTTAATATTCGTATAGATATTATGATAATTATTATTACGTTTCCGAAAATGTACACGTACACAAACGAACCATCGCGAACATCGAATAATTATTTCGTCGTAGCTAATAAATCACAAGTCCGACGACGACGGTTTATAATCGATGCGTTTCGAAATTTTCAGAAGCCTTAATATTCAATAACAGTGTTATTGAACCGTTCTCTTTGATCATTCAAAATTAAAATCATTCGTCGTATACTCGTATATTATAGTGTAGAAAACCGAAATTCGATATCGCTGTTTTATCAGCTACCGGTTAGGCTGATGAACAATTAGCGGCGGAATCATAATAACCACGTACAGTGGTGGTAATTCGTTAAAATCAGCCGGTTAATAATATAATATTTATCAGAAGACTAAGTGCTTCTCGTCAAATCGCTCTACGTTTTCGGTGCGACGTATATTATATAATACGCGCCGCGTCTTTCACTTTGAAACCGATATCGAAGTAGTAACCGACGGATATACGAATAAAGTAAATTAATATTAAACACGGTTAACCCCGGGTAACCTTTCCGGTTGAAATCATTTCCATAATCAGTTGTGGCTCGGTTTTCGTTTAGTGCAACGGCGGTATAACCTCGTAAAATGCGCGCGCAACATGTTTCCGGCCACTATATTATGCACGGGTTTTCGTAATACGTTCTCGTTCAATTAGCAAAAGCCCTCACCAGCCGATCGTGATATTATACGTATACATATCATCAATAATATTTTGAAATAAATATCTCATTCGCCTTGGGTTTCCGTTCTGTAAACGCGACAACTACTCTCGCGTCGAGAATAGAAATAAACGGATAAGTGTACAATTATAATATGTGCCGAAGAATTATTTATTTAAGGATTCTTACGAAAGTTTGTGGTTTTTTTCTACGACCAGGATACTTAATTGATACTCTATGATTGTTTATGATTTGTTTTTTTTCTTTCTTTTTTTTCTCTCACATAATTAGGTCGTTTTGAAAAAGTCGACTCTACGCGCGGGCGTACTATATACACGCTAGGTGTACGCGAGTTAAAAATTGTTTTACTTTGAGTCTTAAGAACCGAACGTCGTTATACTGTGCGGGTATAGTACTCGCTTTCAAACGGTTTTCGAAAACTCATTACTTATAGTATTTAAACGCGCCTATACGTGTTTGTACGATTCATAACTGAACATAATAATATCGAGTCGCGTGAAAAAAACTTCTATAACGCACTCGCATTTCCGGTAAGTACAGAAAAATAGTTTGAACTTTGCTTTATACGATCGAGAAGTTAATATAATGTTTATTTTTTTTTCAACGCAAAATTCAATATATCTATTACGAGTACTGTTTTACGAGTATAATATAATATCATGACGAACGCGATACTTTCAAATCACAACGTCTCGGATGATAAACGTTGCGCCGGTGGCGAAACGTCGTCGTCGATTCCGCCAAAACGCGTTTGTTTTTCGATATAATAATATACGAGGTACCGATTTTCAGCGGCGACGTTCCATTATTTCTCATTTTTCTCGCGCGCATTGTTCAACATATTATTGAAAACTTCTTTTGGATTTTTCACCGCGCCCGTACGCTCTCGTACATGTTCTATTTTAACAAAGAAACCGAGGAGAAAACATTACCGAACACACAATATATACATTTTGTCGTCTTGATATTTTTAAAGTGCGTCGTACTTTTACCTACTACTATTACATAACAGTATTACTTTTTCTCTTTTTACTCCGTACATATTGAATGGTTTTCGATGTACGTAATACGCGAACGTATATATAGCGTTTTCGAACCGATGGCGGCACGCGCGTATAAATGTAATTCGTATTGATTAAATTTATTAAGAGCGTTTTTTTTTTTTTGTTTTTTGTTTTCCAACAAGTTGGTCGTACACTCTATCGTACCGAATCCCCGGGTTCTCTCGTCTCGGCCGACTGTCGAAACTCCACTCGACGTCGTCTCAATGCGCTTTTTTTCAACAAACAACGCGGTATATTTATCTTAATGACGGCGCGCGCGTCCCTGACGGATAACTATCTCGCGAACGGTTTTTATATATATTTTTTTATAACTTATTGTTTTTCGGTAACCTACAATATTATGTACGCGGAGGAGACAGAGTTGCAGGCCACGTTTGATTTCGATGTGGGATTTGTGACGCGTAGCCAACGGGAAACCTATCGATTTTACGGAATCGTTCCGAACGAAACTTATCCGAGGATTGTTAAACGGGGTCGTCCAAACACACAATTCGCTAGCGATTTTATTGAAGAAAAAGCAAATCGAAATAGATGTAGTAGTAGGATAATATCGGAGAGAGAGAGAGAGAGAGAGGAAAAAGCACGGAACTTTAAGTCACGCCTCGCAACGGGTTAACGGTAAAATATGACGCCTGAAAACTATTACACTCGCGTAATTAAAATCTAAAGCCGTTAATTTTCGCGTAATGTTATTGTAATTAAAAAAAAAAAAAAAAATCCAACGCCCGAAACGTGCGCTGAAAACGTACGCGACTATAACGGTATGATAATAATAATATGTGCGCCGCCGTATAATTTCGTTAAAACGTCGAAACAATTTGATTATTTGCGTGCGCCGCGCCGCGCGCGGGGATATTTGACATTTCACAGATAACGGCTGCAGGTTTTCACGTTTTCCGCGAGCGTTGTTGAAACACAGAAATCGACTTTGTACAGTCAATAATAGTCGCGCGCGTTTCCATCGTAAATTAGCTCTTTTTACGATACGTCATCGATTTTACGAATTCGACTTTTGTCAACCGTGTCATACATAATTCGAAACGATTCCCGTGACTCGGCCGTCGTAATAACGCGACGTCGATTCTACCCGAATCGATGGCATTAATAATACGTATAATGTATATAATATTATAGTGTATACACGCGAGGGGTTGCGGCGTCTATAATAATTATTAATCAATATTGTGCGCGTTTACAATACCGCCGCGGCGTGTCTCGGTCTTCGCGTCAGCCGAAAACTTAAAAACACTTTTAAATACTTGAGAATAAATGTGCTTCCGACGGATTCGTTCCCTACGCATGAATATCTAATCGGTTTACGTCGAACGAATATTCGTCGGTCGAAACAATATATATTATATTCTTTTGTGCGGAGTTCTGCGAACGAAACTTTAAGCGTTTCTCACCGCCGCCGCCGCCGCCGCCGACAACAACGAAAATAAAAATTAAAAAAAACACCCCGTCATTATATCGCGTCAACGATATCCTGCTCGACGAATCTAACGAAATACGACGGCGGCGGCGCGGCGCCTCGACTCGCCTCGCCAGAATAGTGTTGTTATTTATTTTTCACTCCAAACGTCGTCGTCGGCAATAAACAATATCATAATAAAATGAAATACGACGCATAGTTAAGAAAAAAAATAGCGCCGCCGGAAACACTATTCCGGATGATCACACTGCGCTTAGTACGATTGTCCTAAAAACGGTTCGAGATACGTATTTGCTTTTTCCCGAAAGCTTTACACGCCTGCAGATCAGTGTTATAGCTCGAAAATGACGAACGAGTTGAACGATAACACTATGGTAAAACGCAATAAAATCGCATGACTAAAGACAACGGTAGACTACGCGAATAATGTAATCAAAGAGGATTTACGATAGATCGGAAACGAGTATATAGTATAATATTAATAAATAGCAATACGTCGACGTCAGAGATTATTTCGATTTACGAAAGTAACAAGTAACAAGATTACAATAGGATAAGATTTCGGAAAATGTACTTAATTCATGAGAGGTTTTGTTAATATCGACCGATTTTTTTTTTTTTAACGTCGTCCGCGAGCTCGAAAATTCGGTTTCTGGCTAAAGAAACAGAAAAAATTCGTTAATTATTTCGATCGGCCGCTCGTACGGACTGCGCCGCCGCCGCCGCCGCCGCGATATTTATGTACATATCGGTCGGACGGCGACCGCAAGCGCGTCAGGTATGGTCGATCGGCTCTCGTACCGCGTGCCTCGACTTTCCGGGATTTATATTTACCGGACCGTGATTTCCCGGGGGACCGAGGCTTCGACCGGAGATCGCTAATAACGCGAAAAAAGATCGCAGACGAAGAGACAAAACCCCCTTCGCTTTCTTGCTACGCCTACGCGGGCCCGTCGATAATTCTTTGTTTCGCCGGCGACGGCGACGGCGTACAGCGACCGCGCGGGTAAAAAGCGCACGCGACATCGAAATCACCATCGTTATTCTCGTCGCAAGGCTCGAGATCGCGCCGTCGACAATAACGACGATAATAATATTCTCTCCGCGGAACACCCGAACGAGATTTTTATCGGGTTTTACGATCGCATTATTGCGAAATTCAAAACAGATGTTATATAATAATATAATGGACAACGTCCAACGGTACACGCGCGTGACGTCGATAATTGGTTTTTTACGACCCGTCGTCGCGCGTTCCGTTTTTATTTTTTAATTTTATTTAATGTCATCATCGGTAGCGCATTTTCAAAAAGTCATCCGAGGCGCGAGTGAGGTTAGGTTAGGTTAAAAACTCCACAAGTGAATTATGAGTATTGAGTAATTACAATAAAGTTCATCTCGGACATTCTGATACAGTATAGGTACAATTATTAGTACTGTTGTTGTTTTACGGGTCGATACAGTGGCCACGACGTGGCCAATCTCGTGACTAACCACCGATGTTGACAACAAAAACGTTCAAAACATATTCATTTCAGACATGATAATATTATGTGGTTTTACGGCTATATCCGTCCTAACTAATATCTACTCACTAGAAATACTCGACCCTCGGGCCTCAAAAAATTACCCTCGCGCTGCCGTCGTCGGCTCGATTATATAACATATATTGATAAATATCAAACCGAAGTATGTAATTAACCGTGTTATAAATTCATAATGATCTGGAGGGGGCCCAGATCCTCGCCGTAAATACGTCATCACTGATTGATACGCGCCGCAGGATACAAGTTCAACGGTGTTCGAATAAATCGACGAGAATGACGCGACAGTTTTATGTCGAAATTTCAGCTACATTATATGACCGCTGCGTACGACGACCGACGCGACGTCACAATATATTCGACGCAGACCAAAGTCTTAACGATTCGAATAATTATGGTCCGTTAGAGACGTTAGAGGAAACCGAAAGAGCTTGATTTCGCTTTTGTCAAACGGACTAGAACGAAACGTAAAAGTCGTATTCGAATATTAATAACGTGCGGCGGGATACGCTGCGTGCCGCGAGAGGATAAAAAAAAAACCCCGTACCTTTTCGTGAAATAAATAATAAGTGCGATTTAAAAAACGGGGACGGATATAACAATAATATATTATAATATTTATACCATCGAGGCGATTAAGTTATCAAAAATTTTTTTTTTTTCGTAAATATTTATTAATTTATAATATGCACATTGTAACAAATGAACCGCCGCCGGCAATCGGGAAAAAAACCCCCTCGCGAAAGTTGGCCGCGCGAAAAAATTGTTGAAATTTAATTAATGTTTTATTTCCCCCCCCCCCCGTTGGATATGACGCGTTCATTATAGTACTACTCTGTTAAGACGTATAAACGAAGTAAACAAGGCCTCCTTTCGCACAAAGTGACGCCGCGATAATAAATCATACAACAAATAAACAAAACGTTTTACGAACGTAAACAATTCGGTTCGATGCTCGGGAGCGGAATCAATTACACAATGATGATGACGTGTTGTTTTTTTCCCCGGCGCGAACGCTTTTCGGAAAAAAAAAATTCAAAACTTTTCGCGCGGCGCATTTATCAAAATTCGTGAAAAACGAACGCACGGTATAGTATAGTATATATTATGTTATTTTATCGATTGTCTCCCAATAAAGCTATCGAAACAATATGCCTAGTAGTGAAATCCACGAGGCGGTGGAAAATATCGGAAAACGTAATAATGATTTCGGTAAAGTTTGTTTTATCGTCGGAAACCAAAGAGTTAAACTATTTTCAAATAGTACTTTACGTCTGGCTGTCAGATAAACAATATTATTGTGTGTGTGTTCAAACTTGAACGCGCGTTCCAGAATATAGTCGAGACAGCGCGCTACTCGCTCGTTGCGTTCAAACAATTTGATCGAAATCACACAATTCCATTACTTAATTCGCGCCATATAAAGACATCAAAACGCATGCATTCATGACGCGGTGTTATAAACGTACGATATATTGTATCATATATATATATGAAATAAAATATTTACAAGACGAAAACGCGAAATGAAAGTTTTCGGTGATATTAATTTTAGTTTAAAATACACTTCTCACTACCTATACAACTTGTTGTTGGCAAATATTATTTTAAAACATGTAAAAATGAAGAAATAGAACCCAACCTACTGTATTTAAAAATGGAATAAAAGAAAAAAAATTAACTTTGTTTGAAAAAAAAAAAAAAAACAGTAATCGGTTCATAATAACTTTATAATAATAAAATATGATGATAGATATAGTTTAAATTTAAACTATTTAAATACGATTTGATTAAATTTAAACTATTCAAATAAGTAATGAATTTTATCTACAGCAATCTACACAATAAAATACTATTAAAGTCGCGGTAGGACGTTCTTGATTAGACCTAAACAGGACGATTTCGACTCATATTAAAAGAGAAGCTCATTATCCGAAACCTAAGTCTCAATGGGACCAGCCCAGGAATCGGATATTCGACCTCGCGTTGGAAGACTGTAATAAACGCGGCCTACGTTGGAAAGTATCCCGAGACAGACATAATCTATGTCCTGTTAGGGACGAAATTTGGTAGTCTATGTTTTATAGTCTAAGGTGTTGTTTTTACTGAAATCTATATAGGTTTACGAGAAATGCTAAAAAAATATTCATTTTTTTTTTTTACGTTATATTCTATTACGATCAAGGTCTAAGACGTGTTTCTTCTAAACGGCGTGATGAAAATTCACAAAACACCCTTTTTAGAGATTATTCAATCGATTCACGGTAAGGGTAGGTGGGGGGGGGGTTCTCTATCGAAAATATATCATTTGATTTTTTTCCCATTACTCTATCGGTCTAATACACAAAAGGCACAAGCACAATGCGGTCTAGTGCCGAAACGTAGCAAATATGATTGCGGCCAGCCCGCGAGCTGTACGGATTTAATTCGTTAAAAATTTAAACTTTAAATAATAATACCACTGACCTGTTAAATACGATGAATGTCAATCGCGGCTTCGCGTTTTGAGCGCAAAACTATTGCGACGATTTCGTTTTGAACGGCGCGGCGGCGACGGCGGCGACGGACTAGATCCGTTTTGCGGCGAAATAAAATTCGTAACCGATCGTCCCCGCGCCGCGCCGTTCGGGTGCGCGTGACCGGCCAATCAGACGCGAGCCAATGAGCGGTCCCGATACACGCGCGCACCCGTAATAATTTCGACCGCCGCCGCCGGTTGCGTAAACTCACGAAATCGAGTGAAATTTAAAATAATATTCTCTTTAGTTCTTTCATCGCGGAAAAAAACCAAATCAACACGATTTCACACAATCTTCGCGCGAAGCCAGTGGACACACATCGCGATCTGCAGTTGTTAAAGGTACAGTCGGGGGTGGGCACGATTACATAATGTACGTAAAATACGTATTTTCCCGAAAAAATAAAAATATATTTTTGAATTTTGTATTCGAAATAAGTTTTGCATAATTTAAACTACCTACATTTATCTAATTAACCTAATTTTAATCGATAAAATCAATAAACGTGTAATTATTTTTATTTTTTTCAATCGCAAAATTGATTGAAAATTAAAGGTTAAGTGTATTTTGTATTTTTCTACTAAAAACAGTATTGTTTTAATTCTCGTTTCACTAGGAATCTATTGATTTTACCACGATTTGTGGTTTTTTTTCCTTTCGTCCGTGTATACATATTATACAATGCGATAAGTACTCGAAAAAATGGTCCGATTTTCCACTTCAGCGTTGGTTTCTGGTAGCAAATCGTATTTAGTCGGTAGTCTCTAAAGAGAGGGTAATTTTTCGAATTTCCCAAAAGTTGTACGTGACACAAATGTCGTCGATTCGCGGATTCTGACTCGGTTCGACTAGGACTAGGTCCTGCGCGCGTTCGAGGACTTTTAAGCGAAACAGGCAATTCCAGCTTTTCACAGCCGGGCGCTGCTATACTTACGTGCCGAAAAGTGCCTCGCGCCCATCAAATCCTGCTCGTGTCCGCGTCGCACTCGGATTCTTAGATTTTCACGGTGACCATCGATCGCGATCTCCCGTTTTTTTTTTTTTTTTTTTACGCCGACGAGACAAAAAAAGCTTTCAAATACGATTCGATAAACGGTTATTTCACAATTATTGTCTTTTACGATTTATACGAAATTTAGGTAACACCTAAATAATAATATTCTTCTTCTCGCGAATCCGTGACGTAGAAGATAAATCGCCTATACGGCGCCGCTCTACTTTATAGGACGAATATGGAAATTTCCGTTTATATAATACGTATATTTTGTAAACGAAATTATTCTGTAATACGCGTATTATAATTCCGCGCGTATGCCGAAAACGTTTCATGATTTATACTACGATGCAATATTTATTATTTTCCCAACAAATAATAATACGGTTCGGAACCCGCGAAACGTATAGAGATTTATGCGTTTTTTATTAAATCTTTGAACAAAAAAAAGTCAACGGCCTCGTTCCGCACAATATTAATAATTATTATTATACTTTCTTCGGGAAATAATTAAAATCGCGCGGATCTCAAAGCAATTATAACTATATTGCACGAGAGTGTAAAAAGTCTCGGAATTTATAATTACATTTTCTCGTGTGTTATTTTCTCTGTATTTAGATTGTTGTTTTTGCAGATCTAAATTAATTTTAAACGCGACGATTTAGAAGTACACTCGCCCGATCGCAATTAATCGAACTCTTTAAAAATATCACATATTCCGCGACGTAGGATCGAACAAACATTACGCAAAGTCTTACAATATTTATAAAATATAATATCACCCGTGTGGTATTTTCACTGTTTAACAAATACAAACATCCCATAGATCATGCATCTTTACACACGAAATTCGATCGGTATATCGGCTTACAATCTGTATTGTGCATTGCACGCGATATAAGATATTTTACCGCCCCCCCCGGAGATATTATTTCGCTATTGCTTTCAGTTTAAACAATGCTATAAATAAACATATTTTTAATGCCACAAAGTGCCACCGTACGATATATCGTGTTTGGGCTACGATTATTTTATTGTACGTGAAGAATAAGACGTATCCTCCGCGGGCTTCTTCTTTTTTTTTTGATTAACGTAAAATATATTATAATATTATCGTTCCGTCGGAAAAAAATAAAAAAATAAGTCACCCGATTAAAGAATAATAAAATATTACCGTTGTATTGTGTTTTGTCGACACAATCGATGTAATTAATTATTAATTATATGATATTTTTACTTCCCGATTTGCGTCGCGTTTTCAATTATTGTGTTTATTGCTCTCGATCATTCTATGCGAACGTATAATAATGATTATATACATTCGGTTCAAATGTTGTACATTTAATTTATGAAAACGTTAAACTTTTTCAATTCCAAAAATGTTTTATCGAAAAACTTATATTACATTATAGTTTAAATGAACGTAGGTACCGGCCTGTTTTGATACGTATAACGTATACAATAACATGTGACATCGCAACCACTACGATAATATTATAATTTATAAGATAACCGTGTACAACTTTGTTCGTTGTCATAACACTATTATATTTTAAACGTTCCTATTAGAAAACCAAAGTGAAAATGCACATTTCTTTCGAAATGTCACTGGTATCGATACGGTTTAAGCCCGTATCGACACGCGAATTACCAATTGTGAATCTAAACATTTTTATAACACTATTAATGGCACGCGTTATGTCACACTCACTATCACTTGAAAACATCAACGAGATTATTAAATTATTATTCTAGTCGTTAATATATGAATAATAATTATTATTGTCTAAATATTATGATCAAATAATTCGTATAATATAAATAAGTATTGGCTCGGCGACCGTTCTATAAAATTATTCTATTCTACGACTTTGTAATAAAAATAATATATAACATAAAATAATTACATAAAAGATATTATTTTTATTTCTATTTTTTCGAAACTATAAAAACAAATATTAGACCCTGCCCAAAAACATAGCTCCGCGATGCTTAAATTATAAATATAGCTCAATTTTATTTTTTCTGTTGTTAAGTCGACCAAGAAAAATGATATTTAAGTTAAAAGTTTGAAAGTTATCTTTCTTTTTTTTAACTGTGAGTAGTTATATATTGTTGTTAATTAGAATCATCGAGAATTTATAGTAGATATATACCTTATTCATTGAACACCGATAAATATTAATTACGTTTTAAATCTGAGCGTTGTACAATGTAATAAATATGATACAAAGAAAAAGATTTACTCGCAATAAAATTAACTTAATAATAACTAGTTGTTGTTATGGAAATAAGTTTAACTATAGTTACGTTGCAAGTTATTGTAAAAGAAAGGTAAATCTTTGAGTAACTTAGTTAAAAGTAACTTGACTTTAACTTTCTAACTCATTATTGCCTACCATTAGTAACTATAGAGCCTATATACTCATTAGTCATTACAAACACCTCGTGTGTCTTACATAAAAACTAATGCAGTATAAGGTACGATTTACGCACGTGCATAATAATTAATATTATACAAATCGCCCACACAGCGTTGGGAAAATTATAATCATAATTATTAACTTTATGTATAACCTTTCAAATGAATAAATTTAATAAATTTAATTATAAATATACTTTAGAATGTTATTGCAGATTAGATATCCTTTTATATATATATATATTATATAAAAGAACAGGCCTTTTTTATGTTCCCATTTTGTGATGACGCTTTTTTCCAATTTTTTTGTGTCTCCACGTCACCCGATTTTCGGGCGGCGCGAATCGCGCGAACAGCGTACTGCACTTGAATAATTTTCCGATTGCAATCTAAAACGCGACGCACGAACAGGTTCCGCCGCCGTGGCCGCGTGGTCGCGTGGCCGCGTGGTCGCCGTGATGGAACGACGTGGTCGCGCGCTGCGGTCGTCCGTCCGGAGGTGGTTTAAAAAAAAGGACCGTTAAAAAAACCAATTACTTTCCATGAATTCGTTGGTTTTTTTAACCGTTTCGGTTGACGCGGGGGCTAGTGGTTTTCCCTTCCGTTTCAGTCTTCGTCGGTTCGCGCGTATGTCCGAACGTGTCCGTGTTTCGAGATTTCTATGCCGACCGCCATCGAATCTCGTTTCTCGGTTTCAAAATTTCCTTTCGCGGCGCGATGGTAATAGTATTATTTGTCGACGAATAATCGCACGTCTCACGGCGGTCGCGTGGGCGCAACCAAATTATTTCGTCGCTAAAATACTACCGTACCGTCGACATTCGATATTTTTCGTATTTTCCGTCTCGCATCGTCGGTATTACGCGAGTGTTATGGCCGTCGCCTTCGGAGTGTCAACGATTCCGTCGAGGCTCGGACGACGTCTAATCCAAGCCGGAAATGGCTTAGAGTGTGCGTTTTTTGACGTCGTCGTTTCGTATCGTATTCGCCGTGGTCGCCGCCATTTGTATTATCGATATTCAGTGTCTGGCATATTTTCCGTCTCGGTCCGCCATTTTTTTTTTCGTCGTGTTTCGTGAGTGACAACCACGGCTCGTAACAATATAACTATCGGTCGTCGATAACGTTTCGCGTGACATTTTCCAACGTGTTTTGATCTGTGCAGCGTACATAAGTGTGTAAATTAAATATAACATTTCTTTGCGACCATTCGCGATCGCTCAAAACGGGCCAGCCACAATGCGTGCATAACATTCGTTCATTTTTGTATTGCGATGCCGCCACAAACAAACCTATATTCGAGGTAAGGGTTTATTATTATAATAATAATATGATTCATTTGTATTTATTCAAACAGCCGACTTATTTATGTTTCGGTTGTGCCAACGAGGCAACATATTATTATTATTATTATTATTTAAGTACATGGTTATTGAAATTATTAGTATATTTTACACTGAATAATTACTATTATTTTCTCCTATATTTCGTTAAAAACACCCATAACGACGAGTTATCGCAGCATTGCAGGCGGCGCGAATCACGCGCGAATGGCGGCGTACTGCACTCGAATTTTCCGATTGAAATATAAAACGCGACGCGCGAGCATGTGAATGATGCGCCGCCGTGGCCGCGTGGTCGCGTGGCCGCCGTGACGGAACGACGACGACGTGGTCGCGCGCTGCGGACAGAACTCCGGATACCACGGTAATGGTTTTCGGAAAACGACCGTTACAAAAAAAATCACTTTCCATGATTTCCTGAATAATTATGATCAGCTGTTGGTTTTTTTAACCGTTTCGGCCGACGCGGGTCGAGTGGTTTTCTCTTCCGTTTCAGTCTTCGTCGGTTCGCGCTATTGTCTGTAGGCTCTCCGACCGTGTCCGTGTTTCGAGATTTTTATGACGACCGCCATCGAATCTCGTTTCTCGGTTTCAAAATTTCCTTTCGCGACGATGGTAATAGTATTTATCGACGAATAATCGCACGTCTCACGGCGGTCGCGTGGGCGCAACCAAATTATTTCGTCGCTAAAATACTACCGTACCATCGACACATTCGGTGTTTAACGTATTTTTCGTATCGTATCGCCGCCGCCGCCGCGTCCGGTGCGCGCGATCCATTACGCGAGTGTAATGGCCGTCGCCTTCGGAGTGTCAATGATTCCGTCGAGGCTCGCGGACGACGTCTAATCCAAGCCGGTAAAGGCTTGGAGTGTGCGTTTTTTGACGTCGTCATTTCGTATCGTATTCGCCGTGGTCGGTGCGATCGCCGCCGTTTGTACTATCGATATTCGGTGTTTAGAATATTTTTCGTCTCGGTCGCGTTCGCGGCGCGCCGCCGCCGTTCGCCAAAATATCGCGGTTCGCGCGAGTAGTGAATAATCGTTCCGTGGTGTGTTTGCCCGCCTCGTGGTGTTTTTATTCGAGTGTACCAGCACGAAATACGTTGTGAATTGTTTCGGACCCGCCGAATGAAAACGGTCGTCAATGGAGTCGACGACGGCCCGAGGTTAGTGATAGATAATATATTATAATATTAAATCGATGTAAAATATAAGTACGACCCACCGACGCGTTATACAAAATTTATTATTATTATATATTATTATTAAACCACCGTTACACAACGCGCGTTGGAACTGATAAATTGTGAGTAAAGTAGTAGTGAATTCGACGGCTACTCGGTCGAGCGATTAAGGAATGCGACGCTAGGTCTATATTAGCGTGGCCGTGTGGCCGCCGTGACGGGACGACGACGACGACGCCGCGGTCGCGCGCCTCGGACAGAACTCCGGATACCGCGGTAACGATTCTCGGTAAACAAAAAACCGTTACGAAAAAAATCACTTTCCATGATTCGTGAATTATTCTCATTGGCTTGTTCGTCCCTATGTTTTAACGGCCGACGACGCGGGGATTTCCTTTCCGTTGTCCCTTCAGTCTTCGTCGGTTCGCGTGTATTTGGTGGGCTTCTCCGAACGGGTCCGTGTTTCGAGATTTTTATGCCGACCGCCATCGAATCTCGTTTCTCGGTTTCAAAATTTCCTTTCGCGACGATGGTAATAGTATTTATCGACGAATAATCGCACGTCTCACGGCGGTCGCGTGGGCGCAACCAAATTATTTCGTCGCTAAAATACTACCGTACCATCGACACATTCGGTGTTTGACGTATTTTTCGTATCGTCGCCGTCGCGTCCGGTGCGCGCGATCCATTACGCGAGTGTAATGGCCGTCGCCTTCGGAGTGTCAACGATTCCGTCGAGGCTCGGACGACGTCTAATCCGAAGTCGGCAAAGGCTTCGAGTGTGCGTTTATTGACGTCGTCGTTTCGCATCGCCGCCGTTTGTGTACTATCGACATTCGGTGTTTGGCATATTTTCCGTCTCGGTCGTTCGCGGTGCGTCGTGTTTGTGAATTTTACCGTCCGCCATTTTGTTTTTGGTGTTTCGCGAGTCACGGCCACGGCTCGGACGGTTAAAGTATAACAATTTTTTTTTTCGTCTCGTTTCGATTTGTGCGTGTAAAGAATTCGCGATCGCGGGCCAGCCTCAATAGGTGCATCACATTCGTTCATTATTATATTTGAGGTAAGGGTTTTGCCTATTATTGAAACATTATTATCATGACATTTACCATATTGTATTATCTGTGTGTAACGTTTTACATCGTAGACGAAAAAAATAGTAACGGTTTTATTTATTTTTTTAATGATATTTATTTATTATCTACCTACATATTATAGTTAAAGGATATTTTCATTATAAATATGAAATATACATAACAATATAATATATTTAAATTAACCTGTGATTATGAATTGACTCTTAAACACCCCCCTCCCCCCCCAGCAGAAAAAAATCCCACCTACGCCACTGAGTATATATTTTAATCTATGACTGCGGCTGTATTGTCGTTCACGTGTAATCGCTTATTGAAATACTGAGAACCGGCTCCGGCGCGGCGGCGGGCGATCGTATAGTACCGTGTCGTGTGAGACGTCATAGGGAATTCCGGCGGTAAGAGCTAAAATAATATTTTATTCTCTCGCTGTCCGGTCCACGTAGCGCGTAAGCCATCTCCATTATCGACCGTTGTTGTGTCGAACGATAATTCGAACTTGTATCGTTTCACAATATTTGTGACATTGTGATTTGTGAGATTATGACGATTGTGTCGTTTGTGATTTGTTTTGTTTTTGCCGTTTTATTTGACATATGTGTCAACGTGTGTCGTGCGCATAACGCATTTATACCAACTCGTTAACTTATTATATACTTGGATATTTTTCATCTACATTCTACGCAGACTAACGCGGGGCTGTTTGTTCAATTTGAAGGTAAGTAATCAGTAATTAATATTTAAACAATACCGATGTCTATAAAAAAATAAATAGTTAACTCACATGCATGGTTTTAAAATTAATATTTTACATAATTTTCAAATTCGTTTAAATTCAAGTACTTTTACTATATGTATATTAGATAATTTCTACGATAATTTATCGTATTAAACTATCCTATTACTTAATTCAACTAATTATTATTGAATTAGTATATTGGAGAATAAATTATCAAAGAGTAGGTATCTTACCGTAAAGACAAATAAGAATAAAAAAGTTATAATTTGTTGTGTTCTATTACTCAGGTCTTGCTTCAATTTAATGTTTCTCTATGGACAAATTGTTTTTGAATTTCTTAAAATTACTAATTAAATGTGAAGTGGTTTATCTTAAATGATAAAAATAATATTTCATTTTAAAACCTGCATGAAAAGTTCTTAATTAGCTTTGAATGTTTATTAAGATTTTATAACTTGATTCATAAATTATTTTGTTTTTAGCTAAAATAATCAGAAAAATGTATATAGTTGTACGTTTTTAAGAAGACAATTCCGTTGAGACAGTGCCAACAATTTGGTATGATAATGGATATTGTGTATGGCCCACAAAAAATCAAAATATAAGTAATCTTATTAAAAAATATATTCATCCGGATAAGTTTTCACATACAAAAATACAAGCATATCAAAAGAGCACAAAAACATGTGAGTACACTATATTTTATATACCTACCAGCTGTAATTAGTACTGCTTAAAATTGTACAACCAAATTACCAAATGTAATTACAGATTGTACTTAAAGATGCTAGGTAAATAATTCAGAGATTATTAATATTTGAAATATTTTCAACCGATTACAATTTTTTAAATAATTAACTTAATCTAAACTATAAATTATCTTTATCAATTGGGTGTAATACAAATCCTTCACAATAGTTTAAACAGTTATTATGTTAACTTATATAAATCATTATGGTTATGACTTGATTAGAATAATATTGTATTATCTGCAGAACAGTGAATGTCAGTATCTATAGCCGTCTAGGTTTAAATTTAAAACACTATAAATATATTATATTAGAAGTAAAACAGAATCTGAGAAACCTTGAGATACTAAAAAGCAATTAATTTTTTTTAACCAAGTATTTCTTAAAGAATGGCTGAAAGTCTATTATAAATTAACGATTATATTAAATTAATTCATTAAGTACCTATGTATAATATACATAGGTACTTGATTAAATTAATTACATATTATATAGCCATAAAGGTACTACCTACTGCTATTTTAAATATTTTTTTTTGTTATTCATTTATTAATTTGTTTTTGTTTTTTTTTCAGCCTCTATTATTGAAACCGAGGTAAAAGCTAATAAAGCTACATATATGTCAGAATTGTCATCAGTCAATGAAGAGTCTGTTACAAAAAAAGAAAGGAAAGGCATTACACATATAAAAATAAAAATGCGTACAAGAGTCCACCGCCTTTAAAAAGTCATTTAATAATAATTCTAATGGTGATAATACTTTTACAATAGTTTAATTTATAATATTTGTACATATGAAAAATGAATAATTATTTATATATGTTGACAAAATTGATTCAGATTCTGATGAATTTCTTTCAAAAAATTATAAGCTGCAGGAAAAAATTATTGGTAAGTAGATGCAAATATTTTATACTTTTAAGGTCTGTTTTTATTATTCTTAATAATATTTATGTTTTTAAGCTTTTGAAATAATATTATCCAATACTTATACAGGTTCTGGTGAAGATGATATTTTAGTGGTCACATCAAAAGCGTCAAATCCAAATAAAAATATTCTAATGCCATCTCAATCAGTATCTCAACAACTCGGTTAGTATCGTTTCATGTTATATTATTCGATGCATTTTTGCTTAGAATTTATGTAAGTAGTAAGGGCTCATAAAATATATGCTCACTACCTAATGCCATCAATTGTCATTAATAAATTGAGATTTGAGTTCAATATTATTTTTGAGGTAATAATAAATTAGGAATTATAATCTTTGAGGAGACTATCAGATATGCTTTTGATTTAAAAACACTTAAATAAAATTATATAAAGCCTTAAAAGTATTTTTATGATTTTTATAGGTGTTGAAAATGAGAATTCTCCAAATAAATGAAAGGTTGATAAAATCAATTTGCTTCTAAAGAGTCCAAAACATTTTAGCCCTCTTCCAAAATTATGGACTGTAACTCCAGCTAAACATCAACTAATAGAAACTCTAAAACTTATTTAGTGTAAAAAAAAGTTGAACTTCTATTCTGAACCAATCGAAAATAAAGGCATTGAATCTCAGTCAACACATTCTAGTAAATTTCACTTTAAAGTAATTTATGTCGCACACATATATTGCTATGGTTATTGAATGTTTATTTTATTTGTTAGAAATAACTAAGGAAACCAAAATTAATACCAAGAGTCCTACAGACGACCAATCCAAAGATATAGCATCTACAGGTTTAAATATTATTCTTTAAAATATATTCTGTTGCCCCTCAAATTACATTTGCTTATAATTTTATTTCGAGCTTAATTGATCATTTTCTTGTACAAATGATTTAAGCACGTTTAGTTTTCTGAAAATTATTATCAAATAAATATTCCAATTTATTTAAATTTCATATTAGATACATCCGATATACACTAATTAAAATTACTTAAAATTATCTGTTTTATATTTCCTAATTTTAAATTATAATTTCACTCAACATTTTTAATATATATACAGTAGAACTTCCATATAGCGGTCACTGAAGGGACTGTAAATAATGACCGCTATTTAGAGGTGCCCGTCCTACAGAGGTGACCGTTAACAGAAGTTCAAGACCTTCCAGGTGACCGCTATATAGAGGTCATACAAATTTTAAAAATAAAACACCAATATTAAAATAACGCATATGAATATGGGTATTAAAAATTGTATTTATGATTTTTTAGCACGAGCTGCACAAAACCATTCGTATACAACTTCGTTGATATTGCCTAATTCGGTTTTACGACGTTTTGTAGTTTTCATTTGATCATTACCGTGGGATTTCCATAATTTTAAAATCGTTTCTCAGTTTTTTATTAAATCGGTGGCTTGTGTTCTTCCTATTCCAAATTTATCTGCAAGAGTACGTGCACTCACATTTTCTTTTTGGTAAAAATCTAACAATTTGATTTTTTCTGTTAAAGTTAGATGTTTTCGTTTGGACGCCATTGAAATTGTAGATACGTACTTCGAAACGTTTTAAACATACACTGAACACAAATGACAAAATACACAGTCACGGACAAGTGTTATCGCCTTATCGACATCATAAATTAAGCTCGTTAAGATAAACTGTCAAAAATAATTTCGAAATAATAATTTTCCATTTGATATACTTTTAAATGTTGACCGTTAATTAGAGTGCCCGCTATTTAGAAGTATTAATGTTTTTTTCCCATAACACTCGACGGGACCAAACAAATTGACCGTTACATAGAGGTGACCGTCCTATAGAGGTGACCGTTAACGGAAGTTTTACTGTATATATTATTATTCAGCAAAATGCATAGCAATAATTATAATATGAACCTAATGCTCTATCTTGCATAAAGTTATAATAATATTTACTTTATAATGATAATATACATTCATGTATCATATATTGTTAACCGTTTGTAATAAATATCATTTTTAATATTTCAGATGTGACAAATAAAATATATTGTATGGTAGTTTCCATGAAGTATGATATCAAAGGAATTCTTACCAAATTGGATCGTCTAGAAAATGACAATGAGGCAAACAGTAGTAGAGTAGAAACTCTTGGTAATATTAACGAACAAGATGAAGTACTATAGAATTTTCTTATCACTTCATTGAATGAGTTACTTCTATTTGAAGAAAAACTACTGAACCAATCTTTTTGTTTAAGAATAGTAATTATTTTCATTATTATAATTTTATCACTAAACAGTATTATCAGTAATCAATCACTTTTATTAATAACACTATTTTCTATTTGGTAAAGGATCTTAGTTTAATGGTACACAATTCATTATCTGATATAGTATGTCAAATACTATCCAGAATGGTTTTTGAATAAAATTTTAGCTGAATATTCATTTGTTGGACAAAAAAAGAAATTATCATTTTCTGTCTTAAATTCATACACAGTTATATTTGGTAAAAAAAGTTTAATTGATTATTACCTACTGTAAATATAGATGGTGATTTATCAATCACTTTAAATTAAAAACATTTTTAAACTTATAATTCATAATATACTGTTTAATAAATAAATATTAACGAAGAGTGCAAAAAAAAAAATAAATATAATAATGTCAGTTGTTTAATAACTTTCCTTATTAGATTTTTCGATGAAATAATTTCTACTACTGTAGGAGTATATAAATTAATTTTTATATGTTCAACAATTTTAAATGGATAAGTTATTTGTATAGATTTTCTAATTACTTCAATATTATTTTCATTGGTTGGTATAATGAATATTACTGTTTAGGTTGATTAATTTTATTGTTAAGTATTTGCATTTGTACTTATTAAAGATTATAATATCATGTCATTATATGTTATTGTAGATGCAATAAGAAACAAACAAAAAAAAATCAAGTATACGCCAGCCTTAAACATAGAAAAGCCACTAAAAGACTATCTAGTTGGAGCGAAATTTGGTGATTTAAAAAAAAAAAGTCAGTTAATATAATTATTTTGTTTTATTATTATATTTATTACATTTATATAAATATATTTATTGCAAATTGCAATATTTTATTACAATTATTTTTATTTTATTGTTATAATCAATAAAAATATGTATACATTTATTTTTTGTTTAAAAATCACATAATAATTTCTCAATTTGTAATTATTAAGGTAATAATTAAAATGTTTTCAATGTATATTATTTTTTACACCGGTATTTATTTTTATTATTTAAAACTAATGAGTCACTATAATGTATTATGTCTTAATGTGGTCCTATAGGTACCAAAAGTCATATTGTTACAGTACCTATAGACCTTTCGTATCTAGGAAAAATTGCTTGCATAAGGTTCACCGACATTTTCGGGTGGTGCCCCAGCGCGCTCGGCACGCCCTATACACACGGTTGTGTGTTTACATGCCTAACCTGTTATTATTATTTCATTATGGAAATAATTATAATAACGGTTTTTTTAATTTTTTTTTTTCTTTCGTTTTCCAGGAGAGTTCCCGTTCGCACCCGTGTACTGTTTGGCGTGGATATGCTTGGACGTGTTGTTCTGCACGGCTAGCATAATGCATTTGTGCACGATCAGCGTAGACCGATATCTGAGCCTGAGGTATCCGATGAAATTCGGCCGGAACAAGACGCGGCGGAGAGTGATACTGAAGATCGTATTCGTATGGCTGTTGTCGATTGCCATGAGCCTGCCGCTGAGCCTCATGTACTCGAAGGTAAGTCGTCTATACGATTTGTTTTATTTAACTCTGCGACAGTCTGTCACGACTATCGAACCGATCTAGTGTAAAAAATAGTTCCTAGAACTCATTGGCTCGATTTACCGCGCATTACAATCGGTTCGCTGTACGCGCGTGATTACATATACATTATGTATCATAAATTTGCTCCTCCTCCCTCCCCTCTGCAAATCACGTCCCGTTAAACTTTCTACTGCTTTTCGTTCCGGTTTTTTTCCTTCGTTTTTTTTTTTTAACCACATCCTCGCGTTATCCCGTCCCTCGTTATAATGACGTCGCTATTACTATATGTTTTTTGATAAATACGCGGCCATTACTTGCCATCCGATTTCGTCCCGAGACGGCGACGTAAATATACACCACACGCGTATATAACCTTGCTCCGCGCGCACCTACAACCCAAGCTGGTTTAATATTCTATTAAAATTCGCCGCGAAACTTGTACACTTTTTAAAGATATTCCGCTCGACGGGATACGAAAATCGGTTAGCACAAAGTAAAAAAAAAAAAAAATTAAACCGACATGCACGTCGCTGCTACTAGTGTCTGTGTGCGTGAGCGCGCGCCAGGAGAGTCGCGGGGTAAAGAAGGACAGTCGTTTTTGTGTTGTGCTGTGAGATATTTTTACCGCGTTTTGCCCGATTTCGACCGACCCTCTTCGCACCCTTCCCCCCCCCCCCCCCCCCCCCGACAACCCGTCTCGCGGTCGAAATCGCTCGCGTACTTTTCCATATTTATTAGCCGTAGTAACGCGAAACGCATAATATTTAATGTATACATAAATACTGTTTACGTCTACGTATATAATTATTGTACATATACGTAGTCGAGCATTTAGACATTTTACGCCCAAGGGGAACATATTTCACCCCTGCCGTTGTGTTAAATTTGCACACAACGAATATTTGGCAGCGGCAAGTTCACTCTTTATTCAGTATATACGTATTGTATGCGAGTATGTAGTTATGGCGTACGACTGCATAGCAGTGCATATTGACAGTCACTGGTGATTGTTGATATTCGCCATCGGTTTTGGTGTACGTGTACTAGTGGGCATTTTTACAAATATAACTATGCAGATATTTACCGGCGTTTGTTGACCTGCACGATAGATAAATTAAGTTGACGTATTAATACTGCAGTGGTGCCCAAATCGTGGCTCGCAATGAACTCAAAAATAACCCTCTTCCAGTATTTTAATAGAAACAAAATTTAAGCACTAAGAAGTAAAATATTTACTTTGTATTTTATTAAAAGTGAACATGTCAAAACGTAAATTGTTTACCCACATTTTGATTTTTAATTTTTAATTTTCAAAAAATTACGAACTTTTCGGTTATCTTAAAAAAAAATAATCAACTGAAAAATTAACCAACTTTCTCAAAATTTGATTTTTTTTTTATCATATTTTATGTAATTAAAAATTCATCACCTTTCAGTTAACAAAATACCGTGAAAAAATATCCGTATTAGTACTAAACTGCATATTTTATGCCGATGATAATATTTAATCGATATCCTCTTACATTTGCGTGACAAATATCTATGCTACTTTATAATCAGCGAGTTGGTATTATGTTTTATTAATTTCTATACTTAAACGTTTACACGAAAACACTTTAAAACCATTATGATGTACGAAAATGAAACCGAAGCGAACAAATAAAAATATATATAAAAAAATTAATTTCCCTGATATCTTATCGTATGCATCAAAACGTTTGATAAAAGAAAATACGCTTGTACATTTTAAAGAAAAATAAACTTTACACGAAAAGTTTAAAAAATATTTGTTTCATAATCTTCAACTTGAAACTAACTTTAAAAGTAAAAATAATCTCATCGAAAGTTTGCGCTCTATAAAGTGATCATCATCTCTAGATCAAAATAAGAATAGTGCGTTTAATATTTATTTAAAACTTGTTCGAAGAAGAAAAGAAAACAATTTTATTTTATCAAGCTCCGTTTTTTTGTTTCAAAATATTAATACTTACCTAATTAAGTGTAGGACAGCATACAGTGCACGCCGCTATAAAACCAAAATACCGCATACAACACGTATAATAATGAATGTAGGTAACGTGTTTCGCCGACAAACGCCGTATGAACAGTAACGTAGAGTTCAGTTAACTTGTAGGCGATTCGATTTACCAGACTCAGATCAACCGTCCCATCTAATCCAAATAAATATAATCCACCGTAAAAATAAAAACTAATAAAATCAAATTACAGACGAACAACGACAATTGTGCCAACAAAAAAATAAATACCAGAGATAGGGCAAACTCAAATTTATGGTTCCGAACTAGATTCGACCTGTTGATTTATTATCGAAACGAAATAATAGTCCGGCGAGTTTCAGATTTTTCGCCGAATAAAAAATAACACCTCGGTTTGGTTCGCCCGCGAAAATTGTTCACAATATTCCAAACCTCTAAGTAATACGTATTCGATTTGTCGTCGTCATATTTTTCGTTTAGATTGTAATTATATTTTTTTCGATATTAATAAACCTCCCTCCCCCCCCCCCCCCCGTCGCCCGTGTGTGTCGTGATTCACGCGCACGCGGTCGAATAGACATTTCAGAAACACGAGTGCGCGCTGTGTTCACCACTATAAATTCGTTACAATCATATTGAAATATTACAAATTTTCTACGAACGATTCTACACCACGATTACGGCATTAGCCGTAAATAGTTTTCGACATTCCACGAGTGGCGATCACGTGGTATTTATAATATTTTCACTGCCGCACACACATAATATAAGAACCCCCCCCCCGCCCGACCCAGCCCGAAAGAGCGCAAACGTTTCCTCCGCGCGCGTTCACTTTAACGTATTCATCATCTCGAACTGCCTGGAATTCGTGACGTTTAATACGAAATTATATTTATTAAAACACATGTTTACGAGGGTCCCATGTCCTCGGCCTATCCCCGTTCTGAATTCTGGGTCTGAATCCAGTGCGATCGTTTTTTACTTCGTCCGAGTTGGTCGGTACGTCATATTTTTATCCCGCCGTTCGCGATTCCTAGAAAAAATATTCCCGTTTCGTACAGGGAGTGCCGAAGACGACGCCCCCGTTTCAAATTTCGGCCTTAAATACGTTTCATTCGCTTGTATAGACATTTAATTTATGCCCTCGACGTTTTGGCCGTGACAAATAAAACTCGCGTATGATATTATATAAACGAACTATTTATTTTTTTTTTACGCAATTTCTCGTCTTAATCTCGCGGGGTACGTCGGAAATAATAACAGCCGCGGTTTTACGACGACGACGAGCGCCGCCGCCTGTATGTGTAGACTGTAGACACGCGTGTGCGCGAACAACAATTAAACGAGATCGGCGTAGGAGTCGTAAAAGAAGTAGAAGGAAAAAAATACGAAACGAAACGTTTCAAATTAGAAAGCGCAAGCGGTGTGAAATGTTTGCCGACGCACGGGCTGTAGGTAGTGATTATTGGCCCGGGCGTTATTTTACACTGCCGCGGAGAGAGTGAAATATATACCCGGCGATATTTTATTTCCGGCCAAATGTATCCGCTTTAATTTGGACTGGCATTCAAACGCTGCCTGCCGCGGCGTTACATACCGTATTATAGGTATGCGCGCATACAATATCTCATAACTCCGGAAAAAGTTTACTAATAAATGTTTGCTTTCAAAGGAGTAAAACGTTTTTTGTTTGTCTTTTGTTTCTTATTCTTTTTCTTCCGTCGTAAGCCTCCGCTGCGCTTCCGTCTTTGTCGAAGCCACCCCACTCGGATAGGCTACGGATATTATTTATAAGTCTATCTATATTATTTCAATAAGTACTATTATTATTATAAACAAAAACAAATACTAGTGGCTATTTATTGTTTTAAATTTATATTTTTTTCAAACTTAGTTTTCTCTGTGAGAATAAAATAAACGCAAACGGGCAAACGGTACACATGAGGGTAATTTATATTTGTAAATTGGTCTTTGAATTTCAAATCAAATGGAGTAAAATGTCAAACTGTTTTTCTAAGTATATTTAGAAAACGGCGATAAAAGTATTCACAGCAAAAATCTCGATTTCTATGATTATTTTTTCCGTAAAATGTGTACATTTTTTTCGCAATTTATCATTAGTTTATCTTACTCATAAAAAAAAAATAAAAATTGAATATATTTTTAAATTTACCTCTCCTCGAAGCGCCTACGAGACAACATTTTATTATCAGTCATTCGTCGAGTTAATTATCGGACCATTTATTTAAGTAAAAAAATATAAAATTAAAACACATAGTCAATTCATTCTTCGCTTTATTCAGAATTTAATTATACATAGTGCGTAGTACATAACTCGATTATACATTGTGTCGAACAGTTATATTTTTTTCATCGACCGACGTTTAAAATTTTCTCTTATAAAAAGGTATGGTTTATGAAATTTACGTGCTGGTACGGTACACCTATAAGGCTATAACGGTTTAAATCATCCCCAAGCCTTTTCAGAAAAGCGTTCGATTCATTTCATAATAGGTGGGTGGTACCTAGAATTCTAGTCGTCAATCGTCGCTCAACGATTACGGTGAAATCAGATCAATATCGTCATGTTATGTCATGACGTGTTTTCGATTATAATAGTCATCTAACTCTAGGATATTATAAATATACCTAAATGTAATAATACTTTCAAAGCATTCGATCCTTTTGAAATTATCAGTTCTGTAAAAAACGATGAAAGATAATATTTTATTGTTGATATTTTCTTTTTTTAATGGACGAAATCACTTATTCTAATACGTGTTTTCTATTGGAAACAATTCTTCGTTATTCTCGTGGTATTTAGTGTCGGTTTTTTCATCATTTAAAATTTATAACGCGACGGTTACAACATTGCATTAGAAAAATAAATATCGCTTTTTAGTGTAGCTCGCCGGTCTAACTACTATTATGGAATATCATACGCTCTCGTCGAAAACAATGTTATTCCGACCGCGTCGGCCACTGCAGCCACGGGTGTTATTTGTTCGCGCGATTCGCTCTGACAACCGTTGGCGAGTACCCGGTTTTTGATCGCGATTCACAATTACATTCTACGCCCAGAATGCGGGGGTTTTCGCGAAAACAATGACGCGCACGCGACGTTTTGACTTCGATTCGATTAATTCAAACGGGTCTCGAACGATGTCATTGTTTTTCCACAATACCGACGTGTGTGTGCGAAACGGGCAATCGCTTCTCCGGCACAATTCACCCTGTGTGATAAAATAATGTGCTTTCCGAAATCCCAATGCAATAGTGCACGTCATATCGATTTCTGGACGTCCAAGTGAGAAGCGGTGCACTGTACGTATATTATTATATAACGGTGAAACCTCTGGATAGCGGACACCCGCGGGACTGTCGGAAATGTCCGATATTGAGAGGTATCCGTTTAGATAGATAGGCGTCGTGACGGCGCGCGGCGTAGAGTAAATGTTTTTCAACACACGATCCACGGTCCCATACGATACACACTGCAATATTCAAATGCGTTTTCTCGAGCGCACGCGATTGCGCGGCGTGATTAATTGACTGTTACCTGCACGTGAGTTTCGTTTTGCGATGCGATATTTAAATCGCTCGTACATTATAATATCCTATAAGACTCTATTCTCCGGGCGGTGGCTTTGTGTTTATTACTCGGGGAAATATGAATTATTTAGAATTTAAACAGTCGACGGTGAGTCTAGAATGATAGAACACTCTCTTGGAATTTTTATATATATATATATATATATATATATATATAGGTATATATTTTTACATATATTTTAGATATTTCGACGTGGGCGTCTCATATATTTCACAATTTTACATCTCTCGATGCGTAATATTAAGCATTTTACTATTATTATTTTCTACATACGCGTGCATATTATAATAATATGTATATATTTTTTACATTTATACATTTACTGTTATTGAATTTACAACGGGTACGTTTTATATACATAGAGAGTTTCTGATTTTATTACAACAAGACATATTAAGTTTCGTTCTTGTGAAATGTAATATTCTGTTTTTTCCCCACCGTTGCGTCGGTTCGTCTTGTGTTTATAGGGGGGGGGGGCTCGCGGATGTGTTTGAAATTTGTAGAAGGCTACACTTTATTCATATTCTTCTACAGCGCGTTCGGTGCATTTTATTATTATCGTGTTTTATGGTTAACGCGATATAATTGTACTTATGTCCGACTTGAGGTATTGCAATTTGCGCTGAGACGGGTGGTTTTTGAATTCGCAATATGTTCGTAAACAATAGTGCGTTTCGTTTCTAAAACGACGAGCATCCGGGTGACATCGGATCGCACGAGATGATATTCAACCGTCGTAATACGAATTTTATTTCATTTATTATATCCAATTATACGTTTGCATGTTTTGAGATTATTATATAGACGGTTTTTATGTTTTGGTAAAGAAAAAAAAAGTGAAAACTAAGATTTGACAATATTATTATTCGCGTAGAATCGTAGCACATTTTTTTTTTTATCTCTAGGTGTTTTAAACTAAAATTGTATTCTAAATATAATAAAAAGGTCATATTCAATTCGTCGTATATAATTCGCCATATGCGTGTGATAAATCTAAATAATCTTTAAAAATACATAATATTTAATAGTTATGTGCTTATAAATAAATCACTCAAGTCTAAAAAAAACTAGGTATTTATCAACGTTTCTCAATAAATATGACTTTAATGAACAAACTCGTCATAATTATTTATCATTTAACAGCTAAAAAACACTGAAATGCGGTTGATTATTTTTGTTACTATATCCTGTGATTTGTGAAACGATAATCATTCCATTATAATGTAAGTGTGTAATAACCACGAGACGAAAATAAATTGTATACAATTTATAAAACTATGATTCCGGAGATTTGATAAAAAATTACATTTCTGTGATGAATCATTGTAAATATTTCACATGAATTGTTCATATTTCTAACGAGTTTATAATATCAATTTTTTTATCGCATAGCGTTTAAAATAATAGTTATAATGGCCCGTTCTCATAAAAGGTTCTTCTAAGTCAGGTACCTGTTTTTTACGCAAGTAATTTACAATTTTCTCGAAAAGCAGTAGAAACGTTGACATGTTTCTATAGTCTAAATTCAATTTTCCGCTCGATTGACTGTACTATATCCAAAAGCAGAACGGGTTGAATTGCATTAAAAACGTTTAGAGAAACCTCAACGAAAAAAAAACAACTACAAACTTTAATACCTATTTATTTGTTTTTGTTAAACATTAGTTTGTAAATTTACTGAAAGCAATCAGAAACTCGTTATTATGGCGATAATTTCGATTGAAGATTTATTATTTCGCGCGATAAAAAAAATATTCGACTCTTATACGTATGTTCATGTAGGCAGTCTGTATCGTATTTTTTTCAAACTAATATTGTCGAGTCAGCACTTAATAGGCTTAACACTCTTATCGACAACTACTTGAATCAAATTTGCATATCCACTCGCATTGTACTCGAGAGATAAAATTCAACATTGAAATGTAACGAAGAAATTTACAAAAAAATTAAAAATATTCCCGACTCAGCAATGCGTCGAGCCGTCGTTGGCGTGCAATTATCATATACGTCGTATAATAATAATTGATTAATGCTAGGACTGTGTTTTACGCTCTCGTCGGTATTATTTCATACGACTAGCAAAGTCCTACATTGCCGGTGGACGTTTTCAATTAATTATTTTATTCGATCGATAATAATATGTGAACCTAGGATAGATTCCGAACCCGTGTAATACGAACAGCATTAATTTAATACCTAACAGTTTAAACGTTCATAATTCGGGGTTACCTCCTGCGCATTTCGTTTAATGTCCACCGTTTATATTAATGGATATTATAGTATATTATTACGATAGGATATTCGTTTCCTCTCAACGCTTTCGCGTTATTAAATTTTTATCGTTCTCGTATCGTATCGGCGCGATCTCCGATCGATATATTTTTCGGATTATTTGCACGAGAGAACAATTCGATTTTGATATCGTTTTCGGTCTAAACGAGTTTTTTTTAATAAAATCTACGCGAGTTTGTAAATCGTTCAAACAATACATACGTATCGCCTAGATATTATGTACAAGTAGAATAGATTTAACCATATTATTTATCTTTATATCGGTACCGACACGTTTCCTTAAAATTATGTAAAGCGTTTTATCTTTCATTTTAAGACTTTTACTCGATTATTCAAGAAAACAACAACATTGATTATTAACGAGTTTAATCGACTGTGACAATTTTGTCGGTAGTTAAGTTAATATTTGTGATTTCACGTGCAATCAACAATCACCGCGGACAAATAAACGAAAGTTTTGTTCTGTAATTTTGATATTTTTAATTACCTCGTATACAACGTGTATAATAACATGTATCAACACATTGTTATAAAACGATAGAAACGAAATCCAAATATTTCAACAGTATTTTATGACGCGACGAATAAAACTTCTTATTTAGCTATTTGAACTCGTATTATTATCGATTTTTATAAATTGAAGAAAACTATTTTTATAGTTTATATTGAAAAAAACAAAACAAAACCGTTTCTGAGGAAATCAAATGAATTTTTAATCAAAAATTGATCTTGTACGATTTTGTTGACAATTATTTTTATATTTAGACTCTTGTACATTTGTAGTGCGTCATAATTATTCGTCGAATCTTGTTTACCCAGACAAATACTAATTTTATGGTTTTGGTTTTAAATTTCAAAGAACGCGATCGAAACGTTTATTGCGCGTTTAAAAAAAAAAGAAAAGAGACGTATAAATAGAAAAAGGGGTTACCGCGAATCATATTGCCAAAATAATGTATTGGTCATCGAACCAAAGAGGCCTTTGCATCCGCGCACGAACGACCGCTATCTGATTTAGAAAAACAAAAAACCTCCGAGTGGAAAATGTCGATCAATAAATATCTACAAGTGGACCTCGAGACAATATTGTTTATACATATATTAGTATTTATTATGTGCGCGTGTACTGTGGGGAAAACAATAATGCAAAAAAATTCAATCCGAAACGTACTCGGAAGATATCCGTCGATACATTATATATTATGTAATTTATCGAAAAAGTTACATTCGAAGAAATTATGTTTTACTCGAGCGAAGCAAGTGCAAATAGATACTGTCGATACTGATCACGATGTAATATTGCGAACAACGCGCGCGTCGAATGAACGTTTATTACAATGACTATTTTATTACTATTTCGAAATTGCTCTCGCGCGTATACGCAATTTGTAAAAAATCAGCGCTGTCTATCCGCTCGTTATTCGACGTCCCTCGTATATGTGTCGACGTTTTATCACTCTGAAACACTATTCATATGAACGTTTTTCGTTATGAACTCGTCGTAATATCACTGCGGTCGAAAATACCGTTTCGCGCGATCGTTGTGTCGTTTATTATTAATATCGTCACACGTTTTTATGATGTTTATTATAATATTGTTGTTACTCGTGTGTCTAATGAAACGTGTTATTGTCATTGCAGGACTTCAATTCGGTGCTGGTAAACGGCTCTTGTCAGATACCAGATCCTTTGTACAAACTGATCGGGTCCATAGTGAGTTTTTACATTCCTCTGGGCGTGATGATACTGACGTACACGCTGACCGTCCGACACTTGGCCGCGAAAAGGCAAAATCTTCAGACGGGCATCACCCACAACTCGAGTTCAAGTAATTCCTCTTATACAATATTAGTTTTGCGTTAAATTTATTTGTTCTCGACACACGTCGAGGTTTTGTCGTCGCCGAGTCGCGGGAGTCGTTGAAAATCTGTGCACACTTCCAACGATAACCTGCCGAGTTTCGTTATGTCAACACGCGCGTTTATATAGCTGCGCGCGCTATAAAACATCGTCACGTCGTAAATAATTTACTCGCGCGTTTGTCCGTGCGGAATTTTCAATCTAAATACCGCGAGTAATATTTCAATCGTTTATTACGACGACATTTTCGAAACGCCGAAAATATATTGTAAATAATTTCGTTTTGAAAACGTTCCGGGCATACGTTAGTAGCAATCATAATATATCACGTCGGTCTTCTAGGCCATAATAATTGTGCAGGCCGCGTGGAAAAATTTCCATTTCCAAACCCCCCGGCCACTCTGCCAGTGGCGTTGACAGAAAACGATCGATGGTTAGGTCCGAAAATCACATGTCTATTATTACTCTTAACGCCCGGCGATAAAGGATCTAATATAAGCTTTAATTTTATGATTATTTATCAGTCTTGTTATGAATCCAATTGAATAACTTTTTTCCAACTGAAAATTACCAAATACATAACGTATATTTATCGGACAGAGGGAAAAAAAAATCTTTAACTACTTTCACACAAATGCATATTAACAATAATATTATTATTTCTTATCGTCTCGTCGTGTTTGCACGTTTAGTTTAAGTCCTCTTAGACAATAGTTCTCAGTATATTTATAGGGGAATTGAAAAATCTACCGAAAAGCTGCTACCATATGAGAAACTCGGCGGATTCGATTACCGCCGGGAGAGAAAACTTTTTAATAATCCAAAAAACTTTCGATTCCCATCGATTATTTACTTTTAAGTATTTTATTAACGTGATGTAATTTCCAAACAGTTTCGACCATCTGTAGGCTCCAAATAGAATTTCGAAACTTTCGAAAATAAGTTATATTAATTTCTTGAAATTTTCATCTGTATTTCAAAGACGTTTCGTCGTCAGAGATCAATCGATTCTATGCGGATTAAATTTACACTACGATAACTTTACACGCCGCTGTACAGTTCTGCACTACCGTGTACTCTCTACTACTTTCGGGATGGATTTTACATCTGTTATACCCCTTATTGATCTGCCTCTTGTCCACCTCTTTACTGCTCACTATCGACGTCATCGGCTTTGTGGTCAAGATTATGGCCATCATTATCACGGTTCAAAGACGACGGTGTAATTTTCGTCATAAGTACTATTCGCGCGACAGAGTGCTGAGGGGTGATCTTACGATCTGACGAGAGACGGGGGAAGAATATGCAAAAGCCGGTATAAATTCTAAAACCTCTCAAACGAGACCGGTAATCGTAGTCTCAACGTCCGGTCCATCGCGACAGAGATTGTTTATTGTTCCACTGTATTGACACTATTTAACGTCATCGCGACTATGGAAAATACCGAACGAAACTATCGTGTACAAATACCGCACGCGGCTGGTTATCGAAAACGTAGGACCGCCGTCGTGCGTCGTCGTATCACCGACGCAGGCGGGTTTTAACGATGTCCGTCATAAAATAAAACAAAAAAGAACAGGTCGAGATAGGTACGCGCGTCGTCGTAATTTGCGTCGGAGTAATGACATAGTATTTCATACGGACGTTTTTTAATTGTAATTATACGACTCGAATAAAACCCATAGGTATATGCACACACACACACAATGGTCTCGTCGTTGTGTGTGTGTGTGTGTGTGTGTGTGTGTGTGTGTTTTTATTATTATTATTATTATTCTCTTTTAACATCCAATAAGGATTTCAAAACGGCGAAGTAGTAAAAATTCCATTGCCCGGTAATTTCAAATTTCAAATAGATACCGTATAATGGATATTATATATAATTAAACGCGCAGCAACAAATACCGAGAATTTATACTCGTTTTAATTGTTCCGTCACTCGTGAATGTAGGCCATCGCCCGTAATCCCGACGATGGGTGTTGATAAAATACGTGTATCGCGTGCACACAAAAAATGTTGGCGAATTACGGTTAATATACGTATATACGTACATTTTTTTTTAAATGTAAATCCATTTCCCAGCGGCGGCGATAAGAAAAAAAAAACAAAACAAAAACTAACCTCCCCCACGGTGGTTCGGAGAAAAAGCCTTACGCGACAACTTTTCTTCTTTTTTTTTTTTTTAATATAATAACGCGCTTGTATATATATATATAACATAAAACTGTGAACTCGGAGGGTTGTTCGTAACGCGTCGAAAATCAAACGGGCGGGATATTTTTCGAGAGAGAAAATCGGTACATTTTCGTCGACGAAATCGTTTAGGCGTTGTCTCGTCGTTCGGGTTTTGGACGCGAAAAAAAAATAAAAAATAAACGACGCGCGTTCTCGTTACTCGCGCATTTCACTCGGCGTTCGTTTACTTTACCGACGTGTTTTTAAAATCACTTTCAATTTAAAAACAATCGACGCGACTCGAATGAAATAGGTACGATTATACAATTTCGCCACTAATTTACACACTTCAATTCACACGGTTCGCCGGCTGCCGAAATTTCCACCGGGCCGACGACGACGTCGTAACATTCTCTTCACAACGACGACGTTTCCGCCGCGCTCCCAAATTATTAATTACGTAAAAAAGAAAACACACCGTTTATGCGACGTGTGTGTGTAAACAATATATCTATACGCGTTATTTATTCACTTTTATTTGGCATAGTGTAAATACGATAAGAACGAAAAAATACGCGATATGAATAAATTATACGAGAACAATATCGATCGTATCGTGTAATCAGGTAAATTCGAAAACCCTTTGGCAAAAAAAAAAAAAACGTATTAAATTTCTCGTAATATTTTTATATTTTACTCGCGCGATAATCCGCGTATCGCCATTATTCGAATATTACTTGGAAAATAACGCGAGTACGAATATTCAGACGAGAGGTTAGCAAAGTATTTCAAAATCAGTAGTCGTATACGTGGTGTATAATGCCTTTTAAAATTGTACGATATTAAAGTGGGGGAAAAAAAAAACAACTTCAAAACGTTTTTCCTTTATTTTAATAATTTTGTTTTTTCGCGTTTTTATTCTTCGCGCTAATATTTTCAATATTTCACTTTCTCTCGGCGCGTTGTATTATATATATATATATATATATAATATACTTCTGATCACGGCGGCAGAAAAAAAAAAAAAGGTATACACACTTACTCCTACATGACGCGCCGTACTTATATTGTAATATTTTTTTATATACCTCGTCGAGGTGGTTTTTTTTCCGCCTACGACCGTTAACATGTCACACTATACCCGCGCCGGGGCTCTACGGTGCCCGTTTTTCACGAAAGACTTTGTTGTTGTTGCAACAAGTGATTTATAATCCAAATCGCCCGTCGGACGGAAAACACATACGGTCGCGCAAACGTTATTTGTTCCTCTAATCGGCGCGTAATCAGTTTTTGGGAGTTTCTATTGTATATAATATATATTAATATATAAATACGGTTCTCGGCCGAACATACGTATTATACCTACTGCGGATTGTAACGTCGTGACGATAAAATGTACGGTTTTTTCCACCGCGAAACAAAGTGAAAAGCTATAAAAACGTAAAGAAACTTTTATCTCCTATTCAATGTCCAGAAAAAAAAAAAAAAAAAAAAATGTCGAACTATTTTACCCACCGAATGGAGGGTAAAAATAAATAACGAAAAACTTCTCACGCAGTATTCACATTATCCGCCCCGCGGGGTCGCGTCTCCCTAGGTTTTCCTTAACCGAAAAGCTATTCCAGTTTTATCTAGTGTTTTTCGGTACTCGGGTACTTGACCGACGACCACGGTTCACTTGGGCACGTCATATTATCAAAAACAAACTGCTCCTTCTCAACGCCAGAAGAATGGCCTAAATCAAACCCTTTCCAGAGTAAGAACTCGATATGAAATCAAATCGCACGTACACAAACCGAACGAGATCGAATAATCTTAAAATTAAGGTTTTTCAACCGTCCTCTCATTTCGCCGTCTTTGAACTCGCCCCCTCACATTATAATATTGTCATAGCCGTCTCGATTTTATGATAAAATTGATGAAAAACTCGTGTAAAGAAAAAAAGAAACTAACATAATATATTGATAATTATTTAAAGACAAATTTACAATAAATCGCCTTGTCACGGCATTGCTGAACGAGCACTTTAACCTGTCTCCCGTGGCTTTACACGACGTGTACAAATTATAAAAATATAAAAAAACATGAGAAATAATTATTTTAACGCCGAGCGACAGTTAATGAGTCACACGCGCGCGCGCGAATTGTTTGAATAGATACAATAACGCATCATTAGTGTCGTTATATTAGCATATTATTAATCGATCGTGGTCTGACGAATGAAAATTATTAATAAATTATTATAAATTAGTAATGATCGTTCCGTTCTATTTCGCGAACGATCGCGTTTCACGGTTTATTGAGCAGTTCGTTTTTTTTTTTCAATAAAAACACTACGAATATTGACGATTGAGCTAGAAATATTTTTAATCAATAGAAATTGAAACGCGCGAAATTATTTTTAAATTTTACTACACGTCCAAAATTGAATCAGCTGCAGCCCGGGAACGGTTCAATAATTGTGGTGGAAGTTTAATTTAAATCAATTTAAAACTCACCACATAAATTATTACACAAAGTTGACGCGAACTGTAATTAAATTTGAACAATTTTTTTTGTTTTTTTTTGTGTTTCGTAGGCCATAAATTATTTAATAAAATTTATTATTCGCCGCGAATTAAGGTCGACTTTCAACTCCGTCGAATTCAAACATTGCCACAAACGCGCGTCACGTCTATTCGCGTGTCTCTCCCGTCGAGGTTTTTGTACTCGAACGTGTTTCTCTCCGGTTTTCAACTCGGAACGCGAACCGCGAGTTCCAAGTGTGCGGGCGCGATTTCAAAATCTGTGTTGTTTTCGTACCAAAAGCACGGAAACAAAACCGATAAATGATAATGTTTTTTTTCGTTCCGTCTAGAAATAATAATGCGTTAACACGCTCTGCCCGAGGAAAAAACTCTAGCTCATATTTTACGCGCGTCGTCGAGCACCGCCGCCGCGCTTCAACGGCAGACCCGCGCTTTTAATTTTCGCCGAATATAACAGAGCGAGTTGGTGATTGCCGATAACGGCACTTTCTTCGTCTCCGGAAACGATATCGCAATAGTACACACGCGCGCGTATATTGTTTGCACGTCTCGACAATGCCAAAGCTCCGTGTTTAAACCGTACGTAGATTGGAATAATATTCTACAAATATTGTGTCATACAGCGCGAAACCTGGTTAGTATGCGTGTTTTGCACATTGTCACATTGTCTCTCCGGAAAAAAATCGCGGCGTCGTCGCCTCCGCACACTCGTAAAAAGGACTCGGCGATCGTGTGTCCCTGCAAATACCCAACAGTATAATTATTATCGTAAGGATTCGCAGTCGCTTTTTCGCCGAACAGAATTGAGCACGCACGCGCATAACGCTATTATTATTATTCACATTACGACCGTGTCCCCCCCCCCGCCGCCGCCGCCGACACGTATAAACAATACATTTTCTCCGTACATGTAAATTAATAAAATAATATTAAGTAATATATTGAGGGGACCTGGGAGCTCGTCCGTTATCGACGAGTTTCCGCTATTTAGAGAAGTGTCCGTCGAGAGAGGTTTCGCTGTATTTGTATTTTAAAACGTAGATATCTACAGGTATATCGATGTTATTTGTTCGTGAGCTCGGTTTTGTTATAAATTTATAGACGAAACTTTAATCCGTCGCTGAACTTAAATGGAGGTAGAAAATCAGCCAAGTGGTGCACGTGACATTGATTATCGATTAGTTCGCGGTATGAATCTGTTCTTTGTTTTCACGATGAAAGAAAATTATTTCACCCCCCTCCCCACAACTACTTCAATCGAAATATTTTTTTTAGTTCCCGACAGCCTTTCGATTTATAGGGCGGGCCCCCATCGTATTTACCCCGAAATTCTATAGCCGCTTCACTGCAGCAGTGTCAGCCCGCCTCGACGGAATTCTCGGGAGATCCTGACCTTCTTTTCTGTACTCGGCGCGCCGGATCGCAGCGTGTCAGTTATCGCGGCACCCAAATTAAACCATAAGCCGTACAAAACGCGTTTTATCAGACCGGACAAATTAGCGGGATTTCGCCGAGAAAATTCGACGACGACAACTGTGATTATTGTTGAACAATGTCATCGTGTTTTCTCTCGCGAATAACGACCGCACAGCGCTCTATAATTTTCGGTGAAATATTACGGCGTCGAACACGAAACAGATTAAGCCCGTTTTCGGTTTTGAACAAAGCTCTTTCGTTTTGAAATATTTATTTCAATTGCCATTGATAACCGTTTGCAAAAAAAAAAAGAAGTGTTACGACCATAATAATTCACGTACGATTTCACACGAATGCCAAGTCAAGTTTAACTTAATTCATATTATATATAAATATATTATTACGAGTTTAACTTTATTTATTATATTCGCGAGAGAAAAGTACCACAACAACGACACATCTAATCACGTTATTAGTCAGGCGGCAAATTTTTTTCCCGACGGTAATTTAGATTTTGTTTTAAATTATTCAAAGGACCCTCTCGGGGGCACTTTTTTCCCGGTCCCTTTGGCAAGCCTATTCCGATTGCTGAAAAATAATTCCCGGCCACCACGCACTGATTCGAATACGACTGTAAACGCTTTCGTTGCGGCATTTGAGATGGGTTTTTTCGTCGCGTTTAAAATAAACGACGCGCACTGTACAATAATATATTTTTTTAATATCTCGCTTGATAAATTCGAACGAAATATAATTGAACACCACTCGGGTAACCGGTTAACAATTATTATTGTACTAACGTTTTTTAATGCCGTTTAAACCGAAACAAATTACAAACTTGTGTAATTAATAAACCGCCGAGACAAACCGAATTATTTATTTCCGTTTTCTTAAAAGACCTTAATCCCTGATTTATGATATTGATATAATAAATAAACGTGCTCCGCTCGGAGAGAATAAAAGTCCCAAACTAGTTTACCGTAGTGGTTAATACGATTACGCGGACAAATAAAATCATAATTGTTGTTTAATGATATTTTATGATGTCGTTCGCGAGATTGTGGTCTGATTTTTTTTCCGTCCAACTGACTTTCATCGCCGTCGTTACATAAACGAGTGGTGTTCCAATATCCACCGGAAACGAAAATAAATTCTATTTTTCATCAAAAATAAAAACCCAAGAGAGCGAGAGATCTGAAATTATTAATTTAATTAAGGTTTTCCTTTTTTTTCTTCTTTTTTTTTTTGTTTAATCCTCCTGTAAATTAATTATCCGCGGAAATACTCGTGTAATTTCATTGAATCTCCTAATTCACTTCACACTCCAATACATTAAGAGCACGTCAATTTTCGATATCAAAAAGATTATCAGTAATAATTATCGATTCGAACGAAAAAAGAAAAAAATTTTTCTCGCAAACCTATTTACTTCATTTCTCTTTGATATAAAAAAGAAAAAAATCAATCAAGTAATTAATAATCGTTTTTAAAATTCGGATAAAAAAATAATGAATGTATATAAATGCTGTAGGCCGTCGCCCGAATTTATTCCATTTGCAGAGTGGCTATCTAAGAGTGAAGTGAAATCGATTCGGACAATGTTTATCGTTTCAGTTCAAATCGTAATCGGATGTCTTCGTCCAAATATTTCGTTAACACAATATGTCTTTTTTAAGTTTAAACGATCGATTTCGTTTGTTTTACGTCTAAATTTAAATTGTCACTATGAAATCGGTCACGACGGACGCCCATACAACTGTGTTATTGCGATCGTTGTCTCGACACGTGGACTGAATTCCAGCGAGAGAAACGAACAACCTCTGAAATGTTATTCGAGCGGAGGATACATTTTTTATAATTATTTGTTTGAACTCGATTGTTTTCCGCGTAATTTTTACTAAAACGAATCGCCTCGTACAACATATTCAAATAAAACCCCCTCGTGAATAATATAATAATGCTATAAATTACGTCTGATGATTTTGACAGACAAGGTTTTCGTTTTATTACGAAATAATCAACGCAAACACACGCGTTTATTCTTTTTTCGTTTTCATCAATTATTTCGATACACGTGTCATATAATAGAGATAATATGCAAATTGAATTTTTTCATCGAAGCCCTAAAACAATAAATTCATTTCATACGAGTATAATCGTAGGATTAAAATCTTTTTGAATTTTCGTTTCGTTTTTAACGGTAAATACACATCGTTAACATTTTGTTTTTTTTTTTAGTACCCTTCCCGCGTGATATGATGAGGTATTTTACGTCATATCGAGCGTCGAACAATTATTAAAATTGACATAATAATAATTATACTTAAATCATGTTAGACCCGTTGAACGCGTCCGCCCATATTTTTATACGTCCACTAGAACAGTTCGACGGGACATGTCTCTCTCGACCACGAACGACGGGTGTAGGTTAGTTATCGTATGCAAACGACGTACCGGCCAGAGCTCAAATCCCGCGCGTCCAAAGGGGTTCCCGGCGATTGTCGATCAATCGGTTCCAGACTGCCGTCGAGTGTAGACACTCTGGCCGCAAGTTATTTTTGTTATTGCAAACCTTCTCGGTTTGCAATATAGAATACGTATATTACGCGCGCATAAAATATTATCCGTACGCCGATTTCTTCGAGGTTTTTTTCTACTTACGCTGCTGTGGGATTGTCGAATGCTCGCACTCGGCACCGACGACGCTTCGTTAATTGAAATATGTATTTTAATCCCCGCGGTACGTGTGCCGATAAAATAAACGCGACACACGGTAGATGAAAACTTTCGGGACACGACGATTGGCGGGGGCGCACAACGCGTAGATTATATATTTTGCGTTATGTCGGCGACGGCGTCTCCTAGCCGAAATACTTTGAGCTACGATATTAATACCATATAGTGGCAAAGTATATACGCGAATACTTTAGTCGGAATATTACGGCGGCGCGTTCGTTGTTAATCTGAATGCGGGCGAGTTCTAAGCCGATCAACGGACGGACACGGAGTCTGTAAAAAAAAAGAAAAAGAAACGTATATAATAATAATGAAATTCGAAAAACTTCTGTGGGACCCGTATCGCGCGTCGTACATCCGAAGCCGAGACGAGAAGGTTTGACGCGACCGCGGCGTTTTTTTTTTTTTTTCAAAACGCGTTCGGCTAGAATTTTTCCTTTTGATCCTTTTTTTCCCCCCGTATTTACGCTGCAGCCATTCATTAATCGTACTTATGGAAACAGAGTAATGCGAAAGACCTCACCCCACCCCGCCGCGCCAGTTTGTTGATTTTTTTTTTTTTTTTTGGACCGTACGAGTAGCACCAAACCCCCCCCCCCCTCCCACAACTCCCTCCGCCGGAAATTTGACTCATAAGTCTCGTCCATACGAACGCGAGGATAAAATAGTTGTCGTCTGTTTGTATTTATTTTTTTCAAACCGTAGATTTACGTAAAACTCTCCGAATGTTTTTTTCTCTACGTTTTCATACGATTCGGATGAACGTCGGATACTGCAGTTCGACTGATAGACGACGAAAGTCGGCCGTACAAGAGAGGTTTTCTCGACGGGTTTTTTCATCTTTTCGTCCTCCAGAGCTGTCACTTTATCACGACGGTTAATGGATACAGTTTAAAGGCTCGACGCGTGGACATCAAAACCGTTCAAAAATCCGTCACAGACTGTGTCCGCGGGCGACTGATCACCGCAACCATTTACACTTTTATTTTTTAACCGGTTTTTTACTCATTCAGATCTATCTTATCATTTAATCACGATCATTAACAACTGCAACTATATACTACATCTTCCATAGCGGCAACGGAAGGTTTTTTAAGTTGTTTTTTTTTTTTTCGATAATGTTTATCTAACCGATTAAATTACCAAATAGTTTATTAAAAGTTATTCGCAATCTATGTCTCTATAGGGTAATAAGCAGTGGAGATACAAGTAAAATAAATTGTCTAGACAAATTAAACAGACCCCGAATAGTAAAATGCTAGTTAAATAGTGTTTTCGGTAGATTAGCAAAAGTACGCGATTAAATCGAATTGAAAATCTGTGAACGCTAACGACTGCATATTATAAAACTCTTGGAATTTTCGTTCGGCC